>OZ002734.1:10081246-10291246 GCA_963924305.1 Polygonum maritimum
TTATGAGACCTGTACGCCGGGCTAACTAGAAACAAAACAAAACAAAAAACAAAAAAAAAACTATACTAAACTAATACTAAGAATCAAAAACAACTATCCTAATCACTTGGGTTGCCTCCCAAGAAGCGCTTATTTTACGTCCTTAGCTTGACAAGAGCACAATTTCATAGGATCAGACATTTTCAAAGCCCTTAATAACCTGTCAAAAGTCTGTGAACTCATCTCACAAAAACATAAGTAACACAAGCATAGAGTGAAACAACTTAACATACCATTCAAACACCGTTTCAACTTGTCAAACTTGTGTGACCAATCATCATGACATGGCATATGCTCAAACCAAAACAGTAAAAGTGGTGGCTTTTCAAAATAATTACTAAATGGATCAAAGCTCTTACCAGTATTACCACTTTCACCCAAGATGAACTCAGAGAAATCCCTAGATTTTTCATTATGTTGCAAACTTGGTTCTTCGGAGGAATTAGCAATGGGAAGGAATGCAATCGGCTCATTGAGCTCGGTGACCTCTTCTTTAGCAATATAGACTCCACAAGGCTCATCTATGGTCTCCTCGAGATGAGTAGTATCACATTGAACATCAAAGTCACCATCTTTACCCAACTCATGTGTAGGGAATTGCTCCTCCACATGCATTTGAGTATTTAATTCAGGGGCTCTTGAAACGTCAGAAGCCTCATCAAGTTGGAGTATTGATGAAGATGATCCGACCAACAAACACTGACGGCCCATTCGTCCATTGCTCATGTATTCAGCCAACTCAAGAGTTTCATGATTCATACCCTCAATAATGCCAATGCAAAAGCTTCCAATACTAATATGAAGTCCCTGAGCACCAAGTCCATCCATATAATCTTGGAATCTAACGAAGTACCAATGAAATTGCTCATCCTGAAACTGTTTACATTCGAACAAAGCCATAGATTAGTAGCACAGGTGTGGACCCTAAGCTAGGTCCACACAAGAGTAACAAAACAATAAACACAGGAAAACAACCGAGTCCCCGGAAACGGTGCCAATTTGATAACGGTATTTTAGTCGCCTTAATACCTATCAAAATAATCCGAACAACCCAACTAATGTAGTAGGGAAGTAAGGGTCGATCCCACAAAGACTCAGATTTCAGTGTTTATTGTTATGGTACTTAGAAAAGGGGGTTTTGAATATTAATCCAGAATCTAAACTAACTAAGGAATGGAAAACAAAAGAAGAGATGTAGAATACGGGAGAAGTATGCTCAACTAGTTAATATTCATTGTCATTGATTATCAAAATTCCTTCTTTACCTTGACTACTCTATTGCGGAATGCTAATAACCCAACTTCATGGCATTATTAATCCTTCTTCAATTCTAGTTATTAGCCCGACCGGTACTAACAACCCTAATTATCAAATAACCTTAGAGACCTCCTAGATTCAACTTGACAACAGCATTAAGATCCAAGCATCAATAGAAACATGCATTCAGAGCAACCAGACATCCAAATAACATGCGATTGAATTCTTTTCTCTAATCAATTAGTCCTACCAGTCCTAGATTGATTAAAGGTTCTACTTTTGATCTAATTAACACCAACCGGTAATTAGAAAGATCTAGTTGTAATTCGTCGTAGAGATTCAATTAGATGGCCAATCTAACAAAACCCTAAATCAAACTTATTCAATCAAGCATAGAGAAAACAATCTAGTCAAGGAAAATTAAGAACAATCAAATCTCACAATAATACTTCGTTCACAACTTCAATTAACTAGTCAAGCAAAAGGAATTTAGCTACTGAAAGACATTGAAAAACTTACAAAGTTTCCCATAGGGTTCTTGTTCTCCAAGTCTTCAATAATAATCCTCCAAAGTCAAGAGTTATGAGAATTAAAAACCTAGAAATTAATATCCAAAAATATATCTAAGAGGTTTCTAAAAATATTATCCAAAACAAGTTTCAACCCAAAAGCCCAAGGCCATACAAAATCTCGTTTTCGCGGACGCGGGGAGAAACACGGCCAGACCCTAAAGCGCGGGCACGCTTTGGCTTGCCTGCCCGAGTTTTCACGCCAGACACTCTGGTGTCGAAGCGCGGGGTACACCTCTAAAGCGCGGGCGCGCTTTGGAGCCTCCTGCCCGCGCTTTCAACACTGGTCGTCACGTATCACTTCAGAGGCTGTTTTGACCCACTTCGAGTTGGAATTTGGACTCGGAGTAAAAAGATGAATTGTATCTCTTCGAGTTAGCTTTCCAATGACACCAAAATCAGATCGATCCGACCACCATAGCTCCAGATCCAGCCCTTACAAGCGAGAGGTGTCGAAACAACAACTCCAATACATAGTCCGGATCCAAGTGTGCTTTTCCCATCACCTCTTGGGCTAATCTCATAGCTTGGCTCTCTTCTTGCCTCCTCTAATGCTTCGGCTTCACCTCCTCTACACTTATTGTCTTCACATCTACAATTAAAAACCACAACAAAGTGTAGATATCCGAATCTTTCTACAAACTAACAAAACTAGCAAAACTAACTAAAACTATACCAAAAACCATAAAAATCCTAACTAAACATGTCCTAAAACACTACCTAATATGTGTCTATCAAATTCCCCCATGCTTGAACCTTGCTTGTCCTCAAGCAAGAAATAAAATCAAAGTCACACCACAACTAGCATGCCAAGCATCCATCTCAATATCAATCCACATTTCATCAATCAAGTTAAACCTTAACTAATACATCATTGCATACATGTATGAGAAGCTATTAATATCAAATCATTCATCCATTCTAGACCTCACCAAGGCAATGTGTTTTACACTCTTCACTCAAGTGTTTAAGAAATGTGTTTCGCTCAAAATCAACTTTGAAAACTAGACTACCATAGGCTTGCATCAGTGTTCTAAATCTCCACTACGAATGATTAAACACACAACAAAAATCATGAGGACTTTTTAAGGGTTGTAATGGGGCCAAGGTATACACAAGTAGGTAGGGAAATATTTGGTCTTGTGGTGCTAAAATCCGGGAACTAGTGCTAGCAAAAACCCAAATTACAAAAAACCACTATCAACTTCATAATTCCACCACTTATTCACCTCTTTCTCATCACTTTTCTTTCAACACTTCATCCATTTTCTCACATTTTTTCTTTCTTCTTTGTTTTTTTTTCTTTTCATAGGAGACATCTTTTCTTTCTTTTTTTCCAACTCCTTATCTTGTTTTCTTTTTTCCAACACAACACTCTTCCTTTTCTTTTTTTTTTCAAACCATCCCCATAGTACCACAAAGAACAACTCTAGCTAAATCCTAATTCCCGGATGGGTCAAGCTTATCAAGGCTAGGAGTTATTTTTGTGGAGCTACAAAATAAGGCTAATAGGCTCAAAAATAGGGGTTATCAAACAAAGGAATCATGTATAAGGTAGATAAGGATAATATGAGCTAATGAACATGCCTCAATCATCTTAATGTCATGCATTCAAATCATGTAATGTAGCCTTGAAAAAGATTCTAAACCCAAATTCTAGAGCTAGCAATCAAAGTGATACACTCAAGAAAAGATGCAAATATGCAATAAAGGCTCAAAATAATCTCGCAAGGCATATATGTCTAGAACTTCATAAATAATAAAAAATTTCAACTTCTTATGCATGCTCAATCCTATAATCAAGATTAATAACTTAAGAATCATGCTTCAATCCAAGGCAACTTCAACAACCAAGCTAGTCATGGGTTAGATAATACTCTTAACTTAGAGAGACAAATGGTCAAGTAGGGAAATTTGAATCCCACAATGCAATATTTTTGTGATTTTTTTAATTTTTCAATATTTTTGTGATTTTTTCAAAATTTTAATCAATGCAAAATAAGAAATTAAACATGCAAATGCAACTATATGAATGCAATCTAAGACTAAGCAAGCAATCCCTTCCCCCATGCTTAGATTTTACATTGTCCCCAATGTAAAGTAAAAGTAAAGAGAAAAGAAAAACTAACCAAGTTGTCGAGTAATCCGGATCTTGAGGTGGTGGTGGGAAGCACTCGGCGGCCGAGCTATGATATGTGCAACCCGAGTTATGAGACCTGTACGCCGGGCTAACTAGAAACAAAACAAAACAAAAAACAAAAAAAAAACTATACTAAACTAATACTAAGAATCAAAAACAACTATCCTAATCACTTGGGTTGCCTCCCAAGAAGCGCTTATTTTACGTCCTTAGCTTGACAAGAGCACAATTTCATAGGATCAGACATTTTCAAAGCCCTTAATAACCTGTCAAAAGTCTGTGAACTCATCTCACAAAAACATAAGTAACACAAGCATAGAGTGAAACAACTTAACATACCATTCAAACACCGTTTCAACTTGTCAAACTTGTGTGACCAATCATCATGACATGGCATATGCTCAAACCAAAACAGTAAAAGTGGTGGCTTTTCAAAATAATTACTAAATGGATCAAAGCTCTTACCAGTATTACCACTTTCACCCAAGATGAACTCAGAGAAATCCCTAGATTTTTCATTATGTTGCAAACTTGGTTCTTCGGAGGAATTAGCAATGGGAAGGAATGCAATCGGCTCATTGAGCTCGGTGACCTCTTCTTTAGCAATATAGACTCCACAAGGCTCATCTATGGTCTCCTCGAGATGAGTAGTATCACATTGAACATCAAAGTCACCATCTTTACCCAACTCATGTGTAGGGAATTGCTCCTCCACATGCATTTGAGTATTTAATTCAGGGGCTCTTGAAACGTCAGAAGCCTCATCAAGTTGGAGTATTGATGAAGATGATCCGACCAACAAACACTGACGGCCCATTCGTCCATTGCTCATGTATTCAGCCAACTCAAGAGTTTCATGATTCATACCCTCAATAATGCCAATGCAAAAGCTTCCAATACTAATATGAAGTCCCTGAGCACCAAGTCCATCCATATAATCTTGGAATCTAACGAAGTACCAATGAAATTGCTCATCCTGAAACTGTTTACATTCGAACAAAGCCATAGATTAGTAGCACAGGTGTGGACCCTAAGCTAGGTCCACACAAGAGTAACAAAACAATAAACACAGGAAAACAACCGAGTCCCCGGAAACGGTGCCAATTTGATAACGGTATTTTAGTCGCCTTAATACCTATCAAAATAATCCGAACAACCCAACTAATGTAGTAGGGAAGTAAGGGTCGATCCCACAAAGACTCAGATTTCAGTGTTTATTGTTATGGTACTTAGAAAAGGGGGTTTTGAATATTAATCCAGAATCTAAACTAACTAAGGAATGGAAAACAAAAGAAGAGATGTAGAATACGGGAGAAGTATGCTCAACTAGTTAATATTCATTGTCATTGATTATCAAAATTCCTTCTTTACCTTGACTACTCTATTGCGGAATGCTAATAACCCAACTTCATGGCATTATTAATCCTTCTTCAATTCTAGTTATTAGCCCGACCGGTACTAACAACCCTAATTATCAAATAACCTTAGAGACCTCCTAGATTCAACTTGACAACAGCATTAAGATCCAAGCATCAATAGAAACATGCATTCAGAGCAACCAGACATCCAAATAACATGCGATTGAATTCTTTTCTCTAATCAATTAGTCCTACCAGTCCTAGATTGATTAAAGGTTCTACTTTTGATCTAATTAACACCAACCGGTAATTAGAAAGATCTAGTTGTAATTCGTCGTAGAGATTCAATTAGATGGCCAATCTAACAAAACCCTAAATCAAACTTATTCAATCAAGCATAGAGAAAACAATCTAGTCAAGGAAAATTAAGAACAATCAAATCTCACAATAATACTTCGTTCACAACTTCAATTAACTAGTCAAGCAAAAGGAATTTAGCTACTGAAAGACATTGAAAAACTTACAAAGTTTCCCATAGGGTTCTTGTTCTCCAAGTCTTCAATAATAATCCTCCAAAGTCAAGAGTTATGAGAATTAAAAACCTAGAAATTAATATCCAAAAATATATCTAAGAGGTTTCTAAAAATATTATCCAAAACAAGTTTCAACCCAAAAGCCCAAGGCCATACAAAATCTCGTTTTCGCGGACGCGGGGAGAAACACGGCCAGACCCTAAAGCGCGGGCACGCTTTGGCTTGCCTGCCCGAGTTTTCACGCCAGACACTCTGGTGTCGAAGCGCGGGGTACACCTCTAAAGCGCGGGCGCGCTTTGGAGCCTCCTGCCCGCGCTTTCAACACTGGTCGTCACGTATCACTTCAGAGGCTGTTTTGACCCACTTCGAGTTGGAATTTGGACTCGGAGTAAAAAGATGAATTGTATCTCTTCGAGTTAGCTTTCCAATGACACCAAAATCAGATCGATCCGACCACCATAGCTCCAGATCCAGCCCTTACAAGCGAGAGGTGTCGAAACAACAACTCCAATACATAGTCCGGATCCAAGTGTGCTTTTCCCATCACCTCTTGGGCTAATCTCATAGCTTGGCTCTCTTCTTGCCTCCTCTAATGCTTCGGCTTCACCTCCTCTACACTTATTGTCTTCACATCTACAATTAAAAACCACAACAAAGTGTAGATATCCGAATCTTTCTACAAACTAACAAAACTAGCAAAACTAACTAAAACTATACCAAAAACCATAAAAATCCTAACTAAACATGTCCTAAAACACTACCTAATATGTGTCTATCAAATTCCCCCATGCTTGAACCTTGCTTGTCCTCAAGCAAGAAATAAAATCAAAGTCACACCACAACTAGCATGCCAAGCATCCATCTCAATATCAATCCACATTTCATCAATCAAGTTAAACCTTAACTAATACATCATTGCATACATGTATGAGAAGCTATTAATATCAAATCATTCATCCATTCTAGACCTCACCAAGGCAATGTGTTTTACACTCTTCACTCAAGTGTTTAAGAAATGTGTTTCGCTCAAAATCAACTTTGAAAACTAGACTACCATAGGCTTGCATCAGTGTTCTAAATCTCCACTACGAATGATTAAACACACAACAAAAATCATGAGGACTTTTTAAGGGTTGTAATGGGGCCAAGGTATACACAAGTAGGTAGGGAAATATTTGGTCTTGTGGTGCTAAAATCCGGGAACTAGTGCTAGCAAAAACCCAAATTACAAAAAACCACTATCAACTTCATAATTCCACCACTTATTCACCTCTTTCTCATCACTTTTCTTTCAACACTTCATCCATTTTCTCACATTTTTTCTTTCTTCTTTGTTTTTTTTTCTTTTCATAGGAGACATCTTTTCTTTCTTTTTTTCCAACTCCTTATCTTGTTTTCTTTTTTCCAACACAACACTCTTCCTTTTCTTTTTTTTTTCAAACCATCCCCATAGTACCACAAAGAACAACTCTAGCTAAATCCTAATTCCCGGATGGGTCAAGCTTATCAAGGCTAGGAGTTATTTTTGTGGAGCTACAAAATAAGGCTAATAGGCTCAAAAATAGGGGTTATCAAACAAAGGAATCATGTATAAGGTAGATAAGGATAATATGAGCTAATGAACATGCCTCAATCATCTTAATGTCATGCATTCAAATCATGTAATGTAGCCTTGAAAAAGATTCTAAACCCAAATTCTAGAGCTAGCAATCAAAGTGATACACTCAAGAAAAGATGCAAATATGCAATAAAGGCTCAAAATAATCTCGCAAGGCATATATGTCTAGAACTTCATAAATAATAAAAAATTTCAACTTCTTATGCATGCTCAATCCTATAATCAAGATTAATAACTTAAGAATCATGCTTCAATCCAAGGCAACTTCAACAACCAAGCTAGTCATGGGTTAGATAATACTCTTAACTTAGAGAGACAAATGGTCAAGTAGGGAAATTTGAATCCCACAATGCAATATTTTTGTGATTTTTTTAATTTTTCAATATTTTTGTGATTTTTTCAAAATTTTAATCAATGCAAAATAAGAAATTAAACATGCAAATGCAACTATATGAATGCAATCTAAGACTAAGCAAGCAATCCCTTCCCCCATGCTTAGATTTTACATTGTCCCCAATGTAAAGTAAAAGTAAAGAGAAAAGAAAAACTAACCAAGTTGTCGAGTAATCCGGATCTTGAGGTGGTGGTGGGAAGCACTCGGCGGCCGAGCTATGATATGTGCAACCCGAGTTATGAGACCTGTACGCCGGGCTAACTAGAAACAAAACAAAACAAAAAACAAAAAAAAAACTATACTAAACTAATACTAAGAATCAAAAACAACTATCCTAATCACTTGGGTTGCCTCCCAAGAAGCGCTTATTTTACGTCCTTAGCTTGACAAGAGCACAATTTCATAGGATCAGACATTTTCAAAGCCCTTAATAACCTGTCAAAAGTCTGTGAACTCATCTCACAAAAACATAAGTAACACAAGCATAGAGTGAAACAACTTAACATACCATTCAAACACCGTTTCAACTTGTCAAACTTGTGTGACCAATCATCATGACATGGCATATGCTCAAACCAAAACAGTAAAAGTGGTGGCTTTTCAAAATAATTACTAAATGGATCAAAGCTCTTACCAGTATTACCACTTTCACCCAAGATGAACTCAGAGAAATCCCTAGATTTTTCATTATGTTGCAAACTTGGTTCTTCGGAGGAATTAGCAATGGGAAGGAATGCAATCGGCTCATTGAGCTCGGTGACCTCTTCTTTAGCAATATAGACTCCACAAGGCTCATCTATGGTCTCCTCGAGATGAGTAGTATCACATTGAACATCAAAGTCACCATCTTTACCCAACTCATGTGTAGGGAATTGCTCCTCCACATGCATTTGAGTATTTAATTCAGGGGCTCTTGAAACGTCAGAAGCCTCATCAAGTTGGAGTATTGATGAAGATGATCCGACCAACAAACACTGACGGCCCATTCGTCCATTGCTCATGTATTCAGCCAACTCAAGAGTTTCATGATTCATACCCTCAATAATGCCAATGCAAAAGCTTCCAATACTAATATGAAGTCCCTGAGCACCAAGTCCATCCATATAATCTTGGAATCTAACGAAGTACCAATGAAATTGCTCATCCTGAAACTGTTTACATTCGAACAAAGCCATAGATTAGTAGCACAGGTGTGGACCCTAAGCTAGGTCCACACAAGAGTAACAAAACAATAAACACAGGAAAACAACCGAGTCCCCGGAAACGGTGCCAATTTGATAACGGTATTTTAGTCGCCTTAATACCTATCAAAATAATCCGAACAACCCAACTAATGTAGTAGGGAAGTAAGGGTCGATCCCACAAAGACTCAGATTTCAGTGTTTATTGTTATGGTACTTAGAAAAGGGGGTTTTGAATATTAATCCAGAATCTAAACTAACTAAGGAATGGAAAACAAAAGAAGAGATGTAGAATACGGGAGAAGTATGCTCAACTAGTTAATATTCATTGTCATTGATTATCAAAATTCCTTCTTTACCTTGACTACTCTATTGCGGAATGCTAATAACCCAACTTCATGGCATTATTAATCCTTCTTCAATTCTAGTTATTAGCCCGACCGGTACTAACAACCCTAATTATCAAATAACCTTAGAGACCTCCTAGATTCAACTTGACAACAGCATTAAGATCCAAGCATCAATAGAAACATGCATTCAGAGCAACCAGACATCCAAATAACATGCGATTGAATTCTTTTCTCTAATCAATTAGTCCTACCAGTCCTAGATTGATTAAAGGTTCTACTTTTGATCTAATTAACACCAACCGGTAATTAGAAAGATCTAGTTGTAATTCGTCGTAGAGATTCAATTAGATGGCCAATCTAACAAAACCCTAAATCAAACTTATTCAATCAAGCATAGAGAAAACAATCTAGTCAAGGAAAATTAAGAACAATCAAATCTCACAATAATACTTCGTTCACAACTTCAATTAACTAGTCAAGCAAAAGGAATTTAGCTACTGAAAGACATTGAAAAACTTACAAAGTTTCCCATAGGGTTCTTGTTCTCCAAGTCTTCAATAATAATCCTCCAAAGTCAAGAGTTATGAGAATTAAAAACCTAGAAATTAATATCCAAAAATATATCTAAGAGGTTTCTAAAAATATTATCCAAAACAAGTTTCAACCCAAAAGCCCAAGGCCATACAAAATCTCGTTTTCGCGGACGCGGGGAGAAACACGGCCAGACCCTAAAGCGCGGGCACGCTTTGGCTTGCCTGCCCGAGTTTTCACGCCAGACACTCTGGTGTCGAAGCGCGGGGTACACCTCTAAAGCGCGGGCGCGCTTTGGAGCCTCCTGCCCGCGCTTTCAACACTGGTCGTCACGTATCACTTCAGAGGCTGTTTTGACCCACTTCGAGTTGGAATTTGGACTCGGAGTAAAAAGATGAATTGTATCTCTTCGAGTTAGCTTTCCAATGACACCAAAATCAGATCGATCCGACCACCATAGCTCCAGATCCAGCCCTTACAAGCGAGAGGTGTCGAAACAACAACTCCAATACATAGTCCGGATCCAAGTGTGCTTTTCCCATCACCTCTTGGGCTAATCTCATAGCTTGGCTCTCTTCTTGCCTCCTCTAATGCTTCGGCTTCACCTCCTCTACACTTATTGTCTTCACATCTACAATTAAAAACCACAACAAAGTGTAGATATCCAAATCTTTCTACAAACTAACAAAACTAGCAAAACTAACTAAAACTATACCAAAAACCATAAAAATCCTAACTAAACATGTCCTAAAACACTACCTAATATGTGTCTATCAAATTCCCCCATGCTTGAACCTTGCTTGTCCTCAAGCAAGAAATAAAATCAAAGTCACACCACAACTAGCATGCCAAGCATCCATCTCAATATCAATCCACATTTCATCAATCAAGTTAAACCTTAACTAATACATCATTGCATACATGTATGAGAAGCTATTAATATCAAATCATTCATCCATTCTAGACCTCACCAAGGCAATGTGTTTTACACTCTTCACTCAAGTGTTTAAGAAATGTGTTTCGCTCAAAATCAACTTTGAAAACTAGACTACCATAGGCTTGCATCAGTGTTCTAAATCTCCACTACGAATGATTAAACACACAACAAAAATCATGAGGACTTTTTAAGGGTTGTAATGGGGCCAAGGTATACACAAGTAGGTAGGGAAATATTTGGTCTTGTGGTGCTAAAATCCGGGAACTAGTGCTAGCAAAAACCCAAATTATAAAAAACCACTATCAACTTCATAATTCCACCACTTATTCACCTCTTTCTCATCACTTTTCTTTCAACACTTCATCCATTTTCTCACATTTTTTCTTTCTTCTTTGTTTTTTTTTCTTTTCATAGGAGACATCTTTTCTTTCTTTTTTTCCAACTCCTTATCTTGTTTTCTTTTTTCCAACACAACACTCTTCCTTTTCTTTTTTTTTTCAAACCATCCCCATAGTACCACAAAGAACAACTCTAGCTAAATCCTAATTCCCGGATGGGTCAAGCTTATCAAGGCTAGGAGTTATTTTTGTGGAGCTACAAAATAAGGCTAATAGGCTCAAAAATAGGGGTTATCAAACAAAGGAATCATGTATAAGGTAGATAAGGATAATATGAGCTAATGAACATGCCTCAATCATCTTAATGTCATGCATTCAAATCATGTAATGTAGCCTTGAAAAAGATTCTAAACCCAAATTCTAGAGCTAGCAATCAAAGTGATACACTCAAGAAAAGATGCAAATATGCAATAAAGGCTCAAAATAATCTCGCAAGGCATATATGTCTAGAACTTCATAAATAATTAAAAATTTCAACTTCTTATGCATGCTCAATCCTATAATCAAGATTAATAACTTAAGAATCATGCTTCAATCCAAGGCAACTTCAACAACCAAGCTAGTCATGGGTTAGATAATACTCTTAACTTAGAGAGACAAATGGTCAAGTAGGGAAATTTGAATCCCACAATGCAATATTTTTGTGATTTTTTTAATTTTTCAATATTTTTGTGATTTTTTCAAAATTTTAATCAATGCAAAATAAGAAATTAAACATGCAAATGCAACTATATGAATGCAATCTGAGACTAAGCAAGCAATCCCTTCCCCCATGCTTAGATTTTACATTGTCCCCAATGTAAAGTAAAAGTAAAGAGAAAAGAAAAACTAACCAAGTTGTCGAGTAATCCGGATCTTGAGGTGGTGGTGGGAAGCACTCGGCGGCCGAGCTATGATATGTGCAACCCGAGTTATGAGACCTGTACGCCGGGCTAACTAGAAACAAAACAAAACAAAAAACAAAAAAAAAACTATACTAAACTAATACTAAGAATCAAAAACAACTATCCTAATCACTTGGGTTGCCTCCCAAGAAGCGCTTATTTTACGTCCTTAGCTTGACAAGAGCACAATTTCATAGGATCAGACATTTTCAAAGCCCTTAATAACCTGTCAAAAGTCTGTGAACTCATCTCACAAAAACATAAGTAACACAAGCATAGAGTGAAACAACTTAACATACCATTCAAACACCGTTTCAACTTGTCAAACTTGTGTGACCAATCATCATGACATGGCATATGCTCAAACCAAAACAGTAAAAGTGGTGGCTTTTCAAAATAATTACTAAATGGATCAAAGCTCTTACCAGTATTACCACTTTCACCCAAGATGAACTCAGAGAAATCCCTAGATTTTTCATTATGTTGCAAACTTGGTTCTTCGGAGGAATTAGCAATGGGAAGGAATGCAATCGGCTCATTGAGCTCGGTGACCTCTTCTTTAGCAATATAGACTCCACAAGGCTCATCTATGGTCTCCTCGAGATGAGTAGTATCACATTGAACATCAAAGTCACCATCTTTACCCAACTCATGTGTAGGGAATTGCTCCTCCACATGCATTTGAGTATTTAATTCAGGGGCTCTTGAAACGTCAGAAGCCTCATCAAGTTGGAGTATTGATGAAGATGATCCGACCAACAAACACTGACGGCCCATTCGTCCATTGCTCATGTATTCAGCCAACTCAAGAGTTTCATGATTCATACCCTCAATAATGCCAATGCAAAAGCTTCCAATACTAATATGAAGTCCCTGAGCACCAAGTCCATCCATATAATCTTGGAATCTAACGAAGTACCAATGAAATTGCTCATCCTGAAACTGTTTACATTCGAACAAAGCCATAGATTAGTAGCACAGGTGTGGACCCTAAGCTAGGTCCACACAAGAGTAACAAAACAATAAACACAGGAAAACAACCGAGTCCCCGGAAACGGTGCCAATTTGATAACGGTATTTTAGTCGCCTTAATACCTATCAAAATAATCCGAACAACCCAACTAATGTAGTAGGGAAGTAAGGGTCGATCCCACAAAGACTCAGATTTCAGTGTTTATTGTTATGGTACTTAGAAAAGGGGGTTTTGAATATTAATCCAGAATCTAAACTAACTAAGGAATGGAAAACAAAAGAAGAGATGTAGAATACGGGAGAAGTATGCTCAACTAGTTAATATTCATTGTCATTGATTATCAAAATTCCTTCTTTACCTTGACTACTCTATTGCGGAATGCTAATAACCCAACTTCATGGCATTATTAATCCTTCTTCAATTCTAGTTATTAGCCCGACCGGTACTAACAACCCTAATTATCAAATAACCTTAGAGACCTCCTAGATTCAACTTGACAACAGCATTAAGATCCAAGCATCAATAGAAACATGCATTCAGAGCAACCAGACATCCAAATAACATGCGATTGAATTCTTTTCTCTAATCAATTAGTCCTACCAGTCCTAGATTGATTAAAGGTTCTACTTTTGATCTAATTAACACCAACCGGTAATTAGAAAGATCTAGTTGTAATTCGTCGTAGAGATTCAATTAGATGGCCAATCTAACAAAACCCTAAATCAAACTTATTCAATCAAGCATAGAGAAAACAATATAGTCAAGGAAAATTAAGAACAATCAAATCTCACAATAATACTTCGTTCACAACTTCAATTAACTAGTCAAGCAAAAGGAATTTAGCTACTGAAAGACATTGAAAAACTTAAAAAGTTTCCCATAGGGTTCTTGTTCTCCAAGTCTTCAATAATAATCCTCCAAAGTCAAGAGTTATGAGAATTAAAAACCTAGAAATTAATATCCAAAAATATATCTAAGAGGTTTCTAAAAATATTATCCAAAACAAGTTTCAACCCAAAAGCCCAAGGCCATACAAAATCTCGTTTTCGCGGACGCGGGGAGAAACGCGGCCAGACCCTAAAGCGCGGGCGCGCTTTGGCTTGCCTACCCGAGTTTTCACGCCAGACACTCAGGTGTCGAAGCGCGGGGTACACCTCTAAAGCGCGGGCGCGCTTTGGAGCCTCCTGCCCGCGCTTTCAACACTGGTCGTCACGTATGACTTCAGAGGATGTTTTGACCCACTTCGAGTTGGAATTTGGACTCGGAGTAAAAAAATGAATTGTGGCTCTTCGAGTTAGCTTTCCAATGACACCAAAATCAGATCGATCGGACCACCATAGCTCCATATCCAGCCCTTACAAGCAAGAGGTGTCGAAACAACAACTCCAATACATAGTCCGGATCCAAGTGTGCTTTTCCCATCACCTCTTGGGCTAATCTCATAGCTTGGCTCTCTTCTTGCCTCCTCTAATGCTTCGGCTTCACCTCCTCTACATTTATTGTCTTCACATCTACAATTAAAACCACAACAAAGTGTAGATATCCGAATCTTTCTACAAACTAACAAAACTAGCAAAACTAACTCAAACTATACCAAAAACCATAAAAATCCTAACTAAACATGTCCTAAAACACTACCTAATACGTGTCTATCAGTTACCAGCGAATTAAACACTTTTACGAGTTACAAATGCAATGATATATGTTAGCAATGCACAGATATAAGTAAGAGATGCACATTGATTTGTATGTTAGAAGTGCACTTTCCAAGTTATCGTTGCACTTTAAGATTGAGGTCTTTTGGGGGCCGGGGGAGAAGTAAGATGTGGTATCGAAATATAAATTTTTATCCAACACACAAATATTTTTCCTTCGTACCATCTTCTTTGGATTATGCAATCCATACCCCTTCGTGTTCCCATCTTCAAACATATGGACGGTTGAGATTTTGGTTTTGTGTGTGTGTGTGTGTGGAGGGAAGCGGAAGTCTTAATGTAATTAATTGAAGCGATTATAAGATTAAACCAAATGGACGGCTGAGATTTAGGTTGTTCGAATATGCATTTGAGCGTATTCTGCCCGTTCTCTCTCTCAATCTTTTCACAGACATTCAAATCTCTTGTTTGGGTGAATCGATTCGCTGCTTGTTTGTTTGACTTTTGTGCACACAATTGACACAAGTGTAAATAATGAAGGACGGTTTCACGTAATTAAACGTTCAAATCTCTCTCTCTCTCTCTCTCTCTCTCTCTCTCTCTCTCTCTCTCTCTCTCCGTGTGCCTAGACGGGTGCCAGTCTAATCTCAATTCATTTGCTTCTCCCCAATAAATTAAAGTAGCCTAGTGAATTTCAGTTGAATTCTAAACTTATCGAGACAAATGAAGCGGGTTTTACGGTACAGAAGATATAGATCGATTTTTTAAATAGTGTTTGAATTTGGATCTTTTCTAGTCATAGATTAGAATATCAAATCTCAAGATTGAAAAGCATCACCAACATTACGAACTATTACAATATTAACCAAAAATGATTAAAAATCATTTTCCGACAAATTTTTCGATAGAATACATGATACGACGATCCAAAGTATTTTAACCAAGTGTAAAATGTTAAGTTGTTATGTCAAATTTTCGATCCTTGAAGCATCGATTCCGCTGAAAAACTCGTCGGAAAAGGCTTCGAATTATTTTTGGTTAATATTGTAATGGTTCATATTGTTACTGATGATTTTAAAACTTGGTATTATTTTTGGTTGAAAGTTGATACTTGAGATTATTTTGAGGTGCATGTTTTCATTTTCACATTGCACTTGTTTCAAAAATTGTTCGGTTTTTTCGGTGTTCGAATAAACACTTTGATAGGTTACCAGCGAATTAAGCACTTTTACGAGTTACAAATGCAATGATATATGTTAGCAATGCACAGATATAAGTAAGAGATGCACATTAATATGTATGTTACAAATGCACTTTCCAAGTTATCGTTGCACTTTAAGATTGAGGTCTTTGAGGGCCGGGGGAGAAGTAAGATGTGGTATCAAAATATAAGTATATCCCCCCACATTTTGCGACTATTGTGCAAAGATTGTTCGAATTTTCCAGTGTTTGAATAAGCAATCCATTATATTTTTATCCAACACACAAATATTATTCCTTCGTACCAGCTTCTGTGGATTATGCAATCCGTACCCCTTCGTGTTCCCATCTTCAAACATATGGACGGTTGAGATTTACCTTTTGTGTGTGTTTGTGTGGAGGGAAACGGAAGTCTTTATGTAATTAATTGAAGCCATTATAAGATTAAACCAAATGGACGGTTGAGATTTAGGTTGTTTGAATATGCATTTGAGCGTATTCTGATGAGAAACACGCAATAATAATACCCGTTCTCTTTCTCAATCTTTTCACAGACATTCAAATCTCTTGTTTGGGTGAATCGATTCGCTGCTGGTTTGTTTGACTTTTGTGCACACAACGGACACAAGTGTAAATAATGAAGGACGGTTTCACGCCATTAAACGTTCAAATCTCTCTCTCTCTCTCTCTCTCTCTCTCTCTGTGCCTAGTTGGGTGCCAGTCTAATCTCAATTCATTTGCTTCTTCCCAATAAATTAAAGTAGCCTAGTGATTTTTAGTTGAATTCTAATCTTTAAACCAATCGAGACAAATGGGACGGGTTTTACGGGTTAGAAGATATGGATCGATTTTTTAAATAGTGTTTGAATTTGGATCGTTTCTAATCATAGATTAAAATATCAAATCTAAAGTTTGAAATTCATCACCAACAATACGAACTATTACAATGTTAACCAAAAATGATTTGAAATCATTTTCCGACAAGTTTTTCGATAGAATACATGACACGACGATCAAAAATAAATTAACCAAGTGTAAAATGTTAAGTTGTGATGTCAAATTTTCGATCCTTGAAGCATCAATTCCGCTGAAAAACTCGTCGGAAAAGGCTTCGAATCATTTTTGGTTAATATTGTAATGGTTCATATTGTTACTGATGATTTTCAAACTTGGGATTATTTTTGGTTGAAAGTTGATACTTGAGATAATTTCCAAGTGCATGTTTTCATTTTCACATTGCACTTGTTTCAAAGATTGTTCGGTTTTTTCGTTGTTTGAATATGCACTTTGATAGGTTACCAGCGAATTAAGAACTTTTACGAGTTACAAATGCAATGACATATGTTAGCAATGCACAGATATAAGTAAGAGATGCACATTGATTTGTATATTACAAATGCACTTTCCAAGTTATTGTTGCACTTTAAGATTGAGGTCTTTGGGGGCCGGGGGAGAAGTAAGATGTGGTATCAAAATATAAATTTTTATCCAACACATAAATATTTTTCCTTCATACCAGCTTCTTTGGATTATGCAATCCGTACTCATTCGTGTTCCCATCTTCAAACATATGGACGGTTGAGATTTGCGTTTTGTGTGTGTGTGTATGGAGGGAAACGGAAGTCATAATGTAATTAATTGAAGCCATTATAAGATTAAACCAAATGGACGGCTGAGATTTAGGTTGTTTGAATATGCATTTGAGCGTATTCTGATTAGAAACACGCAATAATAATACCCGTTCTCTCTCTCAATCTTTTCACAGACATTCAAATCTCTTGTTTGGGTGAATCAATTCGCTGCTGGTTTGTTTGACTTTTGTGCACACAACTGACACAAGTGTAAATAATGAAGGACGGTTTCACGCCATTAAACGTTCAAATCTCTCTCTCTCTCTCTCTCTCTCTCTCTCTCTCTCTTTGTGCATAGTTGGGTGCCAGTCTAATCTCAATTCATTTGCTTCTTCCCAATAAATTAAAATAGCCTAGTGAATTTCAATTGAATTCTAAACTTTGGACCAATCGAGACAAATGGGACGGGTTTTACGGTACAGAAGATATGGATCGATTTTTTAAATAGTGTTTGAATTTGGATCTTTTCTAATCATAGATGAAAATATCAAATCTAAAGTTTGAAAGTCATCACCAACAATACGAACTATTAGAATGTTAACCAAAAATGATTTGAAATCATTTTCCGACAAGTTTTTCGATAGAATACATGACACGACGATCAAAAATAAATTAACCAAGTGTAAAATGTTAAGTTGTAATGTCAAATTTTCGATCCTTGAAGCATCAATTCAGCTGAAAAACTCGTCGGAAAAAGCTTCGAATCATTTTTGGTTAATATTGTAATGGTCAATATTGTTACTGATGATTTTCAAACTTGGGATTATTTTTGGTTGAAAGTTGATACTTGAGATAATTTCCAAGTGCATGTTTTCATTTTCACATTGCACTTGTTTCAAAGTTTGTTCGGTTTTTTCGTTGTTTGAATATGCACTTTGATAGGTTACCAGTGAATTAAGCACTTTTACGAGTTACAAATGCAATGATATATGTTAGCAATGCACAGATATAAGTAAGAGATGCACATTTATTTGTATGTTACAAATGCAATTTCCAAGTTATTGTTGCACTTTAAGATTGAGGTCTTTGGGGGCCGGGGGAGAAGTAAGATGTGGTATCAAAATATAAAATTTTATCCAACACATAAATATTTTTCCTTCGTACCAGCTTCTTTGGATTATGCAATCCGTACCCCTTCATGTTCCCATCTTCAAACATATGGACGGTTGAGATTTGCGTTTTGTGTGTGTGTGTGTGTGTGGAGGGAAACGGAAGTCTTAATTTAATTAATTGAAGCCATTATAAGATTAAACCAAATGGACGACTGAGATTTAGGTTGTTTGAATATGGATTTGAGCGTATTCGGATGAGAAACACGCAATAATAATACCCATTCTTTCTCCCAATCTTTTCACAGACATTCAAATCTCTTGTTTGGGTGAATCGATTCACTGCTGGTTTGTTTGACTTTTGTGCACACAACTGACACAAGTGTAAATAATGAAGGTTGGTTTCACGCCATTAAACGTTCAAATCTCTCTCTCTCTCTCTCTCTCTCTCTCTCTCTCTCTCTCTCTGCCTAGACGGGTTCTAGTCTAATCTCAATTCATTTGCTTGTTTCTAATAAATTAAAGTAGCCTAGTGAATTTCAGTTGAATTCTAAACTTTCGACTAATCGAGACAAATGGGACGGGTTTTACGGTCCAGAAGATATGGGTCGATTTTTTAAATAATGTTTGAATTTGGATCTTTTCTAGTCATAGATTAGAATATCAAATCTCAAGTTTGAAAATCATCACCAACAATACGAACTATTACAAGATTAACCAAAAATGATTCGAAATCATTTTCCGACAAGTTTTTCGGTAGAATACATGGTACGACGATCAAAAATATTTTAACCAAGAGTAAAATGTTAATTTGTTATGTCAAATTTTCGATCCTTGAAACATCGATTCCGCTGAAAAACTCGTCAGAAAAGGCGTCGAATCATTTTTGGTTAATATTGTAATGGTTCATATTGTTACTGATGATTTTCAAACTTGGGATTATTTTTGGTTGAAAGTTGATACTTGAGATTATTTCGAAGTGCATGTTTTCATTTTCACATTGCACTTGTTTCAAAGATTGTTCGGTTTTTTCGTTGTTCGATTATGCACTTTGATAGCTTACCAGCGAATTAAGCACTTTTACGAGTTACAAATGCAATGATATATGTTAGCAATGCACAAGTATAAGTAAGAGATGCACATTAATTTGTATGTTACAAATGCACTTTCCAAGTTATCATTGCACTTTAAGATTGAGGTCTTTAGGGGCCGGGGGAGAAGTAAGATGTGCTATCAAAATATAAGTATATCCCCCCACATTTTGCGACTATTGTTCAAAGATTGTTCGAATTTTCCAGTGTTTGAATAAGCAGTCCATTATATTTTTATCCAACACACAAATATTTTTCCTTCGTACCAGCTTCTCTGGATTATGCAATCCGTACCCCTTCTTGTTCCCATCTTCAAACATATGGACGGTTGAGATTTACGTTTGTGTGTATGTGTGTGTGGAGGGAAACGGAAGTCTTAATGTAATTAATTGAAGCCATAATAAGATTAAACCAAATGGATGGCTGAGATTTAGGTTGTTTGAATATACATTTGAGCGTATTAGGATGAGAAACACGCAATAATAATACCCATTCTCTCTCCAATCTTTTCAGAAACATTCAAATCTCTTGTTTGGGTGAATCGATTCGCTACTGATTTCTTTGACTTTTGTGCACACAACTGACACAAGTGTAAATAATTAAGGGCGGTTTCACGGCATTAAACGTTCAAATCTCTCTCTCTCTCTCTCTCTCTCTCTCTCTCTCTCTCTGTGTGTGTGTGTGTGTGCCTAGTTGGGTGCCAGTCTAATCTCAATTCATTTGCTTCTTCCCAATAAATTAAAGTAGCCTAGTGAATTTTAGTTGAATTCTAATCTTTAAACCAATCGAGACAAATGGGACGGGTTTTACGGTACAGAAGATATGGATCGATTTTTTAAATAGTGTTTGAATTTGGATCGTTTCTAATCATAGATTAAAATATCAAATCTAAAGTTTGAAATTCATCACCAACAATACGAACTATTACAATGTTAACCAAAAATGATTTGAAATCATTTTCCGACAAGTTTTTCGATAGAATACATGACACGACGATCAAAAATAAATTAACCAAGTGCAAAATGTTAAGTTGTGATGTCAAATTTTCGATCCTTGAAGCATCAATTCCGCTGAAAAACTCGTCGGAAAAGGCTTCGAATCATTTTTGGTTAATATTGTAATGGTTCATATTGTTACTGATGATTTTCAAACTTGGGATTATTTTTGGTTGAAAGTTGATACTTGAGATAATTTCCAAGTGCATGTTTTCATTTTCACATTGCACTTGTTTCAAAGATTGTTCGGTTTTTTCGTTGTTTGAATATGCACTTTGATAGGTTACCAGCGAATTAAGAACTTTTACGAGTTACAAATGCAATGACATATGTTAGCAATGCACAGATATAAGTAAGAGATGCACATTGATTTGTATATTACAAATGCACTTTCCAAGTTATTGTTGCACTTTAAGATTGAGGTCTTTGGGGGCCGGGGGAGAAGTAAGATGTGGTATCAAAATATAAATTTTTATCCAACACATAAATATTTTTCCTTCATACCAGCTTCTTTGGATTATGCAATCCGTACTCATTCGTGTTCCCATCTTCAAACATATGGACGGTTGAGATTTGCGTTTTGCGTGTGTGTGTGTGTGTGTGTGGAGGGAAACGGAAGTCATAATGTAATTAATTGAAGCCATTATAAGATTAAACCAAATGGACGGCTGAGATTTAGGTTGTTTGAATATGCGTTTGAGCGTATTCTGATTAGAAACACGCAATAATAATACCCGTTCTCTCTCTCAATCTTTTCACAGACATTCAAATCTCTTGTTTGGGTGAATCAATTCGCTGCTGGTTTGTTTGACTTTTGTGCACACAACTGACACAAGTGTAAATAATGAAGGACGGTTTCACGCCATTAAACGTTCAAATCTCTCTCTCTCTCTCTCTCTCTCTCTGTGCATAGTTGGGTGCCAGTCTAATCTCAATTCATTTGCTTCTTCCCAATAAATTAAAGTAGCCTAGTGAATTTCAATTGAATTCTAAATTTTGGACCAATCGAGACAAATGGGACGGGTTTTACGGTGCAGAAGATATGGATCGATTTTTTAAATAGTGTTTGAATTTGGATCTTTTCTAATCATAGATTAAAATATCAAATCTAAAGTTTGAAAGTCATCACCAACAATACGAACTATTAGAATGTTAACCAAAAATGATTTGAAATCATTTTCCGACAAGTTTTTCGATAGAATACATGACACGACGATCAAAAATAAATTAACCAAGTGTAAAATGTTAAGTTGTAATGTCAAATTTTCGATCCTTGAAGCATCAATTCCGCTGAAAAACTCGTCTGAAAAAGCTTCGAATCATTTTTGGTTAATATTGTAATGGTCAATATTGTTACTGATGATTTTCAAACTTGGGATTATTTTTGGTTGAAAGTTGATACTTGAGATAATTTCCAAGTGCATGTTTTCATTTTCACATTGCACTTGTTTCAAAGTTTGTTCGGTTTTTTCGTTGTTTGAATACACACTTTGATAGGTTACCAGTGAATTAAGCACTTTTACGAGTTACAAATGCAATGATACATGCTAGCAATGCACAGATATAAGTAAGAGATGCACATTTATTTGTATGTTACAAATGCAATTTCCAAGTTATTGTTGCACTTTAAGATTGAGGTCTTTGGGGGCCGGGGGAGAAGTAAGATGTGGTATCAAAATATAAAATTTTATCCAACACATAAATATTTTTCCTTCGTACCAGCTTCTTTGGATTATGCAATCCGTACCCCTTCATGTTCCCATCTTCAAACATATGGACGGTTGAGATTTGCATTTTGTGTGTGTGTGTGTGTGTGTGTGTGTGTGTGTGTGTGTGTGTGGAGGGAAACGGAAGTCTTAATGTAATTAATTGAAGCCATTATAAGATTAAACCAAATGGACGGCTGAGATTTAGGTTGTTTGAATATGCATTTGAGCGTATTCGGATGAGAAACACGCAATAATAATAACCATTCTCTCTCCCAATCTTTTCACAGACATTCAAATCTCTTGTTTGGGTGAATCGATTCACTGCTGGTTTGTTTGACTTTTGTGCACACAACTGACACAAGTATAAATAATGAAGGTTGGTTTCACGCCATTAAACGTTCAAATCTCTCTCTCTCTCTCTCTCTCTCTCTCTCTCTCTCTCTCTCTCTCTCTCTCTCTCTCTCTCTCTCTCTCTCTCTCTCTGCCTAGACGGGTTCT
This sequence comes from Polygonum maritimum, assembly GCA_963924305.1. Taxonomy (NCBI): domain Eukaryota; kingdom Viridiplantae; phylum Streptophyta; class Magnoliopsida; order Caryophyllales; family Polygonaceae; genus Polygonum; species Polygonum maritimum. The sequence continues at coordinate 10,104,237 of OZ002734.1, forward strand.
AGTCTAATCTCAATTCATTTGCTTGTTTCTAATAAATTAAAGTAGCCTAGTGAATTTCAGTTGAATTCTAAACTTTCGACTAATCGAGACAAATGGGACGGGTTTTACGGTACTGAAGATATGGATCGATTTTTTAAATAATGTTTGAATTTGGATCTTTTCTAGTCATAGATTAGAATATCAAATCTCAAGTTTGAAAATCATCACCAACAATACGAACTATTACAAGATTAACCAAAAATGATTCGAAATCATTTTCCGACAAGTTTTTCGGTAGAATACATGGTACGACGATCAAAAATATTTTAACCAAGAGTAAAATGTTAAGTTGTTACGTCAAATTTTCGATCCTTGAAACATCGATTCCGCTGAAAAACTCGTCGGAAAAGGCGTCGAATCATTTTTGGTTAATATTGTAATGGTTCATATTGTTACTGATGATTTTCAAACTTGGGATTATTTTTGGTTGAAAGTTGATACTTGAGATTATTTCGAAGTGCATGTTTTCATTTTCATATTGCACTTGTTTCAAAGATTGTTCGGTTTTTTCGTTGTTCGATTATGCACTTTGATAGCTTACCAGCGAATTAAGCACTTTTATGAGTTACAAATGCAATGATATATGTTAGCAATGCACAAGTATAAGTAAGAGATGCACATTAATTTGTATGTTACAAATGCACTTTCCAAGTTATCATTGCACTTTAAGATTGAGGTCTTTAGGGGCCGGGGGAGAAGTAAGATGTGCTATCAAAATATATGTATATCCCCCCACATTTTGCGACTATTGTTCAAAGATTGTTCGAATTTTCCAGTGTTTGAATAAGCAGTCCATTATATTTTTATCCGACACACAAATATTTTTCCTTCGTACCAGCTTCTCTGGATTATGCAATCCGTACCCCTTCTTGTTCCCATCTTCAAACATATGGACGGTTGAGATTTACGTTTTGTGTGTGTGTGTGTGTGGAGGGAAACGGAAGTTTTAATGTAATTAATTGAAGCCATTATAAGATTAAACCAAATTGATCGCTGAGATTTAGGTTGTTTGAATATACATTTGAGCGTATTAGGATGAGAAACACTCAATAATAATACCCATTCTCTCACCCAATCTTTTCAGAAACATTCAAATCTCTTGTTTGTGTGAATCGATTCGCTACTGGTTTCTTAGACTTTTGTGCACACAACTGACACAAGTGTAAATAATTAAGGGCGGTTTCACGCCATTAAACGTTCAAATCTCTCTCTCTCTCTCTCTCTCTCTCTCTCTCTCTCTCTATCTCTGTGCCTAGACGGGTGCTAGTCTAATCTCAATTCATTTGCTTGTTTGTAATAAATTAAAGTAGCCTAATGAATTTCAGTTGAATTCTAAACTTTGGACCAATCGAGACAAATGGGACGGGTTTTACGGTAGAGAAGATATGGATCGATTTTTTAAATAGTGTTTGAATTTGGATCTTTTCTAGTCATAGATTAGAATATTAAATCTCAAGTTTGAAAATCATCACCGACAATACGAACTATTACATTATTAACCAAAAATAATTCGAAATCATTTTCCGACAAGTTTTTTGATAGAATAAATGATATGACGATCAAAAATATTTTAACCAAGTGTAAAATGTTAAGTTGTTATGTCAAATTTTCGATCCTTGATGCATCGATTCCGCTTAAAAATTCGTCGGAAAAGGCTTCGAATCATTTTTCGTTAATATTGTAATGGTTCATATTGTTACTGATGATTTTCAAACTTGGGATTATTTTTGGTTGAAAGTTGATACTTAAGATTATTTTGAAGTGAATGTTTTCATTTTCACATTGCACTTGTTTCAAAGATTGTTCGGTTTTTCGTTGTTCGAATATGCACTTTGATAGGTGACCAGCGAATTAAGCACTTTTACGAGTTACAAATGCAATGATATATGTTAGCAATGCACAGATATAAGTAAGAGATGTACATTAATTTGTATGTTACAAATGCACTTTCCAAGTTATCGTTGCACTTTAAGATTGAGGTCTTTGGGGGCCGGGGGAGAAGTAAGATGCGGTATAAAAATATAAGTATATCCCCCACATTTTGCGACTATTGTTCAAAGATTGATCGAATTTTCCAGTGTTTGAATAAGCAGTCCATTATATTTTTATCCAACACACAAATATTTTTCCTTCATACCAGCTTCTTTGGATTATGCAATCCGTAACCCTTCGTGTTCTCATCTTCAAACATATGGACGGCTGAGATTTATTTTTTGTGTGTGTGTGTGTGTGGAGGGAAACGGAAGTCTTAATGTAATTAATTGAAGCCATTATAAGATTAAACCAAATGGACGGCTGAGATTTAGGTTAATTGAATATGCATTTGAGCGTATTCTGATGAAAAACGCGCAATAATAATACCCGTTCTCTCTCCCAATCTTTTCACAGACATTCAAATCTCTTGTTTGGGTGAATCGATTCTCTGCTGGTTTGTTTGACTTTTGTGCACACAACTGACACAAGTGTAAACAATGAAGGACGGTTTCACGCCATTAAACCTTCAAATCTCTCTCTCTCTCTCTCTCTCTCTCTCTCTCTCTCTCTCTCTCTCCCCCTCTCTCTCTCTCACTCTCTCTCTCTCTCTTGGTGTGCCTAGACGGGTGCCAGTCAAATCTCAATTCATTTGCTTCTTCCAAATAAATTAAAGTAGCCTAGTGAATTTTAGTTGAATTCTAAACTTTGGACCAATCGAGACAAATGGGACGGGTTTTACGGTACAGAAGATATGGATCTATTTTTGAAATATTGTTTGAATTTGGATCTTTTTTAGTCATAGATTAGAATATTAAATCTCAAGTTTGAAAATCATCACCAACAATACGAAGTATTACATTATTAACCAAAAATGATTCGAAATCATTTTCCGACAAGTTTTTCGATAGAATAAATGATATGACGATCAAAAATATTTTAACCAAGTGTAAAATGTTAAGTTGTTATGTCAAATTTTCGATCCTTGAAGCATCGATTCCGCTGAAAAACTCGTCGGAAAAGGCTTCGAATCATTTTTGGTTAATATGGTAATCGTTCATATTGTAACTGATGATTTTCAAACTTGGGATTATTTTTCGTTGAAAGTTGATACTTGAGATTATTTTGAAGTGCATGTTTGCATTTTCACATTGCACTTGTTTCATAGCTTGTTCGGTTTTTTCGTTGTTCGAATATGCACTTTGATAGGTTACCAACGAATTAAGCACATTTACGAGTTACAAATGCAATGATATATGTTAGCAATGCACAGATATAAGTAAGAGATGCACATTAATTTGTATGTTACAAATGCACTTTCCAAGTTATCGTTGCACTTTAAGATTGAGGTCTTTGGGGGCCGGGGGAGAAGTAAGATGCGGTATAAAAATATAAGTATATCCCCCACATTTTGCGACTATTGTTCAAAGATTGTTCGAATTTTCCAGTGTTTGAATAAGCAGTCCATTATATTTTTATCCAACACACAAATATTTTTCCTTCATACCAGCTTCTTTGGATTATGCAGTCCGTAACCCTTCGTGTTCCCATCCTCAAACATATGGACGGTTGAGATTTATGTTTTGTGTGTGTGTGTGTGTGTGGAGGGAAACGGAAGTCTTAATGTAATTAATTGAAGCCATTATAAGATTAAACCAAATGGACGGCTGAGATTTAGGTTGATTGAATATGCATTTGAGCGTATTCTGATGAGAAACACGCAATAATAATACCCGTTCTCTCTCCCAATCTTTTCACAGACATTCAAATCTCTTGTTTGGGCGAATCGATTCGCTGCTGGTTTGTTTGACTTTTGTGCACACAACTGACACAAGTGTTAACAATGAAGGACGGTTTCACGCCATTAAACGTTCAAATCTCTCTCTCTCTCTCTCTCTCTCTCTCTCCCCCTCTCTCTCTCTCACTCTCTCTCTCTCTTGGTGTGCCTAGACGGGTGCCAGTCAAATCTCAATTCATTTGCTTCTTCCAAATAAATTAAAGTAGCCTAGTGAATTTTAGTTGAATTCTAAACTTTGGACCAATCGAGACAACGGGGACGGGTTTTACGGAACAGAAGATATGGCTCGATTTTTTAAATAGTGTTTGAATTTGGATCTTTTCTAGTCATAGATTAGAATATCAAATCTCAAGTTTGAAAATCATCACCAACAATACGAACTATTACAATATTAACCAAAAATGATTCGAAATCATTTTCCGACCAGTTTTTCGATGGAATACATGATAAGAAGATCAAAATTATTTTAACCAAGTGTAAAATGTTAAGTTGTTATGTCAAATTTTCGATGCTTGAAGCATCAATTCCGCTGAAAAACTCGTCGGAAAAGGCTTCGAATCATTTTTGGTTAATATTGTAATGGTTCATATTGTTACTGATAATTTTCAAACTTGGGACTATTTTTGTTTGAAAGTTTATACTTGAGATAATTTCGAAGTGCATGTTTTCATTTTCACATTGCACTTGTTTCAAAGATTGTTCGGTTTTTTCGTTGTTTGAATATGCACTTTGATAGGTTACTAGCGAATTAAGCACTTTTACGAGTTACAAATGCAATGATATATGTTAGCAATGCACAGATATAAGTAAGAGATGCACATTGATTTGTATGTTACAAATGCACTTTCCAAGTTATCGTTGCACTTTAAGATTGAGGCCTTTGGGGGCCAGGGGAGAAGTAAGATGTGGTATCAAAATATAAATTTTTATCCAAGAAAGAAATATTTTTCCTTCGTACCAGCTTCTTTGGATTATGCAATCCGTACCCCTTCGTGTTCCCATCTTCAAACATATGGACGGTTGAGATTTGCGTATTGTGTGTGTGTGTGGAGGGAAACGGAAGTCTTAATGTAATTAATTGAAGCGATTATAAGATTAAACCAAATGGACGGCTGAGATTTAGGTTGATTGAATATGCATTTGAGCGTATTCTGATGAGAAACACGCCATAATAATACCCGTTCTCTCTCTCAATCTTTTCACAGACATTCAAATCTATTGTTTGGGTGAATCGATTCGCTGCTGATTTGTTTGACTTTTGTGCACACAACTGACACAAGTGTAAATAATGAAGGACGGTTTCACGCCATTAAACGTTCAAATCTCTCTCTCTCTCTCTCTCTCTCCCCCCCTCTCTCTCTCTCACTCTCTCTCTCTCTCTCTCTTGGTGTGCCTAGATGGGTGCCAGTCAAATCTCAATTTATTTGCTTCTTCTAAATAAATTAAAGTAGCCTAGTGAATTTCAGTTGAATTCTAAACTTTGGACCAATCGAGACAAATGGGACGGGTTTTACGGTACAGAAGATATGGATCGATTTTTTAAATAGTGTTTGAATTTGGATCTTTTCTAATCATAGATTAAAATATCAAATCTAAAGTTTGAAAATCATCACCAACAATACGAACTATTACAATGTTAACAAAAAATTATTTGAAATCATTTTCCGACAAGTTTTTCGATTGAATACATGACACGACGATCAAAAATATTTTAACCAAGTGTAAAATGTTAAGTTGTTACGTCAAATTTTCGATGCTTGAAGCATCAATTCCGCTGAAAAACTCGTCGGAAAAGGTTTCGAATCATTTTTGGTTAATATTGTAATGGTTCATATTGTTACTGATGATTTTCAAACTTGGGATTATTTTTGGTTGAAAGTTGATACTTAAGATAATTTCGAAGTGCATGTTTTCATTTTCACATTGCACTTGTTTCAAAGATTGTTCGGTTTTTTCGTTGTTTGAATATGCACTTTGATAGGTTACTAGCGAATTAAGCACTTTTACGAGTTACAAATGCAATGATATATGTTAGCAATGCACAGATATAAGTAAGAGATGCACATTGATTTGTATGTTACAAATGCACTTTTCAAGTTATCGTTGCACTTTAAGATTGAGGTCTTTGGGGGCCAGGGGAGAAGTAAGATGTGGTATCAAAATATAGATTTTTATCCAACACAGAAATATTTTTCCTTCGTACCAGCTTCTTTGGATTATGCAATCCGTACCCCTTCGTGTTCCCATCTTCAAACATATGGACGGTTGAGATTTGCGTATTGTGTGTGTGTGGAGGGAAACGGAAGTCTTAATGTAATTAATTGAAGCCATTATAAGATTAAACCATATGGACGGCTGAGATTTAGGTTGTTTGAATATGCATTTGAGCATATTCTGATGAGAAACATGCAATAATAACACCCGTTCTTTCTCCCAATCTTTTCACAGCCCTCTCTCTCTCTCTCTCTCTCTCTCTCTCTCTCTCTCCAAGTGCCTAGACGGGTGCCAATCTAATCTCAATTCATTTGCTTCTTCCCAATCTAATCTCAATTCATTTGCTTCTTCCCAATAAATTAAAGTAGCCTAGTGAATGTCAGTTGAATTCTAAACTTTCGACCAATCGAGACAAATGGGACGAGTTTTACGGTACAGAAGATATGGATCGATTTTTTAAATAGTGTTTGAATTTGGATCTTTTCTAGTTATAGATTAGAATATCAAATCTCAAGTTCGAAAATCATCACCAACAATACGAACTATTACAATATTAACCAAAAATGATTCGAAATCATTTTCCGACAAGTTTTTCGATAGAATACATGATACGATGATCAAAAATATTTTAACAAAGTGCAAAATGTTAAGTTTTTATGTCAAATTTTCGATCCTTGAAGCATCCATTCCGCTGAAAAACTAGTGTTGGATCGTTAGTACTGAGGGACGCCCTTTACTTTGGTAAAGGCGTCCTTAGATTAGGCGTGCCTACGAGGAGTAAGGGCGTCCTTGAGTAATGCAGCGGAAATAAAGTACTAGACAGGTAAGTAATGGAGGTAGAGAATTATAGAGGAACCACTCAAGACCAAGTAGTCCTTGAGTGTAAACCTCTACCTCCTTGGAGGATTTTTGAATAGTTCTTTCCTTTATATTGAACGTCCTTACAATTGTACTGGCGAGTCTTTACAGTTCTCTGGTACTTAGCTTTTCCCTAAGTCCACTAGTAAAGGACTCCTCTAAGCCTACAACTTAAGCTGGTTCAATCTACTAAAGGACTCTATTCCTACGTTCTGCAGTACTTCGCAGAACTCTCTTTTTCTCTTTTTGGGTTTTCTCTTACAAACTGTTTTTGTGATTTGGTTACAAGTCTCACTCGATCTAACACAAGTTCTAGCACTGTTCTTGAGTTCTTGAGTTAGTTCTTCGTGTTCTTGAGTGAGTCGCTTTCTCTTTGATTCTCTCTGAATATTCTTGAAAGCGTTGGCGTCACAATAAATGCCTTGGGGCTATTTATAGGACTTGGGGAAGGGCGTCATTTCTCTGGGACGATCATGCCCTTTATGGACGTGGCTACAGGATCTTCCTCCACGTAGTACGGCGGTGATGAGGAAGCTTCCTGTATCCAGCTGTGTATGATGAACTTCGCTACAGGATCGGCCGCCACGTGTTGATGGACTCTGTAACAGGATCTTCCGCCACGTAGTGTTGGACTCCGCTACAGGATCGGTCTCCACGTGTCCTTGGATGATCAAACATTGTCGAGTGATGTCATCCTGTCGGCTAGTAAGTAAGGACTCCTTTCTTGCGTTCCTACTTGCTTGGGACTCCGTCCTTACTCAAGTAGTCCTGGCTGGTCCTTACTTCTTGTTGGCTAGTGTCCCTAAGCTTATGGGACGCCCATACACACTTGTTGTCCTTTTGGTCACTGGCGTTCCTGAACACTTGGACAACTCTATTAGAATCAAAGTGAGTTTGTCATATCAAAACTAAGGGACGGTTGTGTGGAACACTAACAAGTACGCAAGCGTTCTTGATAGCGTCCCAACAATTTCCCCCTTTTTGATGATGACAAACTCTTCAGCAAAATAGTTTTGACATTGGAACTTAGTATGCATGAAAACTTAGAGGCGTCCTCTAACACTTAGAGAAGTTTTAATAAGCAAAAGTTTTCAATCTTTGATTCTCTAGCTTTTGGATTTTAAGGAAAGAGTCGCGTCCTAAAAAGTTCCTAAGCGTTCTCTTTTATTCTAGCATGAGCAGCGTTCCTTAGACTTTTCACTTAATAGTTCCCCCTTAACACTTGCTTATTCTAGATAACTATTTTATAGCGCATCTCTGCAAAACTACACTTCCCCCTTTTGGCATCATCGAAAAGGATAACAAGTGATAAGGACGTTAGCACAAACACATAACTAAAAGCAGTGGAACGCTTAAACAAACATATGCAAGCAAACAGTGGAATTGCCATTCAAACAAAATTAGAGTTATTACAAACCAAGATCATAAGTTCGAAGTTCAAAAGAAGCAGAAGCAACAAAGTAGGGGATAAGAGTGGTGGTGGCAATCACTGAGAACGGCTGTTGTCTTGATAAAACTTGAGCAATTGCTCTTGAAGTTCAGCAGCCTTGGAGAACGCAGATGACAAGTCCTTTAAGGCAGAGAAGATGAGGCACTGATTATCCATAATGGCACCCATGAGTTCTGTTGGAGGATGCTGAGAGATGTTTGCAGGAGCAGAACGGGGCAAAGGACCTGTATTTGAAGAAGGAGCGTCCGTTGGAATAGCTGGAGGAGAAGAAGGATTCCCTAAGAGCATTTGATCAAGGGTTGTAAGATCTACGGCGGGCTCTTGATCTTGAGGGGACTCTTGAGACGTAGGAGCAAGCCTTGCGGCCTTAGCCTCAGCAGCTAGGCGTTCTTCCTCTGCTTTCAGTCGTGCTTCCTCAGCCTCAGCTTCTAACTGTTTCAGAATGGACGGGAGCTCTTCATTATGCCTTATCTCAACAAGTCCTTTCTTGGCATTCCATTTTAAGCCAAGTTCTTCAGAGGGAGCGCTCTCATCATAAGCGTCCTGGGACTGCAAGATTGCCTTTACGACTCCAGGGTATGGCAAGGCGTGCCTCTTCCTTCGACACTTGGCCATGTGTTGCATAGCAATTCTGGCTAAGTTGATCGGGCGGCGTTCAAGGATTGCGTCAATTAGGATTATGTCGTGTGTTTGCACAATTGAACGCTTTTCCTGCCTTGGAAGGATGGCGCGACAGATGAAGTAGTGAACGATTGCGCCAACTTTGCTCAGAACGTGAGCTACCCTGTCGAGTCCCATCGGCCTTTTACCCTGAAAAATGTGCTCAACCAGAGCCAGTTCTTGATCTGTCGTTTCAAAGCCGCCTTCAGGGAGTGAGCTAAGAGCATCGGACGGTGGCTTGCGTGGACCTAGACCAAGGAAGGAGCGCATTTGGCGTTCTGTGACTGAAGCTTTCTCACCTTCAATTTTGAAGTGGAGGGAGCCATCTTTTGCCTTGTAGCGCAAATCCCTGTAGAACGCCTTAACCTGTTCTTTGTCAACAGTGGTCGGCGCTGGTCCAACGTTCTGCCATCCTTGAAATTTCAGAAGTTCAAGAAACTCCTAAACTGATTCATCGTCGAAGGAGGCTAGCCACTCTTCAGAGTAAATGAGAGGGCTCAGGACTTTAACGGGCACATCAGCGTTCTTCCTTTTGCGCTTGCCCTTGGGGGACTCAGAGTCCTCATCATCATCTGACTCGTCTTCAGCTTTCTCCGAGTCACTGTCAGAAGCGTCCTTTGAAGGAGCGTCCTCTGTGCCTTGTTCGTTTTCTGCATCGCCACCAGCTGTGGCTTGATCGGCTCTAGAGGTCTGACCTTGGGACGTGCCCTCAGCGTCCTGAGCCTCTGTCTGATTTTCTGTTGCTGGCTCAGCGTCCGCGGGGATGTCATGGGATTCTGTTTGGATTGAGGGAGAGGGGTTTTCTTGTGGAGCTTGGGTGGGGTTTAGGATTAGGAGGGACTGGTCATAAGGAGGGACTTCCTGAGCATCACGCGCGAGCTCATCAGAAAGAGTCGGCTCGGCGTTCTCTTGAGCGACCTGGTGCTCACCAGCGTCCTCAATCTGTTCAGCAGGAGCGTTCACCTCTCCTTCCGCTTCATCATTCGAATCCCCAACAACATCGATGAAAGGAGAAACCTGAGCAGGTGTACCTCTTTGGCTCTCAGATGAGCTAGAGGAGGAAGAGGAGGAGGGAACGTGCTCAATCTGCGCAGGAACGTCCTTGGCTAGCAGAACCCTGGGTTTTTCACCAGCCTTCCTTCGGCGAAAAGTATGCTCAAGGGTGCGCTCTGTCTCCTCCGGGCCACTTTCAGAGGATGGACGGCGGGACTTTGGGGTCTCGGGGTCTTTAGGTGGGGAAATGTGGGCCGGTGCAGAAGGGAAATTGGCCAAATTTAAGGGAGAGTGAGTGCGGGGAGGAAAAGGGATTAGAGAATTTCGCTTGGAAGGTTGAGGGGACGGAGGGGGGGTGGGGAGTTGAACGATTGAGATTTGTTGAGGGGGAGGAGTGGATTCCTTAGAGAGGTTGGAAGGCCTTTTTGAGGTGCTAGGCCTTTTTGTGGGGGGTTTTGAGGATGGGACGCTTGAGGTTTTGGCCTTTTTGAGGGGCCTTGGGTCGTGAACCTTTTTGGAGCGTCCCTCCTTTAAGTGGGAAGGGAACTTGTCCACAATCTCCGTTGGTTTGGAAGTGGAAAAGGGTTGGGAAGATTTGGAGAGGGGAGAAGAAGGGGCAGGACGCTTGAGTAATTTTTTTGGTGGTAATGGTGGGGACGGCAGGAGGAGGTGGAGAGGGACTGGGCACACGATTCTTGGTCATTTGGAAGGCTAAAGAGTTCCTAGGATACATAGGGAACTCGGGCAAGACTGCATTATGCAAGTCTGGTATAAGGTCAAGAAGAGGGCCAAGGTTCTCACCTCCGAACTGGGAGAAGAAGAGCACATCGTCCATCCGTCCAGGTAGATCTTTGAAATCTGTGTGGTGGAGGCTGGGGACGACGAAGCGTTCAATGAACTTCTTGTAGTTCTTTGTTCTCTCTGCATCAGATTTTACTTCTGGCAGTTCCATGCGTTCCCTGATTAGATTATACAGCGTCTTTGGCTTTTTGTTGATGAAGTCCAATAGAGACTCATTGAGAACTATAGGTTTGGGCTTCTCTATGTAGTGGGACTTCACCAGCTTTCTACGCTTCCCGCCGGTTGAAGATCCGGCCACGTTCAACTGTCTTTGAGACATATTTTCAGATGAAGCTTAGAGAGAGAAAGTCGCCGGAGTTCTAGAGAGAAGTCAGAGCAAATTTGAGAGCGAGAAAGTGGTTGAGCGTAATAAATTTGATTGCGACTGTTCTGGCCTTATATAGAGGAAGCGGTGGCACAAATGGTAATTAACACCGTTTTACTGTGCGACACGTGGCAAAACTTCCCCCTTAAGATTTGAGCAAAAGCAACGGTCACTGTTCACACTTTCAAAAGTTCAAAAATCTGACTCTTCAACTGCCCCTCAAAACTGAACTGGCGTCCTTTGCAACAACACTGAGCGTCCTCTCATACTTAGCAAAAATTTTACCTCTTTAAGCAAACTTCTTCAAGCAAACCAACAACCAACTTACCGTTCTTGTGATCACCTTTCGAACCAGTTGAGAACAACGCAAGTACGTCCCGTAAAAGAGAATATAAAGCTCATAGGACGCTTTTGCGGAGTTCTCGGCTAGGGTAAGCTTAGAGTTCCCATCATTTCGGCTTATAATGAGGGTTGGGTGATCAGGGATACTCTTTTCAAGACAAAATAGAGAAAATTTGAATGGCGTTCCAAAGTAGCAAACACATGAAGTTTTAGACTAGCGTCCTTGCAAATATGAATTCAATGCATAACAGTCCTTAAACACTTAGAATCTACAAAACATTGCCAATCATTGAGAGAATAGTAGAACGGGACTTGCTATTTAAAAGTTATCATCCCCAAGAGCAACCTTAGATGCTCATAGGGACGTTTATCAAGCGCCTTAGTGAAAATATCAGCTATTTGGTCTTCAGTCCTTACATGCTCCATACTAATGAGTCCTAGTTCAACATTATCACGCAAGAAATGATGCCTTATATGAATATGCTTTGTGCGTGAATGAAAAACAGGATTCTTTGAAATTTGAATAGCACTTGTGTTATCACAACGAATGGGTATAGTTTCAAGATTGATACCGTAGTCCTCTAGTTGATATTTGATCCAAATGACTTGTGAACAGCACGAGGCAGCAGCAACGTACTCGGCTTCCGCAGTTGAAAGCGCCACAGAGTTCTGTTTCTTAGATCCCCAAGAGACTAGGCATAAACCAAGGAACTTTGCCATTCCTGAAGTGCTTTTTCTATCAATCACATGACCAGCATAATCTGCGTCCGAGTAGCCAACTAGCTTGAAGGACGTCTTCCTGGGGTACCAAAGGCAAAGATCATCGCGTCCTTTGAGGTAGCGAAAGATTCTCTTGACTTCTTGCATGTGGGACTCCTTTGGATTCGCCTGGAAGCGTGCACACAAGCAAACGGCAAACATAATGTCGGGACGGCTTGCGGTCAAGTAGAGCAAAGAGCCAATCATCCCTCTGTAAAGCTTTTGATCAACGTCCTTTCCCTGTTCATCTGCGTAGAGACGCGAGTTTGGAGAACAAGGGGTTGCAACAGGTTTGGACGTGTTCATCCCGTACTTCTCAAGCATTTCACGGACATATTTTTGTTGGTGAATGCGCGTCCCTTCCTTGAGTTGATTGATTTGAAGTCCCAAGAAGAAATTGAGTTCTCCAATGAGAGACATCTCAAACTCACTACTCATTAAGGACTTGAACTCATCTACAAGTTTCATGTTAGTACTACCAAAGACTATATCATCAACATAGACTTGGGCAATTAAAATGTCCTTATGAACTTTCTTTATAAACAAAGTTTTATCAATTGAACCTCTAGTATACCCATGAGACAAAAGAAAGGACGCAAACCTGTCGTACCATGCACGAGGTGCTTGCTTGAGTCCATAGAGCGCTTTGTCCAAGTAGTACACATGATCTGGGTGAGAGGCGTCCTCAAAGCTAGGCGGCTGAGCAACGTACACTTCCTCCTTTAGCTTTCCATTGAGAAAGGCAGTTTTGACGTCCATCTGAAATAACTTGAATCCTTTGTGAGCGGCGAAGGCAGTAAGGAGACGAACGGCTTCAATTCTAGCAACAGGAGCAAAGGTCTCATCATAGTCTATGCCTTCCTCTTGCTTGAATCCTTGAGCCACCAGTCTTGCCTTATTTCTTGACACACGTCCACTCTCATCAAGCTTATTTCTGAACACCCATCGCGTCCCTATGATATTTTTGCCTTTGGGACGTGGGACGAGAGACAAAGGCATTGAATGCACAAAGGCATTGAATGCACAAAAAGCTAAACTTGCACTCTGGGACTTGCTTGCAGCTGACCTGGTTTGAACTCCTTGAGAAGGATCAGATACAATTTGAGAAGTTGGGTGGTCCCTAGAGAAGCGGGACTCCCTTTGAAACAAATGAGCAAATCTTGGATCAATGTCTCCATCAGAATTATCACTGTCACTTTGAGCATCGTCTTCAATGTGTTCTCCCTCAGAGAGAGCGTCCACATCTTGACGTTGCTCACCTTGTTGACTTGATTTAGCTACATCTTGTTGAACTGGGGATTCCCTACGAGATGGAACTCCTTGAACAACACTGGGTGCGTCCATTGAGACTTCTTCAGGATTTGGAGACGCATCCTTAGAGACATAGTATTTTCCAGAAGTCCAATCCTCAGCTTCATCTTCAGAGTCGTCCTGTTGTTGTGACGCAGAGCGTTCTTTCTTACTTGGTTTTTCTTTATGAGATGAACGTTCTTTGAACACAACATGAATACTCTCCTCAAGCTTTAGAGTCCTTTTGTTGAAAACTCTATATGCTTTGCTGGTAAGAGAGTACCCAAGGAATATGGCTTCATCGCTCCTTGCATCAAATTTTCCAAGTTTTTCTTTATCATTGTTGTGAACGAAACATTTGCAACCAAAGACTCTGAGATAATCGATGCGAGGCTTCTTTCCATTCAACAACTCATAGGACGTCTTCTTCAGCAGAGGACGGATCATGGCACGATTGATGATGTAGCATGCTGTTGCAATAGCTTCTGCCCAGAAGTACTTGGGGACGCTATTTGCCAAGAGCATAGTTCTTGCCATATCCTCTAGCGTCCTATTCTTTCTTTCCACAACTCCATTTTGTTGAGGAGTCCTTGGAGCGGAGAAGTTGTGCGAGACACCATGTTGATCACAGTAGGCCAGGAACTCTGAATTTTGGAACTCCGTTCCATGGTCTAATCTTATGGCTTTGAGAGGCGTCTCAAGAGCAACTTCCACTTGTTTGATGAAGACTTTGAACGCATTGAAACAATCTGCTTTTGACACCAAGAAAAGAACCCAAGTGAATCGAGAAAAATCATCTACAAGAACGTAAATGTACCTCTTTCGACCGTAGCTCAACGTCTTCATTGGTCCGCAAAGATCCATATGGAGTAGTTCCAAAGGCTTCTTTGTACTGACTTCGTTCTTGGATTTGAAAGACGTTCTTGTTTGCTTCCCTTTAATACAAGCTTCGCACTGTTCAACTTTCTCAGGATCAATTCGGGGAAGTCCTTTCATAAGATTTCCCTGGTGTAGCTTAAGGATTGTGCTTGGTCCAGCATGGCCAAGTCGGCGATGCCAGAGATCAACGTCCTCCCTTGAAGCAGATAGACACAACTCTGATTTGGGCTTGAATTCTTGATTGAAGATGTAGATATTGTTCTTGCGAACTCCTTTGAGAACAACTTTGTTGGACTTCTTGTTAATAACTAGGCACTCCTTTGAGTCAAATGTGACTAGATTTTCACCTTGATCACACATCTGAGAGACGCTAAGAAGATTGAAGCCAAGTCCTTCAACAAGACTGACATTTGTTGCTTTAATGGACGGGTTGAGAATAACAGTTCCCGTTCCTTTGATCTTTCCTTTGCCCTTATTGCCAAACGAGACAGTTCCTCCCGTGGCACTACTTTGGATAGAAGTGAGATGGATCTGGCTTCCTGTCATATGATTTGAGGCGCCACTATCAATGATCCATGGGCGTCCCCTCACTTCCACCTGCCATAACAAAATTAGTGTTTGGCGACCCAGGCAAGGTGTTCCTTACTTGGTTCGTTACAAAAGTAGAACTCTGGTTCTGGCATGTAGTCATTAATGTTTACATCATTAGAAATAGCATGCTTGCGGAAAGAGTTTCTAGAGCGTCTAGAACGCCTAGGATTAGTCTTAGGAACGGACTTATCATTCTCATTGTGAGTTCTAGCAGCTTTTCCATTTTCAACATTTTCCTTGAGTTTTAGACATTCATATTTGAAGTGATCTCCTTGTCCACAGTACCAACACGACCTATAGTAAATACCAAGATAGTACTTCTTATTTGGACACTGAATCTTGTTTTCTTTCATCTTTTGAGGATTGCAAACTTTTGAACCGTTCCCTTTAGCAATCTTCTTGTAAATCTTATGACTTGTGGAGTTAGTGTAGTAGTCTTCCTTTCCTAATTCTCCACTTTCTAGAACTCTAATTCTTTCAAGAAGGTTTTTAGTTTTCTCCCTTTCAAGTTCCAGTTCAGAAGTTTTGCTTGCCTCAAAATCACTAGGAAGAGAGTTCTTAGTGTCATCTTCATAACCTAGACCTCTCTTAGCTGGGACAAAAACCATAGGTCTCACTTCTTCAACTATGGGACTCTTACCCATCACTTTCACTTCTTCCCTAAGCTTAGCGTTCTCAAGTTTGAGACACATGATTTCAGTTTTTAGGGACTCAGTTTCATCATATGAAGACTCTAGTTGAATAGTCATTGTACTACAATTTTCACATTCAACTACAATGTTTTCATCTTCAAGTTCATCCATTCTTCTTTTCATAGCAAGACTTTCCTCCATTATTTTACCAATGAGTTTAAGCAATTTTGGTTTTGAACATTTTTCTAAAGAACGCATCATGGAATCATGAGTTACCTCTTGTTCGTTGTCGGAGGCGTTCTCTTCAACAACTGGGGCGTCCTCCACTACCATGTATGCAACTTGATCGTCACGTTCATCATCACTTGAACTGAGATCATCCCAGGCAGCTGTACATGTTCCAATGAGAGCTTTCTTCTTGTCCTTGGAGGACGTTCCCGCAGTACATTTTTTGGCAAAATGTCCTTTCTTGTTGCATTTGTAGCATGTGAGTTCCTTCATTTCAGCCTCTGTGTACTTGGGACTCTCCTTTTTGTAGGACTTGCTCTTGCTACTATGCTTGTTCTTCTTGTTATAGTACTTGAGAGCCTTGTGAATAAGAGAGAGTTCCTCATCTGAGTCAATCTCTTCCTTTGGCTTTCTTTCTTTCTCTTTAGGACGCAAGGTCTCAAGTTTTTCTTTGTTCTGCATCATCAATGCTAGATCTCTTTGGCCACGAAGATACTCGGCGTACTCTGGTGTCGTGGACGCCAAAGCAAGATCAGTTTGAGGATTCTTCCCTAGCTGAGCCATGTCAGAGATTCTTCGTTCTTCGTACTGCCTGAGCTTCCCATAGATTTCTTCCATATCTAGAGTTTTGTTGGCTGTGTTTTCTTTGAAAGTCGTCCTATCAAAGTTCCAGACTCCAGTCAACCCATCAATGACTACTTGAACTCTATTCCTCATGGAGATTTCTGATTCTGGAATGCCCAAGTTCTTCATCTTGGTGACAAGGCCTTCAAAACGGTACGAGTAGTCATTTACCGTTTCATTTGGCAGCATACTAAAAGCATAGAACTCCTTTTTGATCTTCAACTGGACGTCCTCTTTCATTTCTGCAGTTCCCACATGAAATTTCTCAAGAGCTTCCCACTGTTGTTTTGCTGTGGGGAGATTGCTAATTCTTGTGGCATCCCTTTCGCAGAGGGACACTTGAAGAAAACATACTGCTTTAGCATTTGTTTCCATTAGCTTGAATTCATCAGGACCCCACTCGTCCTCTTTGTCTTTCTTGTCATCGGGAACTTTGAGATCACCTTTTCTGATGACGTTCCAGCATTGATAATTGGTGCTTCTACAGAAGTTCTCAAATCCGGTTTTCCACCGGTTGAAGTTGCTGTCCGTTAGACGCGGAGGCTTCACAAACGAGATTCCAATAGGTTCCATGTCCATCTTTACCTACAACTCAAGAATCTAGAGCGCCTGCTCTGATACCAATTGTTGGATCGTTAGTACTGAGGGACGCCCTTTACTTTGGTAAAGGCGTCCTTAGATTAGGCGTCCCTACGAGGAGTAGGGGCGTCCTTGAGTAATGCAGCGGAAATAAAGTACTAGACAGGTAAGTAATGGACGCAGAGAATTATAGAGGAACCACTCAAGACCAAGTAGTCCTTGAGTGTAAACCTCTACCTCCTTGGAGGATTTTTTAATAGTTCTTTCCTTTATATTGAACGTCCTTACAGTTGTACTGGCGAGTCTTTACAGTTCTCTGGTACTTAGCTTTTCCCTAAGTCCACTAGTAAAGGACTCCTCTAAGCCTACAACTTAAGCTGGTTCAATCTACTAAAGGACTCTATTCCTACGTTCTGCAGTACTTCGCAGAACTCTCTTTTTCTCTTTTTGGGTTTTCTCTTACAAACTGTTTTTGTGATTTGGTTACAAGTCTCACTCGATCTAACACAAGTTCTAGCACTGTTCTTGAGTTAGTTCTTCGTGTTCTTGAGTGAGTCGCTTTCTCTTTGATTCTCTCTGAATATTCCTGAAAGCGTTGGCGTCATAATAAATGCCTTGGGGCTATTTATAGGACTTGGGGAAGGGCGTCATTTCTCTGGGACGATCATGCCCTTTATGGACGTGGCTACAGGATCTTCCTCCACGTAGTAGGGCGGTGATGAGGAAGCTTCCTGTATCCAGCTGTGTATGATGAACTTCGCTACAGGATTGGCCGCCACGTGTTGATGGACTCTGTAACAGGATCGTCCGCCACGTAGTGTTGGACTCCGCTACAGGATCGGTCTCCACGTGTCCTTGGATGATCAAACATTGTCGAGTGATGTCATCCTGTCGGCTAATAAGTAAGGACTCCTTTCTTGCGTTCCTACTTGCTTGGGACTCCGTCCTTGCTCAAGTAGTCCTGGCTGGTCCTTACTTCCTGTTGGCTAGTGTCCCTAAGCTTATGGGACGCCCATACACACTTGTTGTCCTTTTGGTCACTGGCGTTCCTGAACACTTGGACAACTCTATTAGAATCAAAGTGAGTTTGTCATATCAAAACTAAGGGACGGTTGTGTGGAACACTAACAAGTACGCAAGCGTTCTTGATAGCGTCCCAACAACTAGTAGGAAAAGGCTTCGAATCTCTTTTGGTTAATATTGTAGTGGTTCATATTGTTACTGATGATTTTCAAACATGTGATTATTTTTGGTTGAAAGTTGATACTTGAGATTATTTCGAAGTGCGTGTTTTCATTTTCACATTGCACTTGTTTCAAAGATTGTTCGGTTTTTTGGTTGTTTGAATATGCACTTCCATAGGTTACCAGCGAATTAAGCTCTTTTACGAGTTACAAATGCAATGATATATGTTAGCAATGCGCAGATATAAGTAAGAGATGCACATTAATTTGTATGTTACAAATGCACTTTCCAAGTTATCGTTGCACTTTATGATTGAGGTCTTTGGGGGCTGGGGGAGAAGTAAGATGTGATATCAAAATATAAGTATATCCCCCACATTTTGCGACTATTGTTCAGAGATTGTTCGAATTTTCCAGTGTTTGTCTAAGCAATCCATTATATTTTTATCGAACACACAAATATTTTTCCTTCGTACCAGCTTCTTTGGATTATGCAATCCGTACCCTTTTGTGTTCACATCTTCAAACATATGGACGGTTGAGATTTACGGTTTGTGTGTGTGTGTGTGTGGAGGGAAACGGAAGTCTTAATATAATTAATTGAAGCCATTATAAGATTAAACCAAATGGACGGCTGAGATTTAGGTTGTTTGAATATGCATTTGAGCGTATTCTGATGAGAAACACGCAACAATAATACCCGTTCTCTCTCCCAATCTTTTCACAGACATTCAAATCTCTTGTCTGGGTGAATCGATTCGCTGCTAGTTTGTTTGACTTTTGTGCACACAACTGACTCAAGTGTAAATAATGATGGGCGGTTTAACGCCATTAAACGTTCAAATCTCTCTCCCCATCTCTCTCTCTCTCTCTCTCTCTCTCTCTCTCTCTCTCTCTCCCCCTCTCTCTCTCTCTCTCACTCTCTCTCTCTCTCTCTCTCTTGGTGTGCCTAGACGGGTGCCAATCTAATCTCAATTCATTTGCTTCTTCCCAATAAATTAAAGTAGCCTAGTGAATTTCAGTTGAATAAACTTTGGACCAATCGAGACAAATGAGACGGGTTTTACGGTACAAAAGATATGGATCAATAGTGTTTGAATTTGGATCTTTTCTAGTCATAGATTAGACTATCAAATCTCAAGTTTGAAAATCATCACCAACAATAAGAACTATTACAATATTAACCAAAAATGATTCGAAATCATTTTCCGACAAGTTTTTCGATAGAATACATGATACGACGATCAAAAATACTTTAACCAAGTGTAAAATGTTAAGTTGTTATGTCAAATATTCGATCCTTGAAGCATCGATTCCGCTGAAAAACTCGTCGGAAAAGGCTTCGAATTATTTTTGGTTAATATTGTAATGGTTCATATTGTTACTGATGATTTTCAAACTTGGTATTATTTTTGTTTGAAAGTTGATACTTGAGATTATTTCGAAGTGCATGTTTTCATTTTCACATTGCACTTGTTTTAAAGATTGTTCGGTTTTTTCGTTGTTTGAATATGCACTTTGATAGGTTACCAGCGAATTAAGCACTTTTACGAGTTACAAATGCAATGATATATGTTAGCAATGCATAGATATAAGTAAGAGATGCACATTAATTTGTATGTTACAAATGCACTTTCCAAGTTATTGTTGCACTTTAAGATTGACGTCTTTGGGGGCCGGGGGAGAAGTAAGATGTGATATCAAAATATAAGTATATCCCCCCACATTTTGCGACTATTGTTCAGAGATTGTTCAAATTTTCCAGTGTTTGACTAAGCAATCGATTATATTTTTATCCAACACTCAAATATTTTTCCTTCGTACCAGCTTCTTTGGATTATGCAATCCGTACCCCTTCGTGTTCACATCTTCAAACATATGGACGGTTGAGATTTACGTTTTGTTTGTGTGTGTGTGTGGAGGGAAACGGAAGTCATAATGTAATTAATTGAAGCCATTATAAGATTAAACCAAATGGACGGCTGAGATTTAGGTTGTTTGAATATGCATTTGAGCGTATTCTGATGAGAAACACGCAATAATAATACCCGTTCTCTCTCCCAATATTTTCACAGACATTCAAATCTCTAGCTTGTTTGGGTGAATCGATTCGCTGCTGGTTTGTTTGACTTTTGTGCACACAACTGACACAAGTGTAAATAATGAAGGGCGGTTTCACGCCATTAAACGTTCAAATCTCTCTCTCTCTCTCTCTCTCTGTGTGTGCCTAGACGGGTGCCAGTCTAATCTCAATTCATTTGCTTCTTCCTAATAAATTAAAGTAGCCTAGTGAATTTCAGCTGAATTCTAAACTTTGGACCAATCGAGACAAATAGGACGGGTTTTACGGTACAGAAGATATGGATCGATTTTTTAAATATTGTTTGAATTTGGATCTTTTCTAGTCATAGATTAGAATATAAAATCTGAAGTTTGAAAATCATCACTAACAATACGAACTATTACAATATTAACCAAAAATGATTCGAAATCATTTTCCAACAAGTTTTTCGATAGAATACATGATACGACGATCAAAAATATTTTAACCAAGTGTAAAATGTTAAGTTGTTATGTCAAGTTTTCGATCCTTGAAGCATCGATTCCGCTGAAAAACTCATCGGAAAAGGCTTCAAATCATTTTTGGTTAATATTGTAATGGTTCATATTGTTATTGATGATTTTCAAACTTGGGATTATTTTTGGTTGAAAGTTGATACTTGAGATTATTTCGAAGTGCATGTTTTCATCTTCACATTGCACTTGTTTTAAATATTGTTCGTTTTTTCCGTTGTTTGAATATGCACTTTGATAGATTACTAGCGAATTAAGCACTTTTACGAGTTACAAATGCAATGATATATGTTAGCAATTCACAGATATATGTAAGAGATGCACATTAATTTGTATGTTACAAATGCACTTTCCAAGTTATCGTTGCACTTTAAGATTGAGGTCTTTGGGGGCCGGGGGAGAAGTAAGATGTGGTATCAAAATATAAGTATATCACCCACACTTTGCGACTATTGTTCAAAGATTGTTCGAATTTTCCAGTGTTTGAATAAGCTGTCCATTATATTTTTATCGAACACACAAATATTTTTCCTTCGTACCAGCTTCTTTGGATTATGCAATCCGTACCCCTTCGAGTTCCCATCTTCAAACATATGGACGGTTGAGATTTACGTTTTGTGTGTGTGTGTGTGGAGGGAAACGGAAGTCTTAATGTAATTAATTGAAGCCATTATAAGATTAAACCAAATGGACAGCTGAGATTTAAGTTGTTTGAATATGCATTTGAGCGTATTCTGATGAGAAACACGCAACAATAATACCCGTTCTCTCTCCCAATCATTTCACAGACATTCAAATCTCTTGTTGCGGTGAATCGATTCGCTGCTGGTTCGTTTGACTTTTGCGCACACAACAGACACAAGTGTAAATAATGAAGGGCCGTTTCACGCCATTAAACGTTCAAATCTCTCTCCCTCTCTCTCTCTCTCTCTCTCTCTCTCTCTCTCTGTGCCTAGACGGGTGCTAGTCTAATCTCAATTCATTTGCTTCTTCCCAATAAATGAAAGTAGCCTAGTGAATTTCAGTTTAATTCTAAACTTTGGACCAATCGAGACAAATGGGATGGGTTTTACGGTACAGAAGATATAGATCGATTTTTTAAATAGTGTTTGAATTTGGATCTTTTCTAGTCATAGATTAGAATATCAAATCTCAAGTTTGAAAATCATCACCAACAATACGAACTATTACAATGTTAACCAAAAATCATTCGAAATCATGTTCCGACTAGTTTTTCGATAGAATACATGATACGACGATCAAAAATACTTTAACCAAGTGTAAAATGTTTAGTTGTTATGTCAAATATTCGATCCTTGAAGCATCGATTCCGCTGAAAAACTCGTCGGAAAAGGCTTCGAATTATTTTTGGTTAATATTGTAATGGTTCATATTGTGACTGATGATTTTCAAACTTGGTATTATTTTTGTTTGAAAGTTGATACTTGAGATTATTTCGAAGTGCATGTTTTCATTTTCACATTGCACTTGTTTTAAAGATTGTTCGGTTTTTTCGTTGTTTGAATATGCACTTTGATAGGTTACCAGCGAATTAAGCACTTTTACGAGTTACAAATGAAATGATATATGTTAGCAATGCATAGATATAAGTAAGAGATGCACATTAATTTGTATGTTACAAATGCACTTTCCAAGTTATCGTTGCACTTTAAGATTGAGGTCTTTGGGGGCCGGGGGAGAAGTAAGATGTGGTATCACAATATAAGTATATCCCCCCACATTTTGCGACTATTGTTCAAAGATTGTTCAAATTTTCCAATGTTTGAATAAGCAGTCCATTATATTTTTATCCAACACACAAATATTTTTCCTTCGTACCAGCTTCTTTGGATTATGCAATCCGTACCCCTTCGTGTTCCCATCTTCAAACATATGGACGGTTGAGATTTACGTTTTGTGTGTGTGTATGGAGGGAAACGAAAGTCTTAATGTAATTAATTGGAGCCATTATAAGATTAAACCAAATGGACGGCTGAGATTTAGGTTGTTTGAATATGCATTTGAGCGTATTCTGATGAGAAACACGCAATAATAATACCCGTTCTCTCTCCCAATCTTTTCACAGACATTCAAATCTCTTGTTTGGGTGAATCGATTCGCTGCTGGTTTGTTTGACTTTTGTGCACACAACTGACACAAGTGTAAATAATGAAGGGCGGTTTCACGCCATTAAACGATCAAATCTCTCTCTCTCTCTCTCTCTCTCTCTCTCTCTGTTTGTGCCTAGACGGGTGCCAGTCTAATCTCAATTCATTTGCTTGTTGGGACGATATTAAGGAAGCCAGTCATTAATATCTAAACCAATAATGATCGTCCCTAGTTTTGATAATGACAAACTCAAAGGTATTTGATAAGTTGTCCAAGTGTTGATCTCAGGTAAGTCTAGAGGACGGACATGAGCGAAAAGGACAACAAGTGAACGAGAGTCCCTAAGCTGTAGGGACGCACTTAATTAGAACTTCCAAAGCTGAACGAAATTGGTGAAGTCCCTGCGAAGATAGGACGGCGTCCTCATCAAGAAGGGATGCGCGCCAAAATACGGACGAAGTTCAAATTCAAACCAAGGCCGCCCCAACATGATTACATCACATTCAGCCGTAGTCCTCAGAAGGATGCTTCCCTTCTCTGGGCAAGTGTGAACAATTCCAAAGATGTCGCTTTCCCAGCAATGGTGCCTTGACCACGCGGAGGCTTCCCAAGTGTCAACAGAGTTGACTTCCTCAAGATGCAAATCGCACCGTTGAAGGAAGACGACAGATCCTGCCCATGCCTCAGAGGACGCTAGAGGACAAGATCTCATACCGCTATAAATACCCTCCAAGGGGTATGCATAGCGGTGTGGACTTTTGAAGACTTTCTCTCAAGCTCTCCCAAAGCATTCAAGTTCAAGAACAAAGATCAAGAAGATCAAGTGAGCTTGAAGCAAGAGAAAGAAAGTCCAATCAAACCAAATCCAAAACCAAACCACAAAATAGTTAGAGAAATAGTTTGTCTCTCACAAAGGACCGTGAGAGACGTGAGTGATAGCTTCCTTATAGCTAAGAGTGTTAGGTTACTTTGTTAGGTTGAATGGAGTGTTACTAGTAGAGCTAAGGACGCACGCTTAGCTCAGGGGATTGTAACAGCTCGCCTAAGTTGTAAGGACTCTCTCTTAATAAGATAAGGACGGCTATTGAAAATCCTCCAACGGAGGTAGAGGTTTACCCATAAGACTAGTTGGTCTTAGTGGGGTTCCTCTATATATACCTGTGTCCATTATCTTATTACGTTTCCTGTTAAGTCTATTTTCCGCTGCACCTAAGGACGCCCTTAACCAAGTTAAGGACGCCCATTCTAACAGACTTACGATCCAATAATTGGTATCAGAGCAGGTTCTCTAGATTAAGTTTGAGTTGCAGGAAACATGGAGATGGAACCTATAGGTATCTCAAGTGCGAAGCCTCCTCGCCTCACGGACGGAAACTTCAACCGATGGAAGACAAGGTTTGAGTGCTTCGTGCGAAGTCAAAACTACCAATGCTGGCTGGTGATAAAGAACGGCGACCTCGAATTCCCTGCTGCAAAGAAGGACAAAGAAGGAGAGTGGCGTCCCGAAGAATTCAAACTTATGGAGGCAAATGCCAAAGCTATCTGTTTTCTACAGACGTCCCTTTGTGAAAGGGACGCTACCCGTGTGAGCAATTTTCCAACTGCTAAGCTCCAATGGGAAGCCCTTGAGAAGTATCACGTTGGGACGCCCGAGATGAAAGAGGACGTCCAGCTTGAAGCAAAAAGGGACTTCTACAAATTCAGGATGTTCCCAAATGAAACCATCACCGGCTACTCCTTCCGCTTTGAAGCCTTGCTAACAAAGTTGAAGAACTTGGGTGTCAAAGAAACGGAGATCACCCAAAGGATGAAGTTTCAAGTCCTGATTGATGGGCTTGCGAGACCATGGAACTTTGACAGGATGACGTTCAAAGAAAACCAAGCCAACAAAGGATTGTCCATGGAGGAAATCTATGGAAAGCTCAAAGGGTACGAAGCTAGGAGGAACCAGGATTTGCTAGAAATGGGAAAGAGTCCTCAAAATGAACTAGCATTGACTCTTGTGTCAAGAACGCCAGAGTACGAACCGTACTATCAAAGGCAAAGGGAATTGGCTTTGTTGCTAGAGGGAAAAACTCCAGAGCATCAAGAGAATCTCCGTCTTCAGGCAGTAAGAGAACGACAAGGAAAGTCGGAAGAACAAATATCTGTAGAGGATGAGCTAGCCCTTTTGCACAAATCCCTTCGTGCATGGGCTCTTAGGAATAAAGGTTCAAGGATGAAGATGCCCTACAAGAAGGAAAGTCTCAAGATGTCAGACGCTGAAATGAAAGAAATAATCTGTTACAAGTGTAACGAAAAGGGACACATTGCTAAGAACTGCAATATGGGACTCTCAGTGAAAGACATCAAGAAGAAGGCCTTGATGGGAGCCTATGAGGCCACATGGGACGACATCGACTCAGACGATGAAGGACCATCCAACCAAGTGGCTTACATGGCCATGGAGGACGCTTCAGACGCTCCAGAGGATGCCTAAAAAACTGAGCAAGAGGTAAGTCATGAATCCATTATAAGCTCTCTTGACAAGTGCTCTAAGCCCAAGCTCATCGAATTAATCACTCAAATCATGCAAGAAAGCTATGTTATGAAACAAAGTTTTGATGAACTTGAATCAGAGAACATTGTTGTTGGATCGTTAGTACTGAGGGACGTCCTTTACTATGATAAAGGAGTCCTTAGGTTAGGCGTCCCTACGAGGAGTAGGGGCGTCCTTGAGTAAAGCAGCGGAAATTAAGTACTAAACAGATAATAGATGAACGCAGAGAATTATAGAGGAACCACTCAAGACCAAGTAGTCCTTGAGTGTAAACCTCTACCTCCTTGGAGGATTTTTGAATAGTTCTTTCCTTTCTATTGAACGTCCTTACAGTTGTACTGGAGAGTCTTTATAGTTCTCTGGCACTTAGCTTTTCCCTAAGTCCACTAGTAAAGGACTCCTCTAAGCCTACAACTTAAGCGAGTTCAATCCACTAAAGGACTCTATTCCTACGTTCTGCAGTACTTCGCAGAACTCTCTATCTCTCTTTTTGGGTTTTCTGTTACAAACTGTTTTTGTGATTCGGTTACAAGTCTCACTCGATCTAACACAAGTTCTATCACTGTTATTGAGTTCTTGAGTTAGTTCTTCGTGTTCTTGAGTGAGCCGCTTTCTATTGATTCTCTCTGAATATTCCTGAAAGCGTTGGCATCACAATAAATGCCTTGGGGCTATTTATAGGACTTGGGGAAGGGCGTCATTTCTCTGGGATGATCATGCCCTTCATGGACGTGGCTACAGGATCTTCCTCCACGTAGTAGGGCGGTGATGAGGAAGCTTCCTGTATCCAGCTGTGTATGATGAACTCCGCTACAGGATCGGCCGCCACGTGTTGATGGACTCTGCAACAGGATCGTCCGCCACGTAGTGTTGGACTCCGCTACAGGATCGGTCTCCACGTGTCCTTGGATGATCAAACATTGTCGAGTGATGTCATCCTGTCGGCTAGTGAGTAAGGACTCCTTTCTTGCGTTCCTACTTGCTTGGGACTCCGTCCTTGCTTAAGTAGTCTTTAGCTAGTCCTTACTTCCTGTTAGCTAGCGTCCCTAAGCTTATGGGACGCCCATACACACTTGTTGTCCTCCTGGTTATTGGCGTTCCTGAACACTTGGACAACTTTATTAGAATCAAAGTGAGTTTGTCATATCAAAACTAAGGGACGGTTGTGTGGAACACTAACAAGTACGCAAGCGTTCTTGATAGCGTCCCAACAATTTCTCCCTTTTTGATGATGACAAACTCTTCAGCAAAATAGTTTTGGCGTTTGAACTTAGCATGCATGAAAACTTGAAAGCGTCCTCTAATACTTAGAGAAATTTTAATAAGCACAACTTTTCAATCTTTGATTCTCTAGCTTTTGGATTTTAAGGAGAGAGTCGCGTCCTAGAAAAGTTTCTAAGCGTCCTCTTTTATTTTAGCATGAGCGTTCCTTAGACTTTTCACTTAATAGTTTCCCCTTAACACTTGCTTATTCTAGATAACTAATTTGTAGCGCATCTCTGCAAAACTACACTTCCCCCTTTTGGCATCATCGAAAAGGATAACAAGTGATAAGAACGTTAGCACAGACACATAATTAAAGGCAGTGGAACGCTTAAACAAACACATGCAAGCAAACAGTGGAGTTGCCATTCAAACAAAAATAGAGTTATTACAAGCCAAGATCATAGTGTTTGAAGTTCAAAAGAAGCAAAGGCGAAAGAATAGGGGATTAAAAGGGGTGGTGGCAATCACTGAGAACGGCGCTGGTCTTGATAAAACTGGAGCAATTTTTCTTGAAGTTCAGCAGCCTTGGAGAACGTAGATGATAAGTCCTTTAAGGTAGAGAAAATGAGGCACTGGTTGTCCATTATTGCACCCATGAGTTCTGCTGGAGGATGTTGAGCTATGTTTGCAGGAGCAGAACGGGGCAGAGGACCTGAACTCGATGAAGGAGCGTCTGTGGGAAGAGCTGGAGAAGAGGGAGTCCCTAAGAGCATTTGATCAAGGGTTGTAAGGTCTACGGCGTGCTCTCTATCTTGAGCGGACTCTTGAGGCGCGGAATTAAGCCTTGCGGCCTCAGCCTCAGCAGCTAAGCGTTCTTCTTCGGCTTTCAGTCTAGCTTCCTCAGCCTCAGCTTCTAACTGTTTCAGAACGGACGGGAGCTCTTCATTGTGTCGTATCTCGACGAGTCCCTTCTTAGCATTCCATTTTAAGCCAAGTTCTTCAGAGGGACGGCTTTCATCATAAGCGTCCTAGGACTGCAATATTGCCTTTACTACTCCAGGGTATGGCAAGGCGTGCCTCTTCCTTCCACACTTGGCCATGTGTTGCATAGCAATTTTGGCTAAGTTGATAGGGCGGCGTTCAAGGATAGCGTCAATAAGGATGATGTCGTGGGCTTGCACAATTGAACGCTTTTCCTGCCTTGGAAGAATGGCGCGACAGATGAAATAGTGAACGATGGCGCCAACCTTGCTCAACACGTGAGCTACCCTCTCAAGTCCCATCGGCCTTTTTCCCTGAAATACGTGCTCGACTAGAGGCAGTTCCTGATCTGTTGTTTCAAAACCGCCTTCGGGAAGTGAGCTAAGAGCATCAGACGGTGGCTTGCGGGGACCTAGACCAAGGAAGGAGCGCATTTGGCGTTCTGTGACTGAAGCTCTCTCTCCTTCAATCTTGAAGTGGAGGGAGCCATCTTTTGCCTTGTAGCGCAAGTCCTTGTAGAACGCCTTTACCTGTTCTTTGTCAACAGTTGTCGGCGCTGGTCCAACGTTCTGCCATCCTTGAAATCTCAGAAGATCAAGAAACTCCTGAACTGAGTCATCGTCGAAGGAGGCTAGCCACTCTTCAGAGTAAATGAGAGGGCTCAGGACCTTAACGGGCACATCAGCGTTCTTCCTTTTGCGCTTGCCCTTGGGGGACTCAGAGTCCTCATCGTCATCTGACTCGTCCTCAGCTTTCTCCGAGTCACTGTCAGAAGCGTCCTTTGAAGGAGCGTCCTCTGTGCCTTGTTCTTTTTCAGCGTCGCCACCAGCTGTGGCTTGATCGGCACCAGAGGTCTGACCTTGGGA
Organism: Polygonum maritimum; assembly: GCA_963924305.1. NCBI lineage: Eukaryota > Viridiplantae > Streptophyta > Magnoliopsida > Caryophyllales > Polygonaceae > Polygonum > Polygonum maritimum. The sequence continues at coordinate 10,132,768 of OZ002734.1, forward strand.
CGTGCCCTCAGCGTCCTGAGCCTCTGTCTGTTGTTCTGTTGTTGTTGGCTCAACGTCCGCTGGGACTTGGGATTCTGTTTGGATTGAGGGGGAGGGGTTTTCTTGTGGAGCTTGGGAGGGGTTGAGGATGGGGAGAGATTGGTTATAGGGTGGGACTTCCTGAGCATCACGCTCGAGCTCTTCAGAAAGAGTTGGCTCGGCGTCCTTTTGAGGTACCTCGTGCTCGCCAGCGTCCTCAGCTACTTGTGCTTCAGCGGGAGCATTCTCAACTCCTTCAGCCTAGTCGTCGGAGTCCCCAACAATGTCAATGATAGGGGAAACTCCTTCAGCATTGGCTTGAGGCGTTCCGCTGTTGCTCTCAGATGAGCTAGAGGAAGAGGAGGAGATGTGCTCGGGCTCTGGAGCAGCTTGAACCATGATCACCTTGGGAGATTCACCGGCTTTGCGGCGTTTGAAGGTGCGCTCAAGGGCTGGACGCTTCTCAACGTCCTCTGGTCCACTCTCAGATGATGGACGGCGAGATCTGGGGATCTCGGGGTCTTTGGGGGGAGAGATGTGGGCCGGGGCTGTGGGGAAGTTGGCAAGGTTTAGGGGGGAGTAAGGTTTGGGAGGAAATGGAATGAGAGCATTTGTTTTGGAAGGTTGGGGAGACGGAGGAGGAGTAGGAAGTTGGACGATTGAGATTGGTTGAGGGGGAGGAGTGGATTCTTTGGAGAGGTTGGAAGGCCTTTTTGTGGTGCTAGGCCTTTTTGAGGGTTTAGAGGATGGGACGCTGGATGTCTTGGCCTTTTTTAGGGGCCTTGGGTCGTGAACCTTTTTGGAGCGTCCCTCCTTTAAGTGGGAAGGGAACTTGTCCACAATCTCCGTTGGTTTGGAAGTGGAGAAGGGTTGGGAAGATTTGGAGGGGGGAGAAGAAGGTGCAGGACGAGTCAGATGACGATGAGGACTACTTGGTCTTGAGTGGTTCCTCTATAATTCTCTGCGTTCATCTATTATCTGTTTAGTACTTAATTTCCGCTGCTTTACTCAAGGACGCCCCTACGCCTCGTAGGGACGCCTAACCTAAGGACTCCTTTATCAAAGTAAAGGACGTCCCTCAGTACTAACGATCCAACAATTGTTGTGGAATGTGAAAATTGCAACACCATGACTATTCAACTAGAGTCCTCTCAGGAAGAAATCAAGTCCCTTAAGAGTCAGCTAGTGTGCCTAAAGCTTGAAAACGCAAATCTTAGGGACGAAGTGAAGGTCCTAGGAAAGAGTCCCATGACCGAAACTGTGAATCCTATATTCTTTGTTCCAGCCAGGAAAGGACTAGGGTATGAATCAGGCTCAAAGAACTCCCTTCCCAGTGACTTCGAAGCTAGCAAAACCACTGAGCTAGAACTTGAGAGAGAAAAGACAAAGAACCTAGAGGAACGCATAAGAGTCCTTGAGAGTGGTGAGAAAGGAAATGAGGACTATTATACAAATTCCACTAGCCATAAAATCTACAAGAAGATTGCAAAGGGAGAAGGATCTAAGGTAGTTAATGTTGAGAAAATGAAAAGAGAATATAATCCAACGTCCTAACAAGAAGTACTACCTTGCAAACTATTATAGGACGTGCTGGCATTGTGGCAAAGATGATCACTACCAGTATGAGTGTCTTAAGCTGAAACAAGATCTTGAGAATAGAAGAAAGGCTAGAAGTGGTAGTAAGAACGCTAAGCCTAAATCTGCTGATAGGACGCATGCTAGTGTGCCAAATGCTAAAACTCCATCTCCTAGGAAGCATGCTAGAAGGACAAATGATGTGAATGTTTATGAATATTTGCCCATGAAAGAGTTGTACCCATGTAACGAACCAGGTGAGGGTCACCTTGCCTAGGTCGCAAAGAACTAACTCTTCTTTTCAGGTGGAAGTGAGAGGAAGCCCGTGGATCATTGATAGTGGCGCCTCAAATCATATGACAGGAAGCCAGATCCTTCACACTTCTATCCAATCTAGTGCCACGGGAGGAACTCTCTTGTTTGGCAACAAGGGCAAGGGAAAAATCAAAGGGATGGGCACCGCAAAACTGAATCAGTCCATCAAAGCGTCCAACGTTAGTCTTGTTGAGGGACTTGGCTTCAATCTCCTCAGCGTCTCTCAAATTTGTGATCAAGGTGAAAACCTAGTCATATTTGACTCTAAGGAATGCCTAGTCATCAACAAGAAAACAAATCAAGTCATTCTCAAAGGAACTCGTGAGAACAATGTCTACATCTTCAACCAGAAGTTCAAGCCTGCATCCAAGATGTGCCTATCCGTCTCTGCTGTGGACGCCGATCTTTGGCATCGACGTCTTGGGCATGCCGGACCTAGCACAATCTTTAAGCTTCATCAACAAGAGCTTTTAAGAGGACTTCCACGAATTGATCCTGAACAGATCGAGCAATGCGAAGCATGCATCAAGGGGAAGGAAACAAGATCGTCCTTAAAATCCAAAAATGAAGTGAGCACGAAGAAACCCTTGGAACTCCTTCACATGGATTTGTGTGGACCCATGCAGACCCAAAGCTATGGTGGAAAGAGGTACATGTACGTTATTGTAGATGATTTTTCAATCACTTGGGTTCTTTTCTTGGTGTCAAAAGCAGAAGCTTTCCAGATGTTTAAGATCTTCATCAAGCAAGTAGAAGTTTCTCTTGGGACGAACTTGAAAGCTCTAAGGTCAGATCATGGAACGGAGTTCAAAAACTCAGAGTTCCTTGACTTCTGTGACCAACAAGGGAGTCTCCCACAACTTCTCTTGTCCTCGAACTCCTCAGAAAAATGGCGTTGTTGAAAGAAAGAATAGGACGCTGGAAGATATGGCAAGGACGATGCTCTTGGCCAGTGGCGTGCCCAAACACTTTTGGGCGGAAGCCGTAGCCACAACAACCTACATCATAAATCGAGCCATGATTCGTCCCTTGCTCAAAAAGACGTCCTATGAGCTGCTAAATGGAAGAAAGCCAAACATTTCTCACCTCAAAGTCTTTGGGTGTAAATGTTTCATCCACAACAACGGCAAAGACAACATCGGCAAATTTGACGCCAGGAGTGATGAAGGAATATTCCTTGGATACTCCCTCACAAGCAAAGCCTATAGAGTCTTCAATAAAAGGACTCTTAAGCTTGAGGAAAGTATCCATGTGGTGTTCAAAGAAAATGCATCTCACAAGAAAGAACCAAGTAAGAAAGAACGTCGCTCCTCTCCAGAGGACGATGATGAAGAAGAACCAAGAGGGAGCTCAGACAAGTACTACGTTCCTAGGAACGCCCCTGAAACTCGTGATGAGGTTTCAACGGGAGTCCCTAGTGAACAGCAAGAGCCCTCTCAGACTTGGTCGCTAAACCAAGTGGATGCTGCTGAGTCAAGTCAACAAGGAGAAGAAAGGCAAAGTGTGGATGCTCATTCTAAGGGGGAACACACTGAGCCTATCAATGAAGATGGATTTGACTCTGATGACTCTGATTGGACGGATCCAAGATGCATTCCTGGAAGGGACGCCTCACATAGAGGATCCCACCTTTCAAGATTTCATTCAACGGATCAAATTATCTCAGACATCTCAAAAGGAGTCCAAACAAGATCAGCTATGAATCAGTCCCATAATGCAAACATGGCGTTCTATGCATTCAATGTCTTTGTGTCCTTAATTGAACCTAAGAACATAAAGGAAGCACTTCAGGACGCTGATTGGGTTCAAGCTATGCAAGAGAAACTCAATCAATTTGAAAGAAACAAAGTTTGGACCCTCGTCCCAAAAAAAAACATAATAGAGACGAGGTGGTTCTATAGAAACAAGCTTGATGAGAGTGGTTGAGTTTCAAGAAACAAAGCAAGGCTTGTGGCTCAAGGCTATAGGCAAGAGGAAGGGATCGATTATGATGAGACCTTCGCTCCTGTCGCTAGAATTGAAGCTATACGCCTCCTCATTGCCTTCGCAGCTCACAAGGGGTTCAAGCTCTTTCAAATGGATGTCAAGACGGCCTTCCTCAATGGCAAGCTAAAGGAAGAGGTGTACGTTGCACAACCTCCCGGTTTTGAGAACGCAGATTGATGTCTCTCATTTTGGTGGTGTTTTAGTAGTTAATTTCCCTTGTAAATATGTGTCTTTTGTTCCTTTCTTTGTTAGTTTTGTCCCTTTTTAGCTTAGATTCTTATTTTCCATGAGATTCGGAGATTATGCGAATTTGTTGTGTTTTGTAGGTAAAATGGCATGTTTTGAGGAAGTTTGGGAGGAGATTCTAAGGAGGAGCAAAGCTTGAGAGCAAAGGAGCGGAAGAGCCAAGCAAGGAACGAAGAGGAACTCAAGGAAAACCAAGAAAAGGAGAGGATCGAGGCCCGGAACGACGTGCCCAGCAAGTCGGGCCCGAGTTGGAACTATGGAGGCTCGGACCGAGGTTGACCACGTCGGGCCCGAGGTACTCTGTGTCGGTCCATGTCGGCAAAATGAAGATTGGGCTCCAAGGCACACAATTGTGACCTACCACTTTTGCCCTTCTTCTATTTTTGGGAATCCTTGGTCCCTAATTAAGAGGAGAAGACAATTAGAGAGAGAGGAGGCTAATCCACACATCTAATCACTCTCAAAGGCTCAAGGAAGACTTGGAGAGCAAGGAGGAGGAAGGAAGAGAAGAGGAAGAGAGGAAATCGGTGGAGAGTAGGAGTTCTAGGAGGAATTTGTGAGTTTGAACTTGTTTTGTTTGTGTTTAGTGGATTTGAGATTTGGATCTTGTGAATTCCTTTGATTTGAATGCAATTTGAGTTGGATTTGAGTTTGATGATTGAGATTTGTTTGGTTTGTTTATTGATTGCTTTTTACTCTTTCCACATGGAGTAGATTCCATAGTCTTGGGCTATGGGGGAAACCCCTAGCTAGGTTTGGGTATGAACCCCCAATTACATAGCCTTGAGTGCTAGATCTATGAATCCTCTCTACATTGAGCTTTAATTCTCTTGTGAGAACAAGGGATCAAGGGCTTGTGGTTGGTAAGAGTAAGCGAAAGCGATCTCGAGCCCATCACTTGACCTTGCATCGAAGGGAAGGTGAAAACCCCCTAGGGTCGATGTGTAGAGTGGAGGGATCGAAGGCAAACAACCTCGATCTCATAAGGATCAACACTTATTGGCTGAGTTGGGGTGGATTTACCCAAGTCTAGTTAGGGAAGGAACCCAAAAACCCAAGACCGATCTACGTACTATTTTGACAAGACCGAGTTAACCAGACATCGGGCCCGACTTCAAACAGTGTCGGTCCCGCCTAAACTCTCATCGATCCTTCTCGGACCGAGGTGACTAAAGTCGGTCCCGAGAAGTTCCCTTTGATTTTCCTTGTTTTTGCCTTTCTTTTCCCCTTTTTAGTCCTTTTGGTACGCTCAACGCACGAACTCCCGTGTGTTCGACACCCTACCCTTGTACTACTACGGGGTTCGGTTATAAATTTGAATTTTGACCCCCCTAATCCGGACCGATCAGAATTTTTGGCGCCGTTGCCGGGGAGTTCTACTTGTTTGAGGTACACCTTTTGTTGAGTCTTTGATTTTGTAGTGATTTGGGTGAGAGATTAGCCCAAACCCCTTGTTTGTTTTGATTTGGTTTTGTTTGTGTCTTTGGTTATAGGTGTATGCGAGCTCGTTCCGCCCGAGGAACATTTGAGATCGACTTTGTTAGTGACCCCGAAAGCATCATCAAGGAAGCTCGAAAGAAGAAGAGAATGGAGAACCAAGCACAATGTGATGAGGTTGCTAGGATGAGGGCCGACATGGCTCGTATACAACATGAGATGGAAAACCAGAATGCCGAGATAAGGAGAGAGTGTGAGGAAAGGATGAGATTGGAGGCTCAAATCAACACCCAACCCCGGAATGCACGCCAATACATGCATCCGGAGTTGAAGGTGCCGGAGCCGGCCATAGTCTTACCGGAGGTTTCAAAGAATTTCGAGATCAAGACTCAATTCATATCACTTATCAAGAGGGACCAATTTGAGGGGAGACCGAATGAGTGCCCGATTGAGCATGTGAAGCAATTCAAGGATATATGTGAGACTATCTCGACGGATGAGGAGACGCTAGAGTACGTACTACTCAAAGCCTTCAAGTGGTCGTTAGGAGGCAAGGCATTGCATTGGTTGGAGAGCCAAGCTCCTCGATCCATTACAACATGGCGGGCTCTCAACGAGGCATTCTTGATGAAGTTATTTCCACCAACAAAGACAACGGAGCTTAGAAGGAAGATAGCAAGTTTTCAACAAGGAGCTCACGAGCCACTCTTTGAGGCTTGGGATCGGTTCAAGGAAATGTTAAGGCAATGTCCAACCCATGGGCAACAACCTTATGTTCTCCAAGACATATTCTTCCAAGGAATCAACCCCGCCACCAAGGACAAGTTGAACCTTCACACCGATTGTGGGTTCATTGATTTGCCACCGGAGCAAGCATGGGAGTTGCTTGACAAACTCTCCGACTATAAAGCCATGTACGGAGTGAGTCAAGTCAACAAGGAGGCAAGAGTCCAAGGAGATGGTACGAGGAGGCTCTACGACCCGAAGAATGAAGAGGTTGATAAGGATGTGAAGATTCAATTCCTTAAGGATGAGTTGAACAAGATGACGAGGCAAATGAATCACCTCAAGCAAACCACAAGAGCATGTAAAGAATGTGGTTCTTTCAAGCATGGAGATCAAGAGTGTCCCAATGAACGCCAAGTTCGTTTGGCCGAGCAAATCGAGGAGGCACACTTTATTCAAAGAAACTATGGAGGAAGAGCCAACTTCAACAATGGAGGAATGAAGGTGGAACCAAGGCCAAGCCAATGGCTACAACAACAACTACAACCAAAACGAGCCAAGGACCCAACCACCACCATACCGACCTCCGAGGTTCTATGAACAAACTCCACAATGGGCACAAGACTTGAAGAATCAATTCACCAATGTGGAGAGAAGAGTTGATGAGATGGGCACCCAATTCAAGGAGTTTGGTGTATGGAGAAGACAAGTGGACAACCAATTTGTTCACATGGCGAATCAACTTCCAAGAGAGGAATGGAGACTCCCGGGCCGACCCGAGGAGAATCCCCGTGCCCCACAACAACAAAATGAAGTCCGAGCTATAGGGTTGAGGAGTGGTTGGAGTTTGCCCGAGCCACAAGTGCCAAGGACAAGAGAAGAGAGTCGGACCGAGTTGCCCAGGAACTCGGGCCCGACGTGCCAAGACATCGAGCCAGAAGTTGGAGAAGGTCCCCTGACCAGGACCGAGGATGGGAGGAACTCGGGCCCGACATGCCTTGAATTCGGACCGACTTCCCCAGCTTTGCCCTGCCCTCAGACCGAGGACCCGCACATCGGTCCCGACGTCGATCCAACGTCGATCCAGGCTGAAAATCATGGGAGTGATCCAAGCCGGTCCAATGAAGTAGATCCAATCAAGAAACAAGGCGGCACAACTCTTCCTTACCCATTGAAGATGCCCAAGGAAGTTGTAGAGGGCAAGTTTAAGAGGTTCTTGAAGCTCTTGCAAGGGTTGAACATCACAATACCGTTCACCGACGCTCTAAGTGAAATGCCATCATATGCTAAGTTCTTGAAGGAGATTTTGAGCAAGAAGAGGTTGATTGTGGAGATGCAAGACGAGGTGAAGATCTTGGAGCTACCTCAAAAGTTGGGAGATCCCGGGAGATTTGCAATTACCGTGGGAATTGGATCCCAAAACTTCAAGGCTCTTTGTGATTTAGGAGCAAGCATATCGGTTATGCCCATGAGCATATGGAGGAGGGCTAACCTTGGTGATATAGAACCGGTCGATATGAGTCTTACTATGGCCGATGGTTCGACTACAAAGGCCAAGGGAGTTTTGGATGATGTTCCGGTTAGAGTTGGGAGGTATTTTGTCCCCGACGATTTTGTGGTCCTTGATATGAAAGAAGATCCTTTGGTACCCATTATTCTTGGAAGGCCGTTTCTAGCCACGGCGGGTGCCAAATTTGATGTAAGAAATGGAAAGGTGACTTTTGAGATTGGCGAAGACAAGGTAGAGTTTCATTTCAACAAAGCTCTAAATGAACCGGATGCCTTGGCGATTTTGAAATTGGAAGAAAATGCCAAGAGGAAAAGGGAGGAAGTGGAAGCCACAAGAGAAGAAGAAGCACCTTTGAGGAGTCATGAAATGGTTAATATTCAAGTTCAAGAGAGAGAGTTGGTAGATCCATGTGAGCACCAAGAGGAGCCAAGTGGTGATGATAGACCAAGAGTCCAAGAAGAGTATCCTTCTTCGTATCCTTTTGATGTGGGAGACTCTTATATTTGTTTGAGTGACTTGAAGGAGGATCTAGAGGATAGTTACATATGTTTGAGTGATTTGAAAGAAGATTTGAGCTACAATGTTATTGAATCTCCTAGAGATTCTCTAGATGTTTTTGATGTAGGGGATAAAGGTCAAGATGAAATGGAGCAAGAGGTGCAAGCAAATGCTCTAAAGGACAAGGGTGAAGGAGAATTGGAGTGCCACGCCTTCATCAATCACAAGTGGTGGTTTTATGGCTATGAAGGGCGTGGGGATGGACATGACTACGGTGATCAATTCACCATTTTTCATCCACCGTGAAGGTCGAGGTTAGAAGTCAAGCTAATGACTTAAAAGAAGCGCTCCTCGGGAGGCAACCCGAGCTTAGTAGGTTTATTTTCGTAGTTTTAGTTTGGTTTTCTTGTCTTAGCCTAGATTCTTTCTAATCTCTTCTTAGCATGTGTTTTGTGGAATTGTGTGTTATGTGAGCTTCATGATTGAGTGTTGGTAGTGGTGAAAATAATAAAAGGACTTGTGGGAAAAGAAGTGGCAAGAAGAGGGAATTTTAGGAGCTCGAACCAAGCCGGACCGAGGTACCCAGTACCTCGGGCCCGACGTAGGTGAAGTCTGTCCAACTTAGCCAATTAACCTTGGTCATGATTTGAAGGAAATGCCCATTATACCCCTCTGACCTAAACTTTGTTTCTTTCCCATTTAAAACCTTCTTTCCCATACCTACCTCTCATCACCTTCATAACCACCTTCCCAAAATACCAAGCTCACTCTCAAAACCCCAAATCGGCCCCCCCAATCTCCATCACACTCGATCCCCTAGCAAAACTCACAACAATCTGGATCCAACACCCTAGCCATCCCCAACATCGATCCCAAAAGCAAAAAAAATCCCAACAAGTCCCATTGTTCTTCATCTCTCTCCTAGATCTAGGTAGAGAATTTGAGTTCTAAGGAGTTTGATTGCTAGCAAGTCTTTATCTCTTCAAATTTGGTATGTGAATCTTGATCTCTACCTAATTCCTTGTGAATTTCATGCTTTCATTGTTTAAATTGAGATTTGCCATGATTGAGTGAGTTTAGACCTTGAGCATCCATGGTGTTTTGCATGAATAGAGGAATTTGTTCTTAATTTTTGATCATGCATGCTAGAACCTACTTAGAACTTCGATTGATGAAGAGAAATGGTTGATATTGGATTTTAGGAGCATAATAGAGTGATTTTTGGGTGAATTTGGTTGAGAAGTCGAATTGAGGGTCGGACCGAGATACCCAGATCTCGGGCCCGACATTGCAGAGTCGGTCCAAGACTCAGGACCGAGGTTGAGACACCTCGGGCCCGACGTCTTGTGTTGGTCGGTCCTAGTCCTATTTGGTTTTCTCTTGTGTGGGCTTTAGGATTCATGAGTTTGATTGTTGGTTATGACTTGTTTATCATGATATATCTTCTAGCTTGACCATTGTTGTGTGATCCTTTGTTCATACATGTTGGATTTTGTGGATTAAGTGTCTAGAGGACAAGTATGGGGTCATTCTTGTGTGATAAGTTGTTAGTTGTGGAAGCATGTGATCTTGTTGAGGTTGTATAGATCTTATCTTGTAGTTCTTTGCTTTGATGTGTGTATGTACCATGACAACCCGAGCATCTTCTTCGCGCATGGAGAGACCATTAAAGAAGTCCGAGAAATCAAAGAAAGTGTCAAAGATGGATGATGTGCAATTTGAGGATGATGATGTGGCTCAAAGCTATGAGCGATACATGGGTCTAGCTCACCACACTAGGTGGCTAGATTGGGAAGCTATAAGGAAGATGAGTATGGAAATGGCTCTCACCCGATGCTACTCTCACATTGGTCTTGACGTGATATTAAGGTGGAACAACACTCATTATCCCGCCTTAACGTCGGAGTTCATGGCCACCTTCAAGTGCACTTACGAAGGAGTTGAGGATAATGAGAGCATAATCACCATTCAATTGGGCAATGTGGCACAAGAGCTCTCTCTTAGGAACTTGGCAGTCTACCTTGGATTTCCTTTTCGGAGAGATGAAGCTTTTGTGGACAATGAGAAGGTGAACTACCTTTGGAGATATGTAGCGGGGACGAGCGAGATGAGGAAAGGAGCCTCAACCAATGACATAGCGAGTCCCCTCTTCCGAGTCATGATCCGAGTTTTAGGATGTGCCATCTATGCTAGGCACGAGTTGAGCAAGCCGATGAAGGAAGAAGCCATGTTGCTACATGAGATGTTGTTCCAAACCGAGAAGCCGATGAACCTCACATGGGAATGGGTGAAAATGGTGAGGGATTTCCAAATCTCTTCATGGATTTACTTTGGAGGGATGATAGCCCGCTTGGCTCATCGTCTTGAGGTGGATCTATCCAAGTACACGCCGGCACCAAATGGGGTGGAGTTCATGGATCTCAAGTATTTCAAGAAAGCCAACATCATCAAGGAAAAGGCCGTCACCGGTGCCACCACTTATCTAGCACCTCATTCCAACTTTGACAAGGTGAATATTCCTTTGGGGCCACGTCTCTTTGACCTCTCGAACTACTATAATTGGTTTCAAGTGTGGTCCGGCAAAGAGAATCCTTTTGGAGAACCGGAGGGGACGATTGAGTGTAGACGACGTGCCCAACTCATTCGTTTCACTACTCCCCAAGCTTCTCCGGAGTCCGAAGATGAAGAGCCCAACCAATTTGAGTTTGCAAGAAGGGAGGCCATGGATGTTGACTCGCCTCCCGAAGAAGAAGATGAAGGATACCGCAACTTGCTCACCGACCACGCTCCAACACTTTTGGACCGAGATGCAGGGCACCTCGGGCCCGACGTGCACCAACGTTGGTCCGACACATATTTGCCCGAGTCGGTCCCTGGTCACTTTGAGAGAGGAGAGGGAAGTGGAGCAAGGCAAGAGCAACCGCATTTTGGAGGCTACGAAGGTTATGCCCAATGTTATGGGCCCGGAATGGTCTTCCCCGAACCTCAACAATCGGTGGACATGAACTTTCTAGCCAAGCAATTGGCTTACCTTCAACTCCAACAATCAAGCATGCTACAAGAGGCCCATCAACCCAACCTTCAACAACAACAAATGTATCTTCAACAACAACAACTCTCCCACCAACAAGAAGTCTTCCAAGCTCAATATGAAGAAGTGAACCGAAGCCTTGCTTACACTAGGCGTGATGTGGATGATTTGAGAACGGTGGAGGACCAAAGATGGCAAGTTCAAGAAAGTTTCAACGAGTGGATGGTCGGGAATTACCCCTCCCGAGAGGACACTTGGACGTGCCCTTCGCCTCAACTCCAACCACCAAGTCAAGATCCTTTCCAAGCCCAAGTGTATGAGCGAGAGAGGCAAGCACGGCTCCAAAGAGGACGCCGCCGAGAGCACCCTCAAAACTAAGTCTAGACATGCCAATCAAGAATAAGAAATTGTGAGCTTTCCTAACTCTTGTCTCTTTTATTTTTGAGTTTTGATTTTTTTGTTTTGATGAGGACATCAAAATTCTAAGTATGGGGTGGGGTTAGTTGCTCATAGTTTCATGTGTAGGTTTCTTGTGTTTGTTCTTGCTTTGTTATGGGATGTTTTCTTTTGGATAGTGGCATGTTATGTTGCATGAATGATGATTGAGTTTGATTTGGCATGAATGGATGAGTTTGTTTTGTTTTTGAGAAATTTTTTGCAAAAATCCATCAAAATTTGAAAAATTGTGTGAAAAATGTCAAAAAGATTTTCATTTTGGACTAAGAATTCCCATCTTAGATGTCCATATGAAGGCTAATGATGATGTGAGCATGTAAAATCCTTTGCATATTTTTGGATAGTTTAGCCTCTAAATGGATGTTGTTTTTGATGTGATATGATATCTTGCATGTTTTTATTAAGCACATGAGTTCTAGGATGAGGTTTTGATGCAACTAAGTTTGAGTGAACCTTGTGAGATGATTTTTGGCCATTTTAGGGATGTTTGTTCGATATTGCATATCCCTCATTTTCTTGTGTGATTAGCTCATGCATGCTTAGTAATACTTGCTATTAAGGTGTTTATCTATTTTCCAAGACCAATATGAGATTTGTTCTATGCATTGTCACATTGATTTGAACTTTATTTCATTTAGTCACAAAATGTTCCATATCCTACCTTGAAGATAAACCGTTGCTTGTAGCCCCGTTTTATCGTTAGACCTTTGTTTGAAACTCCTCAAAAATATGATTCCTAGCCTATATGACTTAACCCTTATGGGATTGGACTTTAGTGAGAGGTTTGGAATATATTTGGAGAGTTGAGATTCTCTTTGGTGAAGGACAAGAAGGGAGTTATAAACCAAGTGGGTAGTGCATCTTTGTGAAGCTTAAAGTGAAAATGAAAAGAAAGAAAAGTTGGAAAGAGAAGTGGATTGAAAGCAAAGTGCTTGAGTGAAGTAAAAATGGGTTCCGACCGAGTTCAAAAGGACCTCGGGCCCGAGTTAGTGTGCAAGTCGGTCCTAAGTGAAAAAAGTTTGAAAAAAAATCCAACAAAAAGTATAGTGCAAAGATGAAGTGGAATGTTAAGTGAAAGAGTGGGTTGAAAGTTGAGAAAAGAGAAAATCAAAGTCTTTTGGATGAGTGTGAAAGTTGAAAGTGGAATAATTTGGTGAAGTTGGTGAGAGACTAGAAAGTTCAATCCCCATTGTAAGCACCACAAGACCAAAATGATTCCCACCTTGAGAAACACCAAAAGCCCCATTACAACCCGGCCGAATGGAACCTCTTTGAGGACCTCCATTGAGCCAAGTTCATATTCTTTGTGTGCATTGTAATAGGCATCTCTAGGTGGAGGAATTGGTGATATTAGCTTCAATGGTAAAGTCTTTACTTGCATGATTGTTGAGTATGAGTGTTCATTGCTAAGCCTAAACACATGATGAGTGATACACATTTTCACATACCTAAAGTGAGACTTAGTTGCATTGATTTTATTCCTTGAACACTTGATCATGTATGATGACGTAATCTTGCTAGTGTATTGACTCGGCTAAAGTCGTCGTGCCAAGATCAAAGATAAATAACCCAAACAAACAAACTAGTATAGTAAGCAAGTAAGGGGTCGAACCCAAGAGAACTAACGGCTTCTAGTATTAATAAATCTATCAACTAAAGATATGGGGGGAAATCAAAGAGATATCTAAACTAACCTAGGAAACAAGTAACAAACAAATAGATAAATAGATAAGAGGTAGGTTAATTCAAAAGATCCACTCTTTAATAATCACTCGTTCATAGATTCATCCATTGATTTCATTTATACCTATGGTTAATTCCTATCCTGATCATTAACAATCGCAAGTCCACGGTCCAAGCAATTCTATAACCCTAGGCAAGGACGCTTAACCTAGAATTAGCATAGAGAACAAGGATATTAGGAAATCAAATCATGCAATCAAGCTACGAGTCTCATGCACAATTAAACCATTGAATACTCTTCCCTAAACTAGTCCACGGTCCTAGAATAGAGTTGTTTCGAGAATTAGGAAAGATGCATAGACAACAACCAATCCTAAATCAAACGATAGATCTAAGTCAATCAAACAAGTTGGCCAGACTCATAAAATCAAGCATAAATCATGGGATGAAGCACAAGAGTATCAATATTAACCAAAGGATAGAAATCAATTACCAAAATCTCAAGAGTTCATACATCAGAGCTTCTCCCTTGAACAAACCCAAGGAGACTAGCTCTCTATAACTAAACTAAAAGAGAAGAATTGGATTATGAGAAAGAAGATACCAAAAACCTAAGGCTGGCTCCTCCTTATATAGCCCAAGGAACAAGCTCCACGAGATAGATAAGGAAGGAGGCAAAAGATAGAAAAGGAAACAAGATAGAAAGATTTCGGCCCGCTTCGGATTCGGCATCACCGCGGTCGCGTCGCTCCCACCGCGCCCGCGCTCTCGCAACAGAGAAGAACAAGTCGGTCTCGGCAGCCGCCGCGGTCGCGGTGGACAATCCGCGGTCGCGGAATCTCGACAGAATCGCTGGTGTCCCTTTGGAGGCTGTTTTGACCATCTTCGGCTTGGAATCTGACTTCGGTGTACAAAGATGAATTGAAGCCCTTGAAGTTAGCTTTCCAATGGCACCGGAGTCATGTCAATCCGACCTCTATAGCTCATGATATGGTCTTCACAAGCAAGTGGTGTCGCGCAGATAACTCAAAACGCCTTAAAACTCTTGAATCTTGAATTCTTGTGTCTTCGGCCTATATATTACAATTATGCACAAACTCAAACCTAAACACACTCAATATAGCCCTAAAATACAAGAGTTAACCTATACAAAATAGAGCGAATTAAATTCCCTCATACTTAGATCTTGCTCGTCCTCGAGTAAGCTCAAAATAAATATAACAAGGTAGCACATCTAAGATCTCAGAAAATACAAGGGAAGATAAAAACACTCAGCTCACAACCCGAACCCAAAATATAGAGAAATCATGAGCATAAAACAATAAAGCTCAAACACACACCTCACAACATGATATAGCACTCAAGCTCTAAAAACATGAAAGAGAGCTACCTAGGATCTACCCAAATCTAACAAGTAAGCCCCAAAGTCCCCAAGCAAGAATGATCCTAAACACTCGAATTTTACCGCTCAATTCTGCTTAGGCGCCCTTTCGGGTTTTCACCTAACCGCTATTTTCATTTTTCTATAGGTGTGCTCACAAATATTCACAACTCTCATAAACCTCATATTACCCCAGCCTAATGCTGGTCCGGGTTACCTGCTTATTACCTGAGCCGCCCTTTCGGGTTTTCGACTCATCCCAGGATTTTCTATGCCTTTTTTCCTCTTTTTGGCTCTTTTTTTTTCTGATTTTTTTTTTCATTTTCATTTTTTCTTGGAACGGAAACATCAACTGTACATATATACATCAGTGAATACTCTCCCCCATACTTAGACCCTTCATCGTCCTCAATGAAGATAAGAACAAGAATTAAAGTAGAGGGAGAAACAGAAGACTCACTGAGAAGGCGGAGAGAAAAAGGACTGACTGCTTGGAGGTGCAGCAGGATAGGAAGGAAAGACGCTCCTGAAGAACTCCTCCTGCCTCTGCAGAGAATCCCGCATATCATCGACCTGAGTCGACATGTCATGATAGAGCTGGGTCTGGACCTCCTGCTCTCTCCTCATCCCCATCATCTCATACCGCAGACCGGACTGATCCTCAGCCATCATACCCATAGCAGTAGACAAGTCAGACTGACGGATAGACAGGTTGTGCATCTGCTCATATATATCATCATAATACTGCCCATAAGAGGGCTCGTCAGCAGCAGAAGAACCAGCACCACCCTGAGCCCAAGCAGAAGAGGCTCCCCATCCAGTCATGTCATAGCCCGACGTGCGGACCTGCTCGTCCCAATCACCCTGAGGTGCAGCATCAACCTCCTCCTCCATAGCAACATCATCATCACCAGCAGCAAATGGGTGATCCTCAAGCTCAGCATCAGACCGCAAACGGAAATCAGAGGCCCGATACCCATGAGCCAGACCCGGCCTCAGGAGTCGCATGAAGTGTACAGGTGGATGACCAATACACCATATCCAGCCATCTACCTCATCACCCTCCAAACAATACATCCTCCGCAGAGCAGGCACATCAAGCCTATAACCATCGGGGAGAGGCTGCTCGTGCACCTCACGAATCCGGTCCATAGTCACAAATCTCAAAGCCAACAAAGTAATCATCCCACCAAAACCTATCTTCCGGTTACTCCTACCTTTAATCACATCCCGCACATTCTTCTTAAATAAGGCCAACCAATCAGAAACAATAGAAGAAACCGGAAAACAAGTCCATAGCACTTTCATGTCATTGGCTGGGAGCTTGTTCACCTCTCACTGCCCCAGAAACATCATAGCTATGACCTTGTGAATCAAACGCACAGCGGGATTCGGAATCCTGCTGTTCAGCTCGCCGCCCTTCCTCCACTGGTGCCCTGTCAACTGAAGCCAAAACTCATACATCCTTTGATCGTCCATAGAATCCAGCCAATTATCCCTAGGTTGACGAGTAATACCAAAACAGTCTTTGATCTCCTGCTCCGGCATCACACACAGCTGATCACAAGCATGAAACTTCAGAGTACCCTCCTCATCAAACTCATAAGTAGATAACAACTCTATAGTCAAGTCCTCAAAGGTCGGGACCTGAAAATGAAGAATACCGTCCAAACCAGCATACCGCAACATCTCGGAAATATATTCTGTCAAGCCCAGCATATCCAGAGTCGGGACATCAAAGAATTTGGTGCTCACAAACGTCCGACCCTCAAGCTCACTCCACCTCTTCTTAGCCCGAGTACTAAGAGTCCTCAACACATTGAAAGGAGTTGGAGCCATTAATAAAAAGCTAGAGTCGATCGAAAATACCGGAGTTCTGTCGGGAAAACGCGGCCGAGACAGGGCTGCCGCGGGCGCGGTTTTCGTCCAGAGAATGAAGGCTGAAGTCGTCCGAGAGCGCGGGCGAGACAGGGAATCCGCGGCCGCGAAATAACACCAGAGAGTGACTCGAGCTTCCTGTACACCGCGGGCGCGGTGCAAGTGGCGCGGGCGCGGCCGGGACACAGCGAAATCCCCCCGAGAATGCAGCCGCCAAACAAATTGAGGGCTTTCGCGAGAAATCCGCCGGAAATTTCCCAAATCCACCCCAAAGACACCAAAGGATGAGTGTATTGGTGACTTACCAAGGTGAATTCGCCTTCAATGGTGGTAGATCCGGATCGAATGATGGAAAACGGGCCCGGAATTGCTTAAGACCTTGAACGGGGTTTGAGAATGCGGACGCGGTGGTGGACCGGTGGTGGGCTACGACGTCGACGCTGGTGGTGGGTCCGACGACGGCGAGAGGTGGTGGGGTAGGGGAAGGTGGTAGGTGGTGAGAGAGTTGGTGGTGGGAGGTATTTTGTGTTGTGGTAGGAAAGGGATGGATGGAGGCGAGGATTAGGTAGAAGAAGGGGGGGCCGACCGGTCTGGCCGGTCAAAGGTGACCGGTTGGACCGGTCAAAGATCACCATATCTCTTTTTTTTCTTTTCTTTTTTTTATTATTATTATTATTTTTTTTTTTTAATGAACCGGGGGCCGCCGCGGGCGCGGCACGGGTGCCGCGGTCGCGGCGGTCTAGTACTTGTACGCCAAGGGACTGCTGGTGTTCCGCGGACGCGGTGTGGTTGCCGCGGCCGCGATTTCGCACCAGAGCGTCCTTTCGGACCTCGTACCTGCACATTAGTCCGCAAAAAGCAACACAAAACGACCTAACCTACGAAATGAAAAACACTCTATCTAATCCTTGGGTTGCCTCCCAAGCAGCGCTTTTGTTTAACGTCGTTGGCTCGACGTGGATACACTTCAAGAATCCTGGTCCGGAGTGGGTTCATCAAGGTCCTGCTCATCTAAAACGTCCTGCGGTACGCTCTCATGGTATGGTTTCAATCGATGACCATTCACCTTGAAAGGCTTGCCACCGTGGTCAAAGAGTTCTACCGCACCATGGGGAAAGACTTATGAAATCACAAACGGACCCGCCCATCGAGAACGTAGCTTTCCCGGGAAGAGTGTGAGGCGGGATTGATAAAGGAGGACTTTATCTCCTTCCTTGAATTCTTTCTTGTTGGGATGCTATCAAGAACGCTTGCGTACTTGTTAGTGTTCCACACAACCGTCCCTTGGTTTTGATATGACAAACTCACTTTGATTCTAATAAAGTTGTCCAAGTGTTCAGGAACGCCAATGACCAGGAGGACAACAAGTGTGTATGAGCGTCCCATAAGCTTAGGGACGCTAGCTAACAGGAAGTAAGGACTAGCTAAAGACTACTTGAGCAAGGACGGAGTCCCAAGCAAGTAGGAACGCAAGAAAGGAGTCCTTACTCACTAGCCGACAGGATGACATCACTCGACAATGTTTGATCATCCAAGGACACGTGGAGACCGATCCTGTAGCGGAATCCAACACTACGTGGCGGACGATCCTGTTGCAGAGTCCATCAACACGTGGCGACCGATCCTGTAGCGGAGTTCATCAGACACAGCTGGATACAGGAAGCTTCCTCATCACCGCCCTACTACGTGGAGGAAGATCCTGTAGCCACGTCCATGAAGGGCATGATCGTCCCAGAGAAATGACGCCCTTCCACAAGTCCTATAAATAGCCCCAAGGCATTTATTGTGACGCTAACGCTTTAAGGAATATTCAGAGAGAATCAAAGAGAAAGCGGCTCACTCAAGAACACGAAGAACTAACTCAAGAACTCAAGAACAGTGATAGAACTTGTGTTAGATCGAGTGAGACTTGTAACCGAATCACAAAAACAGTTTGTAACAGAAAACCCAAAAAGTGAGATAGAGAGTTCTGCGAAGTACTGCAGAATGTAGGAATAGAGTCCTTTAGTGGATTGAACTCGCTTAAGTTGTAGGCTTAGAGGAGTCCTTTACTAGTGGACTTAGGGAAAAGCTAAGTACCAGAGAACTGTAAAGACTCGCCAGTACAACTGTAAGGACGTTCAATAGAAAGGAAAGAACTATTCAAAAATCCTCCAAGGAGGTAGAGGTTTACACTCAAGGACTACTTGGTCTTGAGTGGTTCCTCTATAATTCTCTGCGTTCATCTATTATCTGTTTAGTACTTAATTTCCGCTGCTTCACTCAAGGACGCCCCTACTCCTCGTAGGGACGCCTAACCTAAGGACTCCTTTATCAAAGTAAAGGACGTCCCTCAGTACTAACGATCCAACAATTGGTATCAGAGCAGGCGCTCTAGATTCTTACTGAGTTGCAGGTAAAGATGGACATGGAACCTATTGGAATCTCTTTTGTAAAGCCTCCGCGCCTAACGGACGGCAACTTCAACCAATGGAAGACTAGGTTTGAAAATTTCTGCAGAGGTCAAAATTATCAATGCTGGAAGGTTATTTTGAAGGGGGATCTCAAGGTTCCCGCTGACAAAGCTGATAAGGAGGACGAGTGGGGTCCTGATGAGTTCAAGCTGATGGAAACCAATGCAAAAGCTATCTGTTTTCTTCAAGCGTCCTTGTGCGAAAGGGACGCCACTCGAGTTGGCAACTTGCCTACAGCGAAGCAACAGTGGGAAGCTCTTAAGAAGTTCCATGTGGGAACCACTAAAATGAAGGAGGACGTCCAGTTGAAAATCAAGAAAGAGTTCTATGCTTTTAGCATGCTGCCAAATGAAACGGTGAACGACTACTCATACCGCTTTGAGGCCCTTGTCACCAAGATGAGGAACTTGGGCATCCCAGAAACAGAAATCTCCATTAGGAATAGAGTTCAAGTGGTCATTGATGGTTTGACCGGGGTCTGGAACTTTGACAGGACAACGTTCAAAGAAAACACAGCCAACAAAACTCTAGACATGGAAGAGATCTATGGGAAGCTCAGGCAGTACGAAGAAAGAAGAGTCTCTGACATGGCTCAACTAGGAAAGAATCCTCAAACTGATCTTGCTTTGGCATCCACAACACCAGAGTACGCCGAGTACCTACGTGGCCAAAGAGATCTAGCATTAATGATGCAAAACAAAGAAACACTTGAGAACTTGCGTCCCAAAGAAAAAGAAAGAAAGCCAAAGGAAGAGATTGACTCAGATGAGGAACTTTCTCTTATTCACAAGGCTCTCAAGTACTATAACAAGAAGAACAAGCATAGTAGTAAGAGCAAGTTCTACAAAAAGGAGAGTCCCAAGTACACAGAGGCTGAAATGAAGGAACTCACATGCTACAAATGCAACAAGAAAGGACATTTTGCCAAAAAATGCACTATGGGAACGTCCTCCAAAGACAAGAAGAAAGCTCTCATTGGAGCATGTACAGCTGCATGGGATGATCTCAGTTCAAGTGATGATGAACGTGACGATCAAGTTGCATACATGGCAGTAGAGGACGCCCCAGTTGTTGAAGAGAACGCCTCCGACAATGAACAAGAGGTAACTCATGATTCCATGATGCGTTCTTTAGAAAAATGTTCAAAACCAAAACTACTTAAACTCATTGGTAAAATAATGGAGGAAAGTCTTGCTATGAAAAGAAGAATGGATGAACTAGAAGATGAAAACATTGTAGTTGAATGTGAAAATTGTAGTACAATGACTATTCAACTAGAGTCCTCATGTGATGAAACTAAGTCCCTAAAAACTGAAATCATGTGTCTCAAACTTGAAAACACTAATCTTTGGGAAGAAGTGAAAGTTTTGGGTAAGAGTCCCATAGTTGAAGAAGTTAGACCAATGGTCTTTGTCCCAGCTAAGAGAGGTCTAGGATATGAATCTGACACTAAGAACTCTCTTCCTAGTGACTTTGAGGCAAGCAAAACTTCTGAACTGGAACTTGAAAGAGAGAAAACTAAAAACCTTCTTGAAAGAATTAGAGTTCTAGAAAGTGGAGAATTAGGAAAGGAAGACTACTTCACTAATTCCACCAGTCATAAGATTTACAAGAAGATTGCTAAAGGGGACGGTTCAAAAGTGTGTAATCCTCAAAAGATGAAAGAAAACAAGATTCAACGTCCCAATAAGAAGTACTATCTTGGTACTTACTATAGGACGTGTTGGTACTGTGGACAAGGAGATCACTTCAAATATGATTGCTTAAAACTCAAAGAAGATGTTGAAAATGGAAAAGCTGCTAGGACTAACAACGAAAATGCTAAGTCCGTTCCTAAGGCTAATCCTAGGCGTTCTAGACGCTCTAGGAACTCTTTCCGCAAGCATGCTATTTCAAATGATGTGAATATTAATGACTACATGCCAGAACCAGAGTTCTATTTCTGTAACGAACCAGGTAAGGAACACCTTGCCTGGGTCGCCAAACACTAACATTGTTATGACAGGTGGAAGTGAGGGGACGCCCATGGATCATTGATAGTGGCGCCTCAAATCATATGACAGGAAGCCAGATCCATCTCACTTCTATCCAAAGTAGTGCCACGGGAGGAACTGTCTCGTTTGGCAACAAGGGCAAAGGAAAGATCAAAGGAACGGGAACTGTTATACTCAACCCGTCCATTAAAGCAACAAATGTTAGTCTTGTTGAAGGACTTGGCTTTAATCTTCTTAGCGTCTCCCAGATGTGTGATCAAGGTGAAAATCTAGTCACATTTGACTCAAAGGAGTGCCTCGTCATCAACAAGAAATCAAACAAAGTTGTTCTCAAAGGAGTTCGCAAGAACAATATCTACATCTTCAATCAAGAATTCAAGCTAAATCAGAGTTGTGTCTATCTGCATCAAAGGAGGACGCTGATCTCTGGCATCGCCGACTTGGCCATGCTGGACCAAGCACAATCCTTAAGCTACATCAGCGAAATCTTGTGAAAGGACTTCCCCGCATCGATCTTGAGAAAGTCGAACAATGTGAAGCCTGTATCAAAGGGAAGCAAACAAGAACGTCTTTCAAATCCAAGAACGAAGTCAGTACAAAGAAGCCTTTGGAACTGCTCCATATGGATCTTTGTGGACCCATGAAGACGTTGAGCTATGGTGGAAAGAGGTACATTTACATTCTTGTAGATGATTTTTCTCGATTCACTTGGGTTCTTTTCTTGGCAACCAAAGCAGATTGCTTCAATGCGTTCAAAATCTTCATCAAACAAGTGGAAGTTGCTCTCGAGACGCCTCTCAAAGCCATAAGATCAGACCATGGAACGAAGTTCCAAAATTCAGAGTTCCTGGCCTACTGTGATCAACATGGAGTCTCTCACAACTTCTCAGCTCCAAGGACTCCTCAACAAAATGGAGTTGTGGAAAGAAAGAACAGAACGCTAGAGGATATGGCAAGGACTATGCTCTTGGCAAATAGTGTTCCAAAGTACTTCTGGGCGGAAGCTATTGCTACAGCATGTTATATCATCAATCGTGCCATGATCCGTCCTCTGCTGAAGAAAACGTCCTATGAGTTGTTGAATGGAAGGAAGGCTCGCATTGATTATCTCAGAGTTTTTGGATGCAAGTGTTTCGTTCACAACAATGATAAAGAAAAACTTGGAAATTTTGATGCAAGGAGTGATGAAGCCATATTCCTTGGGTACTCTCTTACCAGCAAAGTATATAGAGTTTTCAACAAAAGGACTCTAAAGCTTGAGGAGAGTATTCATGTTGTGTTCAAAGAACGTTCATCTCATAAAGAAAAACCAAGTAAGAAAGAACGTTCTTCCTCACAATAACAGGACGACTCTGAAGATGAAGCTGAAGATTGGAGTTCTGGAAAATACTATGTCTCTAAGGACGCATCTCCAAACCCTGAAGAAGTCTCAGTGGACGCTCCCAGTGTTGTTCGAGGAGTTCCCTCTCGTAGTGAATCCCCAGTTCAACAAGATGTAGTTGAATCAAGTCAACAAGGCGAGCAACGTCAAAGTGTGGACGCTCTCTCTGAGGGGGAACACATTGAGAACGATGCTCAAAGTGACAGTGATAATTCTGATGGAGACATTGATCCAAGATTTGCTCATTTGTTTCAAAGGGAGTCCCGTTTCTCTAGGGACCATCCAACTTCTCAAATTGTTTCTGATCCTTCTCAAGGAGTTCAAACAAGGTCAGCTGCGAGCAAGTCCCAAAGTGCAAATTTAGCGTTCTGTGCGTTCAATGCCTTTGTCTCTATGGTGGAGCCATAGAATATCAAAGAAGCACTCCAAGACGCTGATTGGATTCAAGCAATGCAAGAAGAACTCAATCAGTTTGAAAGGAACAAAGTTTGGACTCTCGTCCCACGTCCAAAAGGCAAAAATATCATAGGGACGCGATGGGTGTTCAGAAATAAGCTTGATGAGGGTGGACGTGTGTCAAGAAACAAGGCAAGACTGGTGGCTCAAGGATTCAAGCAAGAGGAAGGCATAGACTATGATGAGACCTTTGCTCCTGTTGCTAGAATTGAAGCCGTTCGTCTTCTCATTGCCTTCGCCGCTCACAAAGGATTCAAGTTATTTCAGATGGACGTCAAGACTGCCTTTCTCAATGGAAAGCTAAAGGAGGAAGTGTATGTTGCTCATCCGCCTGGCTTTGAGGACGCCTCTCACCCAGATCATGTGTACTACTTGGACAAAGCGCTCTATGGACTCAAGCAAGCCCCTCGTGCATGGTACGACAGGTTTGCGTCCTTTCTTTTGTCTCATGGGTACACTAGAGGTTCAATTGATAAAACTTTGTTTATAAAGAAAGTTCACAAGGACATTTTAATTGCCCAAGTCTATGTTGATGATATAGTCTTTGGTAGTACTAACATGAAGCTTGTAGATGAGTTCAAGTCCTTAATGAGTAGTGAATTTGAGATGTCCCTCATTGGAGAACTCAATTTCTTCTTGGGACTTCAAATCAATCAACTCAAGGAAGGGACGCGCATTCACCAACAAAAATATGTCCGTGAAATGCTTGACAAGTACGGGATGAACACATCCAAACCTGTTGCCACTCCTTGTTCACCAAACTCGCGTCTTTACGCAGACGAACAGGGAAAGGACGTTGATTAAAAGCTTTGTAGAGGGATGATTGGTTCTTTGCTCTACTTGACCGCAAGCCGTCCCGACATCATGTTTGCCGTTTGCTTGTGTGCACGCTTCCAGGCGAATCCAAAGGAGTCCCACATGCAAGAAGTCAAGAGGATCTTTCGCTACCTCAAAGGACGCGAAGATCTTTGCCTTTGGTACCCCAGGAAGACGTCCTTCAAGCTTGTTGGCTACTCGGACGCTGATTATGCAGGTCATGTGATTGATAGGAAAAGCACCTCAGGAATGGCACAATTCCTTGGTTCAAGCTTAGTCTCTTGGGGATCTAAGAAACAAAACTCTGTGGCGCTTTCAACTGCGGAAGCCGAGTACGTTGCCGCTGCTTCGTGCTGCTCACAAGTTATCTGGATCAAATATCAACTAGGGGACTACGGTATCAATCTTGAAACTATACCCATTCGTTGTGATAACACAAGTGCTCTTGTTCGAGGCCGGGAGTACATAATTCCCTGATCGATTGATCAGTCATCCTGTCTCCTGAAATCAACGACAACACTTGCAAAGAAATCAGTAGCCAAGGTGTGGACCGTAAGATAGGTCCACACAACAGTCAACACAAATATCACACTAAATAGAACCTAAGTTCCCCGGCAACGGCGCCAAAATTTGACTCGGCTAAAGTCGTCGTGCCAAGATCAAAGATAAATAACCCAAACAAACAAACTAGTATAGTAAGCAAGTAAGGGGTCGAACCCAAGAGAACTAACGGCTTCTAGTATTAATAAATCTATCAACTAAAGATATGGGGGGAAATCAAAGAGATATCTAAACTAACCTAGGAAACAAGTAACAAACAAATAGATAAATAGATAAGAGGTAGGTTCATTCAAAAGATCCACTCTTTAATAATCACTCGTTCATAGATTCATCCATTGATTTCATTTATGCGTATGGTTAATTCCTATCCTGATCATTAACAATCGCAAGTCCACGGTCCAAGCAATTCTATAACCCTAGGCAAGGACGCTTAACCTAGAATTAGCATAGAGAACAAGGATATTAGGAAATCAAATCATGCAATCAAGCTACGAGTCTCATGCACAATTAAACCATTGAATACTCTTCCCTAAACTAGTCCACGGTCCTAGAATAGAGTTGTTTCGAGAATTAGGAAAGATGCATAGACAACAACCAATCCTAAATCAAACGATAGATCTAAGTCAATCAAACAAGTTGGCCAGACTCATAAAATCAAGCATAAATCATGGGATGAAGCACAAGAGTATCAATATTAACAAAAGGATAGAAATCAATTACCAAAATCTCAAGAGTTCATACATCAGAGCTTCTCCCTTGAACAAACCCAAGGAGACTAGCTCTCTATAACTAAACTAAAAGAGAAGAATTGGATTATGAGAAAGAAGATACCAAAAACCTAAGGCTGGCTCCTCCTTATATAGCCCAAGGAACAAGCTCCACGAGATAGATAAGGAAGGAGGCAAAAGATAGAAAAGGAAACAAGATAGAAAGATTTCGGCCCGCTTCGGATTCGGCATCACCGCAGTCGCCTCGCTCCCACCGCGCCCGCGCTCTCGCAACAGAGAAGAACAAGTCGGTCTCGGCAGCCGCCGCGGTCGCGGTGGACAATCTGCGGTCGCGGAATCTCGACAGAATCGCTGGTGTCACTTTGGAGGCTGTTTTGACCATCTTCGGCTTGGGATCTGACTTCGGTGTAAAACAATGAATTGAAGCCCTTGAAGTTAGCTTTCCAATGGCACCGGAGTCAAGTCAATCCGACCTCTATAGCTCAAGATATGGTCTTCACAAGCAAGTGGTGTCGCGCAGACAACTCAAAACGCCTTAAAACTCTTGAATCTTGAATTTTTGTGTCTTCGGCCTATATATTACAATTATGCAGAAACTCTAACTTAAACACACTCAATATAGCCCTAAAATACAAGAGTTAACCCATACAAAATAGAGCGAATTACGTATCTATCACTTGTGTTGGGACTCTATCAAGGACGCTTGCGTACTTGGTAGTGTGCCCACAACCGTCCCTTAGTTTTGATATGACAAACTCACTTTGATTCTAATAAATTTGTCCAAGTGTTCAGGAACGCCAGTGACAAAAGGACAACAAGTGTGTGGAGCGTTCCCTAAGCTTAGGGACGCTAGCTAACAGGAAGTAAGGACCAGCAAGAGACTACTTGAGCAAGGACGGAGTCCTAAAGAAAGTAAGAACGCAAGCACAACGTCCTTACTCTCTAGCCGACAGGATGACATCACTCGACAATATTTGATCATCCAAGGACACGTGGAGACCGATCCTGTAGCGGAGTCCAACACTACGTGGCAGACCATCCTGTTGCAGAGTTCATCAACACGTGGCGGCAAATCCTGTAGCGGAGTTCATCACACACAGCTGGATACAGGAAGCTTCCTCATCACCGCCATACTAAGTGGAGGAAGATCCTGTAGCCACGTCCACGAAGGGCATGATCGTCAGAAGAGAAAGACGTCCTTCCCCAAGTCCTATAAATAGCCCAAGGCATTTATTGTGACGTTAACGCTTTTCAGAGAATATTCAGAGAGAAAGAGGCTCACTCAAGAACACGAAGAACTAGCTCAAGAACTCAAGAACAGTGATAGACTCGTGCTAGAATGAGTGAGAATTGTAACCCAAACCACAAAACTGTTTGTACTCAGAAAAACCCGAAAAGAAAGAAGGAGTCCTACGAAGTACTGTAGGACGTAGGGATAGAGTCCTTTATAAGATTAAACTTGCTTAAGTTGTAGGCTTAGAGGAGTCCTTTACTAGTGGACTTAGGAAGAAAAGCTAAGTGCCAGAGAACTGTAAAGACTCGCCAGTACAACTGTAAGGACGTTTAATATAAAGAAAAAGCTATTCAAAAATCCTCCAAGGAGGTAGAGGTTTACACTCATGGACTACTTGTTCTTGAGTGGTTCCTCTATAATTCACTGCGTTCACTTTTACTTGTTTAGTATTTCATTCCGCTGCATAACCAAAGGACGCCCCTACCCCTCGTAGGGGCGCCTGACCAAGGACGCCTTTATCTACATAAAGGACGTCCCTCAGTTACTAACGATCCAAGAATTGGTATCAGAGCAGGCGCTCTAGATTTTGTTGAGTTGCAGGTAAAAGATGGACATGGAACCTATTGGAATCTCTTTTGTGAAGCCTCCGTGCCTAACGGACGGCAACTTTAATCGCTGGAAGATTAGATTTGAAATTTTTGCAGGAGTCAGAACTATCAATGCTGGAAGGTAATCATGAAGGGAGACCTCAAAGTCCCTGCTGACAAAGCTGACAAAGAGGACGAATGGGGTCCTGATGAATTCAAGCTGATGGAAACAAATGCTAAGGCAATATGCTTCCTTCAAGCGTCCCTTTGCGAGAGGGACGCCACCAGAGTTAGCAATTTGGCAACAGCCAAGTTACAATGGGAAGCTCTTGAAAAATTCCATGTAGGAACGGATGACATGAAGGAGGACGTCCAGCTACAAATCAAAAGGGAGTTCTTTGCCTTCAGAATGCTGCCAAATGAAACGGTCAATGACTACTCCTACCGTTTTGAAGCCCTTGTCACCAAAATGAGAAACTTGGGCGTCCCAGAAGCTGAAGTCTCCATGAGGAACAGAGTTCAAGTAGTCATCGATGGGTTGACTGGAATCTGGAACTTTGATAGAACAACCTTCAAAGAGAATACAGCCAACAAGACGCTTGATATGGAAGAGATCTATGGGAAGCTAAGGCAGTATGAAGCAAGAAGGAACTCTGATATGGCTGAGCTAGGACGGAATCCACAAACAGACCTTGCTTTGGCATCAACAACACCAGAGTACGCTGAGTATTTGCGCCGCCAAAGAGAACTCGCTTTGATGGTGGAAGCCAATAAGAACGAGAACCGTGAGAAGATGCGCGTCCAAGCGTTAAAAGAAAAAGAAAGCAAGTCAAAGGAAGAGCTTGATGAAGAGGAAAAACTTGCTCTTCTGCACAAGGCTCTCCGTATCTATGGTAAAAGGAGCAAATACTTAAACAAACATAAGATGCCATACAAGAAGGAAAGTCCCAAGTACACTGAGGCTGAAATGAAGGAACTCACTTGCTACAAATGTAACAAGAAGGGACACTTTGCCAAGAAATGTACTACGGGAATGTCCTCCAAGGAAATGAAGACAAAAGCTCTCTTTGGAGCGTGCTCAGCTGCATGGGATAATGTTAGTTCTGATGATGAAGAACCTGATGAACAAGTGGCGTACATGGCTATGGAGGACGCCTCAGTTGTTGAAGAGGACGCCTTAGAGAAGGAACCAGAGGTAACACATGAATCCATGATGAATTCCTTAGAAAGATGTTCAAAATCAAAACGTATCAAACTCATTGGTAAAATCATGGAAGAGAGTCTTGCAATGAAACAAAGAATGGATGAACTTGAACTTGAACTTGAAACTGAAAATATTTTGGTTGAATGTGAGAACTGTGCTACAGTGTCTTTGCAACTAGAGTCCTCATGTGAAGAAAGTAAATCCCTAAAAACTGAAGTGATGTGTCTTAAGCTAGAGAACGCTAAGCTTAGGGAAGAAGTGAAGGTGTTAGGAAAGAATCCTATCATTGAGGAAGTCAGACCAATGGTTTTTGTACCAGCCAAGAGAGGACTAGGTTATGAGTCTGACACTAGGAACTCTCTACCTAGCGACTTTGAGGCAAGCAAAACTTCAGAACTTGAACTTGAAAGGGAGAAAACCAAGAATCTTCTTGAGAGAATTAGAGTCCTAGAGACTGGAGAGAAAGGTCAGGAGGTCTACTACACTAACTCCACTAGTCATAGGATCTATAAGAAAATTGCTAAAGGGGAAGGTTCTAAAGTCTGTAACCCTCAAAGGATGAAAGAGAACAAAATCCAACGCCCCAACAAAAAGTACTACCTTGGTACTTACTATAGGACGTGCTGGTACTGTGGACTCGAAGACCACTTCAAATATGATTGTTTAAAACTCAAGGAAGACATTGAAAGTGGAAAAGCTGCTAGGACTAACATTGAAGACTGTAAGGACGTTTAATATAAAGGAAAAGCTATTCAAAAATCCTCCAAGGAGGTAGAGGTTTACACTCAAGAACTACTTGGTCTTGAATGGTTCCTCTATAAATCACTGTGTTCACTTTTACTTGTTTAGTATTTCATTCCGCTGCATAACCAAAGGACGCCCCTACCCCTCATAGGGACGCCTGACCAAGGACGCCTTTATCTACATAAAGGACGTCCCTCAGTTACTAACGATCCAATAACTTGTGCTTGATTGAGTTTTTCATATGAGGCTTTACTTGAAGATTGTGCTTCTTGCTTACATTGTTATTGCTTGAGGACAAGCAAGTTTAAGTATGGGGTATTCTGATGTCTCTCATTTTGGTGGTGTTTTAGTAGTTAATTTCCCTTGTAAATATGTGTCTTTTGTTCCTTTCTTTGTTAGTTTTGTCCCTTTTTAGCTTAGATTCCGATTTTCCATGAGATTCGGAGACTATGCGAATTTGTTGTGTATTGTAGGTAAAATGGCATGTTTTGAGGAAGTTTGAGAGGAGATTCTAAGGAGGAGAAAAGCTTGAGAGCAAAGGAGCGGAAGAGCCAAGCAAGGAACGAAGAGGAACTCAAGGAAAACCAAGAAATGGAGAGGATCGAGGCCCGGAACGACGTGCCCAGCAAGTCGGGCCCGAGTTGGAACTATGGAGGCTCGGACCGAGGTTGACCACGTCGGGCCCGAGGTACTCCGTGTCGGTCCATGTCGGCAAAATGAAGATTGGGCTCCAAGGCACATAATTGTGATCTACCACTTTTGCCCTTCTTCTATTTTTGGGAATCCTTGGTCCCTAATTAAGAGGAGAAGACAATTAGAGAGATAGGAGGCTAATCCACACATCTAATCACTCTCAAAGGTTCAAGGAAGACTTGGAGAGCAAGGAGGAGGAAGGAAGAGGAGAGGAAGAGAGGAAATCGGTGGAGAGTAGGAGTTCTAGGAGGAATTTGTGAGTTTGAACTTGTTTTGTTTGTGTTTAGTGGATTTGAGATTTGGATCTTGTGAATTCCTTTGATTTGAATGCAATTTGAGTTGGATTTGAGTTTGATGATTGAGATTTGTTTGTTTTGTTTATTGATTGCTTTTTACTCTTTCCACATGGAGTAGATTCCATAGTCTTGGGCTATGGGGGAAACCCCTAGCTAGGTTTGGGTATGAACCCCCAATTACATAGCCTTGAGTGCTAGATCTATGAATCCTCTCTACATTGAGCTTTAATTCTCTTGTGAGAACAAGGGATCAAGGGCTTGTGGTTGGTAAGAGTAAGCGAAAGCGATCTCGAGCCCATCACTTGACCTTGCATCGAAGGGAAGGTGAAAACCCCCTAGGGTCGATGTGTAGAGTGGAGGGATCGAAGGCAAACAACCTCGATCTCATAAGGATCAACACTTATTGGCTGAGTTGGGGTGGAATTACCCAAGTCTAGTTAGGGAAGGAACCCAAAAACCCAAGACCGATCTACTATTTTGACAAGACCGAGTTACCAGACGTCGGGCCCGACTTCAAACAGTGTCGGTCCCGCCTAAACTCTCATCGATCCTTCTCGGACCGAGGTGACCAAAGTCGGTCCCGAGAAGTTCCCTTTGATTTTCCTTGTTTTTGCCTTTCTTTTCCCCTTTTTAGTCTTTTTGGTACACTCAACGCACGAACTCCCGTATGTTCGACACCCTACCCTTGTACTACTACGGGGTTCGGTTATAAATTTGAATTTTGACCCCCCTAATCCGGACCGATCACAGATCACCCTGATCATGTGTACTACTTGGACAAGGCGCTCTACGGACTCAAACAAGCCCCTCGTGCATGGTACGATAGGTTTGCGTCCTTTCTCTTGTCCAACGGGTATACTCGAGGTAACATTGACAAAACCCTGTTCTTAAAGAAAGTCCTTAAAGATGTTTTAATTGTCCAAGTCTATTTCGATGACATAGTATTTGGAAGCACTAACATGAAACTTGTAGATGAATTTAAGAGCTTGATGAGTAGTGAGTTTGAGATGTCCCTCATAGGAGAACTCAACTTCTTCTTGGGACTTCAAATCACCCAATTCAAAGATGGGACGCGCATTCATCAACAGAAGTACATTCGTGAAATGCTTGAGAAGTATGGAATGAATACGTCCAAATCCATTGACACTCCCATCTCTCCAAACACCCGCCTCTATGCTGATGAAGAAGGCAAGAGTGTGGATCAAAAGCTTTACAGAGGAATGATAGGGTCGCTATTGTACTTGACCGCGAGCCATCCAAATAGCATGTTCGCCGTGTGTCTGTGCGCTCTTTTTCAAGCCAATCCACAGGAGTCTCACATGCAAGAAGTCAAAAGAATCTTCAGATACCTCAAGGGACGGGACGATCTATGCCTTTGGTATCCCAAAAGGACGTCCCTCAACCTGGTAGCATACTCTGACGCTGACTATGCTGGTCATGTGGTGGATAGGAAGAGCACCTCCGGAATGGCTCAATCCCTTGGCTCCTGTCTTGTATCTTGGGGATCCAATAAGCAAAACTCCGTGGCCCTCTCAACCGCGGAAGCTGAGTACGTTGCTGCTGCTTCGTGCTGCTCTCAAGTCCTATGGATCAAGTACCAACTGGAAGAGTATGGTACGTTCCTCAATACAGTCCCTATCCTGTGTGATAACACTAGTGCAATAAGTATTGCCAAGAATCATGTTCATCATTCTAGGACGAAGCATATTCACATAAGACATCACTTTCTTCGTGATAATGTTGAACTTGGATTAATTAGAGTGGATCATGTTAGGACTGAGGACCAAGTGGCCGATATTTTCACAAAAGCACTTGATAGACGTCTTTATGAGCACCTCAGGTTGCTTT
Source organism: Polygonum maritimum (assembly GCA_963924305.1). Taxonomy (NCBI): domain Eukaryota; kingdom Viridiplantae; phylum Streptophyta; class Magnoliopsida; order Caryophyllales; family Polygonaceae; genus Polygonum; species Polygonum maritimum. The sequence goes on from OZ002734.1 coordinate 10,164,503, forward strand.
TGGGGATGATAACTTTTAAATGATCAAGTCCCGTTCTATTATTCCCTCTATGATTGGCTATGTCTTGTTGAGAACTTGTTTTAAAGTGTGTCATGCATTTAAAGTCATCTTGAAAGGATGCTAGTCTAAGACATGTGTTTTGCTTATGTTTTGAACGTTATTCATCTCTTTTTTTCATCTCAAGAGTATCCCTGATCACCCTACCCTCAGTACAAGCCGAAATGATGGGAACTCTAAGCTTACCTAAGCCGAGAATCTTGCAAACGCGTCCTATGAGCGTTCTTTGTTTTATCTTTACGGGACGTACTTGCTTGATTTTCAAAAATGGTTTTAAGTGATCAAAGGGAAGCTTGTCAAAGTCTAGAGGACGTCAGGGCAGAGTTCTAATAGTCAGAGGTTGTGATCAGTTTTGGGACGCAGTGGTTCAGTTCTCAGTAAGGCAGTGTTGTGTGTTGAAAGGACGCCTAGACAGAGTCCTTTACAGTTGTGAAAAGTTTGAATTTTGAAAATGGGAAGGTGAACCGTCGCGGGATTTTGAACCCCAATCTCGGGATTCGTGCAAACAGTGCATAACAATTGTGTTCCTTAGCAAAGAAGTTTTCCACGTGTGGGAAGGCGGGTGGAGGAAGCCGAGTGAATTGTCCCTGTTACCCCTGCCCTTCCAACTTGGTCTTCTTCCTATAAATTCGCCGCTGTGCCCTCTGAAAAACCTCTTCGCTCTCTTTGTTGTTTGCCTAAATCCGGAAACCGCTCACAAAATCTTCCCAAATCTTCCATTGCAAATCACCTCTCCCCAACCTTAATTCCTTCTATAAAACCATCCAATCTCACAACAATGGCCAACACAAGAAACAATAAATCTTCAAAACCCTCTCCGTCTTCTTCGGCGGTGAGAAACCCTAACCCGGCGAGTAGTTCAACTCCGGTCAAAGGGCGCTCATTAATGGATGCCAGAGGGACGGCAAGATCCATCGCGCCACCAGCACTCCTCTCAATCCGCCCAGCGCCGCCCTTCAACCACCCCGCCAAAGCCACAAAAATCCCAACCTCCTCAGCAAAAACCCCAATCCCAATCCTCCTCCAAATCCCAATCTAAACCCTCTCAAAAGAGGTTCAAGTTCCTGGAAACGCCCTACGTCCCTAAACCTGAAAAAGGGAGTCCTAAGAAAATTGATCGCTTTAGACTCCCTGCCCAACCTAAAAGCCGTCCTCCGCTTGACCCTTTAGTCGAGGACTGGCTTGAAAGAGAGCCCAAGACCTTGGCTAACATTTGCCAAAGGGCGTCCATCCAAGATTATCCCCCTAAAGTCCAACACCTTCTCCACTATTTCATGCTGACCTACGTCAAGCCCCGTCTTCAAGAAACCAACTACTCCAACCCTCCCGTCATGGGCCCTTCCATCATCTCTGAAGCTTTTGGAGGGACGGTGGATGACTTGGCCAAGCTACTTGATTCGCTCTATTTTGTATAGGTTAACTCTTGTATTTAGGGCTTTATTGAGTGTGTTTAGGTTAGAGTTGGGCGTAATTGTAATATCTAGGCCGAAGACACAAGAATTCAAGATCCAAGAGTTTTAAGGCGTTTTGAGCTGTCTGCGCAACACCACTTGCTTTTGAAGGCTATATCTGGAGCTACAGCGGTCGGATTGAGCTGATTCCGGTGCCATTGGAAAGCTAACTTCAAGGTCTTCAATTCGGTTGTTTACACCAAAGTCAGATTCCAAGCGGAAGATGGTAAAAACAGCCTCCGAAGTGACGCCAGTGGTTCTGTCCCGATACCGCGACCGCGGCCTGGCCGACGCGACCGCGGTGCTTCCCGAGACCGACTTGTTCTTCTCTGTTGCGATAACGCGGGCGCAGCCTGGCCGACGCGACCGCGGTGATGCCGGATCCGAAACGGGCCGAAATCTTTCTATCTTGTTTCCTTTTCTATCTTTTGCCTCTTTCCTTATCTATCTCGTGGAGCTTGTTCCTTGGGCTATATAAGGAGGAGCCTCCTTAGGTTTTAGATACATTCTACCTTCTACCTTCTTCCACAAGTTAGGTTTTTAGTTTAGTTATGGAGAGCTAGTCTCCTTGGGTTTGTTCAAAGGAGAAGCTCTGATGTATGAACTCGTGAGGTTTTGGTAATTGATTTCTATCCTTTGGTTAATATTGATTCTCTTGTGCTTCATCTTATGAATGTTTATTGTTTCTCTAGGAGTAGCTAACCTATTGAATTGATTTATGTTCTACAGTTTGATTAGGTTTGGACCGTGGACAAAACTAATCTGTGAAAACAACTTAACCTAGACCTGTTGTCTATGCAACTAGGATTAAGAAGAGAATTGATTGTTTTATCTTACAATTGACTCGTAGCTTGATTGTTGGATATTATATCCTGCATATCCTTGTTCTCTGTGCTAATTCTAGGTTAAGCGTCCTTGCCTAGGGTTATAGAATTGCTTGGACCGTGGACTTGCGATTGTTAATGATCAGGATAGGAATTAACCATAGGTGTGAATGAAATCAATGGATAAATCTATGTCGAGTGATTATTTCATGAGTGGATCTTTTGAATGAACCTGCCTCCTATCTATTTGTTTATTTGTTTGTTATTTGTTTCCTAGGTTAGTTTAGATATCTCTTTGATTACCCCCCATATCTTTAGCTGATAATCATATTCATACTAGAAGCCATCGTTCTCTTGGGTTCGACCCCTTACTTGCATGCTATACTTGTTTGTTAGTTTGGGTTATTTATCTTTGATTTTGGCACGACGACTTTAGCCGAGTCACTACTCCCCGACATTATGGAGTTTCTGGTCGCGCCTGCCGGCTCTGTCCCTACCCAAAAGAGAAAAAGGCAAGCCTCTCCCCCTCCTCAAACTCTAAAGCTTAAAGGCCCCTCCTCCTCTCAACCCAAACCAGTCCCATCCTCCCCTCCCCCCGCCCCAAAGAGACGCCTCAAGTCCTCAGCCGAGCTTGAGGGCGTCACCGAACAACAAATGGCCGCCATTCGCCTCTCAAAACTGAAGATAGAGAAAGAGGAGAAGGCGAGGCAGGCCAAAGAAGAAGCGGACGCCATTGCTGTGGCGATCCAGAAGAGCCTACAAGGAGTCCCTCAACTCCCTCCTCCTCCACCAAGAGTAGAGGACGTCACTCCTGCTCCTGCTGATCCGCTCGAGGCGGAGATTGAGGCAGAGCTGGCCCAGCCTATGCCCAAGGTCCAAAGGGACGCTCCTCCCGCACAAGTCCCGGCCAAGGACGTTGTGCCCACAGTTATCCAAGTGGAGGACTCCCTTGTGAAGCAGCCTCCTCCTCCAGCCCCGATTGCCGCCACTCCCATCTCGGTGATCAAGCCCAGCACCTCCACCGCTCCCTCAACCAAGGCAAAGCTAAGAACTCCCTCTCCCTCTCCTCCCAGAGCAAAAAGTCCTCCTCCTCCGCCTGCTCTGGCTGTCGAGGAAAGTGCAGAAGTCCAGGGGACGGCTTCTGTTGTAGTCCCCACAGAGTCCTTGGCAAGGACTCCAGCTGCGGACGCGCCTCCTCAAATACAGGCGTCCAATGCTGAGGACCAAGAGATGGCCGAGTCCCAGGAACAAGGGGATGAGGCCTCAGATGAAGATGATGCTCCTCACCAGGACGAGGACCATGAGGATGAGGAGGGATAAGGTGAAGAAGAAGAAGAAGAAGACGCCGGCGACGACGACGTCATTGTTGGCAACGGCAACAAGAAGAAACGACTCAAGAAGATTCTGTCGCCGCTCCTATTTTCTGCTTAGTTTTTGGAAGAGAACGGCCACACAGAATTTCTAGAGCTACTTGAGTTCCAGGGTTGGACGCACCTGGGTGCAGAGGCCGCTGTTGTGGATCCCGAACAGGTTCTCCGCTTTTACTCAAAATTCGAAGTATCAGAAGTAAAAGGGAAACCTCAAGGGACATTTGAAATAGATGGGGACGAGTACTCTATTGAAGAGGGTACCGTTCGCAACATACTTGGCCTGCGCCTCTCTCCTCAGGACGCTCTCCACGACTTCCCCTGCAAAAATTTTGGCCGTTTCTCCCAGGAAGAGGTCTTCAACAACATATTCAATGAGAGAAAGCCACTGGCTAGGGATAGAGTAGCCCATTGCCTCTCCAAGACAGGCGTCCTTGCGCATCACTTCATTGTGCGCATGGTCGTTCCAAGACAAGAAAAGAAGTCCATCGCCCAGATCACCGACAACATCATATTGGACGCCTTCTTGAACCGCAAGCCGATTAACTTGGCGCGGGTTGTCTTGGAGCACATGGGTAAGTGCACAGGAGGACGCCACTCGCTACCCTTCCCTGGCCTGGTCAAACGGATTTTGGAGCAGCAAAGCCTCTACGTCCCCAAAGAAGAAAAGACTTTTGGCATTCATTGGGACGTTAGGCAGATCACAGCCCCTCCAGTCGGAAAAATGAGATTTGACGAGGAGCTTCCCTCTGTCAAGAGACAGTTGGCCAAGGAGAAGAAAGAGGCCGAGAGGAAAGCCAAAGAAGCTGCTGCTGCTGTTGCCAATGCTAAAGAAGGTGAGGCCGAGGAAAATTTGCAAGTCGTAGGGACGCCAGTTGAGGATACTGAGGACGTTGATGATGAAACAGAGCGTATGAGCGTTCCTGCTGAGGTTGAGAAGTGTTCTCAGAAGTACTTGCTTGGGATGATGATCGAGAACCAATGCATGATGATAGATCTCATCCAACTGGTTCATGACACTCTCCATCAGCACACTGAGCTTCTGGAACGCTACAATGAGCTCATAGCGCAGAACAATGATCTTCAGGAGCAAACTCTCAAGGCTCTTGGCAAGCGTCCCCGCAAATGATCGCTCCTCTCCCTTCTTATCCCTGAAAATTTTTATCTCCTTCTGGTTTATGTTAAGACTTTGGGACGCTGTCCCCGTTTGAATATCTTTTTGTGGAATGTCTATAATAACACTCTTGACATCTGTTGCTCTGTGTTTATGAATGGCGTTCCTTGTGTTTGCATTCCATTGCGTCTAAGCGTTCCTTTATTTAGTTATGACTTTGTGTGTGCGTCCTTTTCAACTTGTTCTCCTTTTCGATGATGCTAAAAGGGGAAAGTATAGTTTTGCAGAGATGCGATTGTTTTAAGGTGTCATAGAAAGCATGTGTTTAGGGGGAATTTCGGCCAAGTCCAAAGGACGCTAGTGTAGAATAAATTAGGACGCACTTAAAAGAATGAGTTGCATGCCAACCTAAGCTGAAAAGAAAATCAAAGTGTAGTCTCTCATGCTAAAAACTTTACTTCTGTGCGCATTGTTTAAAAGAGTTTGCATCATAAAAAAGGGGGAAATTGTTGGGACGATATTAAGGACGCCAGTCATTAAGATCGTCCCTAGTTTTGATAATGACAAAATCAAAGGTATTTGATAAGTTGTCCAAGTGTTGATCTCAAGTAAGTCCAGAGGATGCACATGAGCGAAAAGGACAACAAGTGAACGAGAGTCCCTAAACTGTAGGGACGCACTTAATCAGAACTTCCAAAGCTGAACGAAATTAGTGAAGTCCCTGCGAAGATAGGACGGCGTCCTCATCAAGAAGGGACGCGCGCCAAAATACGGACGAAGTTCAAATTCAAACCAAGGCCGCCCCAACATGATTACATCACATTCGGCCGTAGTCCTCAGAAGGAAGCTTCCCTTCTCTGGGCACGTGTGAACAATTCCAAAGATGTCGCTTTCCCAGCAATGGTCCCCTGACCACGCGGAGGCTTCCCAAGCGTCAACAGAGTTGACTTCCTCAAGATGCAAATCGCACCGTTGAAGGAAGACGACAGATCCTGCCCAAGCCTCAGAGGACGCTAGAGGACAAGAACTCATACCGCTATAAATACCCTCCAAGGGGTATGCATAGCGGTGTGGACTTTGAAGACTTTCTCTCAAGCTCACCCGAAGCATTCAAGTTCAAGAACGAAGATCAAGAAGATCAAGTGAGCTTGAAGCAAGAGAAAGAAAGTCCAACCACATCAAATCCAAATAAAACCACAAAATAGTTAGAGTAGTTGTTTGTCTCTCACAACGAACCGTGAGAGACGTGAGTGATAGCTTCCTTATAAGCTAAGAGAGTTAGGTTACTTTGTTAGGTTGAAAGGAGTTGATCGGTCCGGGTGTGGGGGTCGGATGATATCAAAATCTAAATTTATAAACCGAACCTCTATAGTAGTAGAGAGGTAGGGTGTCGAACACACGGGAGTTCGTGCGTTGAGAGTACCCGAAAGACTAAAAAGAGATAAACGAAAGGCAAAACGAGGAAAAACAAGAGAAATCACCTCGGACCGACACAGGTCACTTCGGTCCGAGGGTGGATCGAGGTCAGATTGGCCGGGACCGACTTACACGACGTCGGGCCCGAGGTACTGGGAAACTCGGTCTTGCTCAAATAGTAGATCGGTCTTGGGTTTTTGGGTTCCTCCCCTAACTAGACTTGGGTAATTCCACCCCAATTCAGCCAATAAGTGTTGATCCTTGTGAGATCGAGGTTGCTAGCCTTCGATCCCTCTACTCTACACTTCGACCCAAGGGAGTTTTCACTCTCCTTCGATGCTAGGTCTAGTGATGGGCTAGAGATCACTTTCGCTTACTCTTACCAATTACAAGCCTTAGGTCCCTTGTTCCCACAAGAGAATTAAAGCTCAATGTAGAGAGGATTCATAGATCAAGCACTCAAGGCTATGGAATTGGGATTTCCTACCCAATCCTAGCTAGGGGTTTCCCCCATAGCCCAAGACTATGGAATCTACTCCATCAAGTAAGAGTAAAAAGCAATCAAATGGAAAAGCAAGCAAATCTCAATCATCAATCTCAAATCAAACTCAAATTGCATTCAAATTCAAAGGGGTTCACAAGATCCAAGTCTTAATGCTACTAAAACCAAAGCAAAACAAGTACAAACTCACTAATCTTCTCTCTAGCTCCACCGATTTCCTCCTCTTCTCCTCCTCCTTTCTTCTCCTTGCTCTCCAAGTCTTCCTTGAGCCTTTGAGAGTGATTTTTTTGGTGTGTGTGTGTGTGATTCTCCCCTAATCCTCTCTAATCACCTCTAATTATCCTCTTCTCTTGATTGGGGACCAAGGAATTCCAATTTATAAGAAGGGCAAAGTTGGAAGATCACAACATTTGTGCCTTGGAGCCTAATCTTCTTGTTTGCCGACTCGGACCGACACGGGGCAACCTCGGGCCCGATTTGGTGGTGCTCGGTCCTGGGCCTCGATCCTTGTCTCTTCTTGGTTTTCCTTGAGTCCCTCTTCATTCTTTGCATAGCTCTTCCGTTCCTTAGCTCCCTTGCTTAGCTCCTCCTTAGATGCTCCTCCAAAATATCCTCAAATGAGCCATTTTACCTACAAAACATAACAAACTCGCATAGTTTCCGAATCTTGAAGAAAACCGGGAACTAAGCTAAAAAGGAACGAAACTAACAAAGAAAGGAATGAAAAACACATATTTACAAGGGAAATTAACTACTAAAACACCACCAAAATGAGAGACATCAGAATACCCCATACTTAAACTTGCTTGTCCTCAAGCAATAACAATATAAGCAAGACCGAAGTACAATCTTCAAGTAAATCCTCATATGAAAACACAATCAAGCACAAGTGATAGATATGCTAGCAAGATTACGTCATCACACATGATAAAGTGTTCAAGGAATAAAGTCTAATGCAACAAAGCCTCACTTTAGGAATGTGAAAATGTGTATCACTCATCATGTGTTTAGGCTTAGCAATGAACACCCAAACTCAAGAATCCTGCAAGTAAAGACTTTACCATTGAAGCTAATATCACCAATTCCTCCACCTAGAGATGCCTATTACAATGCACACAAAGAATATGAACTTGGCTCAATGGAGATCCTCAAAGGGTTCCATTCGGCCGGGTTATAATGGGGATTTTGGTATTTCTCAAGGTGGGAATCATTTTGGTCTTGTGGTGCTTACAATGGGGATTGAACTTTCTAGTCTCTCACCAACTTCACCAAATTCTTCCACTTTCAACTTCACACTCCCAAAAGACTTTGATTTTCTTCTTTTCTTTTCTTTCAACCCACTTTTCGCTAAACATTCCACTTCATCTTTGCACTACACTTTTTGTTGGATTTTTCACACTTTTCCACTAGAATCGACTTGCAACACACGTCGGGCCCGATGTGCACTTTAACTCGGTCGGTACCCTTTTTCTTCACTTAAGCACTTTGCTTTCAATCCACTACTTTTTCCAACTTTTCTTTCTTTCTTCAACGAAGATGCACTACCCACATTGTTTATACCTCCATTTCTTGCCCTTCACCAAAGAGAATCTCAACTCTCCAGACATTCCAAAACCTCTCACTAAAGTCCAATCCCATAAGGGTCAAGTCATATAGGCTAGGAATCATATTTTTGAGGAGTTTCAAGCAAAGGTCTAAGGCTAAAACGGGGCTACAAACAACGGTTTCTCTTCAAGGTAGGATATGGAACATTTTGTGACTAAATGAAATAAAGTTCAAATCAATGTGACAAAGCATAGAACAAATCTCATATTGGTCTTGGAAAATAGATAAACACCTTAATAGCAAGTTTTACTAAGCATGCATGAGCTATTTCACACAAGAAAATGAGGGATATGCAATATCGAACAAGCATCCCTAAAATGGCCAAAAATAATCTCATAAGGTTCACTCTAGCTTAGTTGCATCAAAACTCATCCATGAACTCATGTGCTCAATAAAAACATGCAAGATATCATATCACATCAAAAAGCAACATCCATTTGAGGCTAAACTATCCAAAAATATGCAAAGGAATTTACATGCTCAAATCATCATTAGCCTTCATTGAACATCTAAGATGGGAATTCCTAGTCCAAAATCAAAATCTTTTTTGTCTTTTTCAACCGAAAATTTTCAAATTTTTAGGATTTTTCGCAAAAAATTTCTCAAAAATAAAACAAACACATCCATTCAAACCATCAAATTCAATCATCATTCATGCATCACATCATGCCACTATCCAAAAGAAACATCCCACAAACAAGACAAACACATACGCATGAAACTACACATGGAACTATGAACTACTAACCCACCCCATACTTAAAATTTTGATGTCCTCATCAAAAGAAATCAAAACTCAAAAGTAAAGAGAAGAGTAGAGAAAGCTCACAATTCCTTATTCTTGAATGGCATGTTGAGGCTTAGTTTGGAGGGTGTCCTTGACGGCGTCTCCTTTGAAGCCGTGCGTACCGCTCTCGCTCATACACTTGGTCGTGGAAAGGGTCTTGACTTGGCGGTTGGATTTGTGGTCCGGGACGCGTCCATTGATCTTCACGGGAAGAGAAGTTCCCGGTCATCCATGCATTGAAACTTTCTTGGACGCTCCATCTTTGGTCCTCGACCGCCCTCAAGTCGTCCACCTCACGTCTAGTGTAGGCGATGTTGCGGTTCACCTCTTCAAATTGAGCTTGGAAGTCTTCTTGGTGGTGAGAAAGTTGTTGTTGTTGGAAGTTGAGGTGTTGTTGTTGAAGATTGATTTGGTGTGCCTCTTGAAGCATGCTAGATTGTTGAAGTTGAAGATGAGCTAATTGGTTGGCCAAGAAGTTCATGTCCACCGATTGTTGAGGCTCGGGGAACACCATTCCGGGCCCATACCATTGGGCATACCCTTCATATCCTCCATAGCTTGGTGGTTCTTGTCTTACTCCACTTCCCTCACCCCTCTCGAATTGGCTCGGGACCGGATCGGGCAAAAAGACATCGGACCGACGTTGATGAACGTCGGGCCCAACATGAGATGCACCTCGGTCGAGTAGTGTTGGTGCGTGGTCGGTGAGCAAATTGTGGTAACCACCATCTTCTTCTTCTTCTTCTTCTCTAGGCAAGTCAACGTCCATGTCATCTCTTCTCACGAACTCATATTGGTTGGGCTCTTCTTCTTCGGTGTCCGGGGAAACTTGAGGAGAAGTGAAACGAATGTGTTGTGCTCGTCTTCTAACCTCAAGTGTCCCCTCCGGCTCTCCATAAGGATTCTCCTTGCCCGCCCACACTTGGAACCAATTGTAGTAGCTCGTGAGGTTGAAGAGACGTGGCCCCAAGGGAATGTGCACCTTGTCGAAGTTCGAGTGAGGGGCTAGATAGGTGGTGGCGCCGGTCACTTGCTTCTCTTTGATGATGTTGGCCTTCTTGAAGTATTTAAGGTCCATAAACTCTACACCATTCGGGGCCGGCGTGTAGGTAGACAAGTCCACCTCAAGACGATGAGCCAAGCGGGCTATCATGCCTCCAAAATAGGTCCATGAAGAACTTTGAAAGTCCCTCACCATCTTCACCCCTTCCCATGTGAGGTTCATTGGCTTCTCATTCTCAAACAACATCTCATAGAATAACATGGCCTCCTCCTTCATTGGCTTGCTCAATTCGTGCCTAGCAAAGATGGAACAACCCAAGGCTCGGATCATGACTCGGAAGAGTGGATTTGTTATCTCATTTGTCGATGTGCCTTTCCTCATCTCACTTCTTCCGGCTACAAACCTCCAAAGATAATCTACCTTCTCATTATCAACATAGGCCTCATCTCTCGGAAATGGGAACCCAAGGTAGGTAGCCAAGTTCCGGAGAGAGAGTTCTTGCAACTCGTTGCCCAATTGGAAGGAGATCATACCTTCACTCTCGACTCCTTCATATGTGCACTTGAAAGTCGCCATAAACTCGGACGTCAAGGCGGGATAATGAGTGTTGTTGCACCTTAGCAAGACATTGAGCCCAATGTGAGAATAGCACCGAGTAAGAGCCTCTTCCATGCACATCTTTCTAATGGACTCCCAATCTAACCACCGAGTGTGGTGAGATAGACCCATGAGTCGCTCATACTCTCTAGTCACATCATCATCTTCGAAACGCACATCGTCCATCCTTTGGACCCTCTTGGACGACTTCTTGGACTTTCTTGTTGCTTTCTCCATCCTTGAAGAAGATGCTTGGGTAGACATGGTACCTACGCACAATCAAAGCCAAGAACTCCTGTTGGGACGCTATCAAGAACGCTTGCGTACTTGTTAGTGTTCCACACAATCGTCCCTTAGTTTTGATATGACAAACTCACTCTGATTCTAATAAAGTTGTCCAAGTGTTCAGGAACGCCAATGACCAGAAGGACAACAAGTGTGTATGGGCGTCCCATAAGCTTAGGGACGCTAGCTAACAGGAAGTAAGGACTAGCTAAAGACTACTTGAGCAAGGACGGAGTCCCAAGCAAGTAGGAACGCAAGAAAGGAGTCCTTACTCACTAGCCGACAGGATGACATCACTCGACAATGTTTGATCATCCAAGGACACGTGGAGACCGATCCTGTAGCGGAGTCCAACACTACGTGGCGGACGATCCTGTTGCAGAGTCCATCAACACGTGGCGGCCGATCCTGTAGCGGAGTTCATCATACACAGTTGGATACAGGAAGCTTCCTCATCACCGCCCTACTACGTGGAGGAAGATCCTGTAGCCACGTCCATGAAGGGCATGATCGTCCCAGTGAAAAGACGCCCTTCCCCAAGTCCTATAAATACCCCCAATGCATTTATTGTGACGCTAACGCTTTCAGGAATATTAAGAGAGAATCAGTAGAAAGCGGCTCACTCAAGAACACGAAGAACTAACTCAAGAACTCAAGAACAGTGATAGAACTTGTGTTAGATCGAGTGAGACTTGTAACCGAATCACAAAAACAGTTTGTAACAGAAAACCCAAAAAGAGAGATAGAGAGTTCTACGAAGTACTGCAGAACGTAGGAATAGAGTCCTTTAGTGGATTGAACTCGCTTAAGTTGTAGGCTTAGAGGAGTCCTTTACTAGTGGACTTAGGGAAAAGCTAAGTGCCAGAGAACTGTAAAGACTCGCCAGTACAACTGTAAGGACGTTTAATAGAAAGGAAAGAACTATTCAAAAATCCTCCAAGGAGGTAGAGGTTTACACTCAAGGACTACTTGGTCTTGAGTGGTTCCTCTATAATTCTCTGCGTTCATCGTTTATCAGTTTAGTACTTAATTTCTGCTGCATTACTCAAGGACGCCCCTACTCCTCGTAGGGACGCCTAACCTAAGGACGCCTTTACCAAAGTAAAGGACGTCCCTCAGTACTAACGATCCAACAATTGGTATCAGAGCAAGCGCTCTAGATTCTTACTGAGTTGCAGGTAAAGATGGACATGGAACCTATTGGAATCTCTTTTGTAAAGCCTCCGCGCCTAACGGATGGCAACTTCAACCGATGGAAGACTAGGTTTGAAAATTTCTGCAGAGGTCAAAATTATCAATTCTGGAAGGTTATTTTGAAGGGAGATCTCAAGGTTCCCGCTGACAAAGCTGACAAGGAGGACGAGTGGGGTCCTGATGAGTTTAAGCTGATGGAAACCAATGCAAAAGCTATCTGTTTTCTTCAAGCGTCCTTGTGCGAAAGGGACGCCACTCGAGTTGGCAACTTGCCTACAGCGAAACAACAGTGGGAAGCTCTTGAGAAGTTCCATGTGGGAACCACTGAAATGAAGGAGGACGTCCAGCTGAAAATCAAGAAAGAGTTCTATGCTTTTAGCATGCTGCCAAATGAAACGGTGAACGACTACTCATACCGCTTTGAGGCCCTTGTCACCAAGATGAGGAACTTGGGCATCCCAGAAACAGAAATCTCCATGAGGAATAGAGTTCAAGTGGTCATTGATGGTTTGACCGGGGTCTGGAACTTTGACAGGACAACGTTCAAAGAAAACACAGCCAACAAAACTCTAGACATGGAAAAGATCTATGGGAAGCTCAGGCAGTACGAAGAAAGAAGAGTCTCTGACATGGCTCAGCTAGGAAAGAATCCTCAAACTGATCTTGCTTTGGCATCCACAACACCAGAGTACGCCGAGTACCTACGTGGCCAAAGAGATCTAGCATTGATGATGCAAAACAAAGAAACACTTGAGAACTTGCGTCCCAAAGAAAAAGAAAGAAAGCCAAAGGAAGAGATTGACTCAGATGAGGAGCTTTCTCTTATTCACAAGGCTCTCAAGTACTATAACAAGAAGAACAAGCATAGTAGTAAGAGCAAGTTCTACAAAAAGGAGAGTCCCAAGTACATAGAGGCTGAAATGAAGGAACTCACATGCTACAAATGCAACAAGAAAGGACATTTTGCCAAAAAATGCACTATGGGAACGTCCTCCAAAGACAAGAAGAAAGCTCTCATTGGAGCATGTACAGCTGCATGGGATGATCTCATTTCAAGTGATGATGAACGTGACGATCAAGTTGCATACATGGCAGTAGAGGACGCCCCAGTTGTTGAAGAGATCGCCTCCGACAATGAACAAGAGGTAACTCATGATTCCATGATGTGTTCTTTAGAAAAATGTTCAAAACCAAAACTACTTAAACTCATTGGTAAAATAATGGAGGAAAGTCTTGCTATGAAAAGAAGAATGGATGAACTTGAAGATGAAAACATTGTAGTTGAATGTGAAAATTGTAGTACAATGACTATTCAACTAGAGTCCTCATGTGATGAAACTAAGTCCCTAAAAACTGAAATCATGTGTCTCAAACTTGAGAACGCTAATCTTAGGGAAGAAGTGAAAGTTTTGGGTAAGAGTCCCATAGTTGAAGAAGTGAGACCAATGGTCTTTGTCCCAGCTAAGAGAGGTCTAGGATATGAATCTGACACTAAGAACTCTCTTCCTAGTGACTTTGAGGCAAGCAAAACTTCTGAACTGGAACTTGAAAGAGAGAAAACTAAAAACCTTCTTGAAAGAATTAGAGTTCTAGAAAGTGGAGAATTAGGAAAGGAAGACTACTACACTAATTCCACCAGTCATAAGATTTACAAGAAGATTGCCAAAGGGGACGGTTCAAAAGTTTGTAATCCTCAAAAGATGAAAGAAAACAAGATTCAGCGTCCAAATAAGAAGTACTATCTTGGTACTTACTATAGGACGTGTTGGTACTGTGGACAAGGAGATCACTTCAAGTATGACTGCTTAAAACTCAAGGAAGATATTGAAAATGGAAAAGCTGCTAGGACTAACAATGAAAATGATAAGTTCGTTCCTAAGGCTAATCTTAGGCGTTCTAGACGCTCTAGGAACTCTTTCCGCAAGCATGCTATTTCAAATGATGTGAATATTAATGACTACATGCCAGAACCAGAGTTCTACTTTTGTAACGAACCAGGTAAGGAACACCTTGCCTGGGTCGCCAAACACTAACTTTGTTATGGCAGGTGGAAGTGAGGGGACGCCCATGGATCATTGATAGTGGCGCCTCAAATCATATGACAGGAAGCCAGATCCATCTCACTTCTATCCAAAGTAGTGCCACGGGAGGAACTGTCTCGTTTGGCAATAAGGGCAAAGGAAAGATTAAAGGAACGGGAACTGCTATTCTCAACCCGTCCATTAAAGCAAAAAATGTTAGTCTTGTTGAAGGACTTGGCTTTAATCTTCTTAGCGTCTCTCAGATGTGTGATCAAGGTGAAAATCTAGTCACATTTGACTCGAAGGAGTGCCTAGTTATTAACAAGAAGTCCAACAAAGTTGTTCTCAAAGGAGTTCGCAAGAACAATATCTACATCTTCAATCAAGAATTCAAGCCTAAATCAGAGTTGTGTCTATCTGCATCAAAGGAGGACGCTGATCTCTGGCATCGCCGACTTGGCCATGCTGGACCAAGCACAATCCTTAAGCTACATCAGCGAAATCTTGTGAAAGGACTTCCCCGCATCGATCCTGAGAAAGTCGAACAATGTGAAGCCTGTATTAAAGGGAAGCAAACAAGAACGTCTTTCAAATCCAAGAACGAAGTCAGTACAAAGAAGCCTTTGGAACTGCTCCATATGGATCTTTGTGGACCCATGAAGACGTTGAGCTATGGTGGAAAGAGGTACATTTACGTTCTTGTAGATGATTTTTCTCGATTCACTTGGGTTCTTTTCTTGGCAACCAAAGCAGATTGCTTCAATGCGTTCAAAGTCTTCATCAAACAAGTGGAAGTTGCTCTCGAGACGCCTCTCAAAGCCATAAGATCAGACCATGGAACGGAGTTCCAAAATTCAGAGTTCCTGGCCTACTGTAATCAACATGGAGTCTCACACAACTTCTCAGCTCCAAGGACTCCTCAACAAAATGGAGTTGTGGAAAGAAAGAACAGAACGCTAGAGGATATGGCAAGGACTATGCTCTTGGCAAATAGCGTTCCAAAGTACTTCTGGGCGGAAGCTATTGCTACAACATGTTATATCATCAATCGTGCCATGATCCGTTCTCTACTGAAGAAGACGTCCTATGAGTTGTTGAATGGAAGGAAGCCTCGCATTGATTATCTCAGAGTTTTTGGATGCAAGTGTTTCGTTCACAACAATGATAAAGAAAAACTTGGAAAATTTGATGCAAGGAGTGATGAAGCCATATTCCTTGGGTACTCTCTTACCAGCAAAGCATATAGAGTTTTCAACAAAAGGACTCTAAAGCTTGAGATTCATGTTGTGTTCAAAGAACGTTCATCTCATAAAGAAAAACCAAGTAAGAAAGAACGTTCTTCCTCACAACAACAGGACGACTCTGAAGATGAAGCTGAAGATCGGAGTTCTGGAAAATACTATGTCTCTAAGGACGCATCTCCAAATCCTGAAGAAGTCTCAGTGGACGCTCCCAGTGTTGTTCAAGGAGTTCCCTCTCGTAGTGAATCCCTAGTTCAACAAGATGTAGCTGAATCAAGTCAACAAGGCGAGCAACGTCAAAGTGTGGACGCTCTCTTTGAGGGGGAACACATTGAGAACGATGCTCAAAGTGACAGTGATAATTCTGACGGAGACATTGATCCAAGATTTGCTCATTTGTTTCAAAGGGAGTCCCGTTTCTCTAGGGACCATCCAACTTCTCAAATTGTTTCTGATCCTTCTCAAGGAGTTCAAACAAGGTCAGCTGCAAGCAAGTCCCAAATTGCAAATTTAGCGTTCTGTGCGTTCAATGCCTTTGTCTCTATGGTGGAGCCAAAGAATATCAAAGAAGCACTCTAGGACGCTGATTGGATTCAAGCAATGCAAGAAGAACTCAATCAGTTTGAAAGGAACAAAGTTTGGACTCTCGTCCCTCGTCCCAAAGGCAAAAACATCATAGGGACGCGATGGGTGTTCAGAAATAAGCTTGATGAGAGTGGACGTGTGTCAAGGAACAAGGCAAGACTGGTGGCTCAAGCATTCAAGCAGGAGGAAGGCATAGACTATGATGAGACCTTTGCTCCTGTTGCTAGAATTGAAGCCGTTCGTCTTCTCATTGCCTTCGCCGCTCACAAAGGATTCAAGTTATTTCAAATGGACGTCAAGACTGCCTTTCTCAATGGAAAGCTAAAGGAGGAAGTGTATGTTGCTCAGCCGCCTGGCTTCGAGGACGCCTCTCACCCAGATCATGTGTACTACCTGGACAAAGCGCTCTATGGACTCAAGCAAGCCCCTCGTGCATGGTACGACAAGTTTGCGTCCTTTCTTTTGTCTCATGGGTACACTAGAGGTACAATTGATAAAACTTTGTTTATAAAGAAAGTTCACAAGGACATTTTAATTGCCCAAGTCTATGTTGATGATATAGTCTTTGGTAGTACTAACATGAAGCTTGTAGATGAGTTCAAGTCCTTAATGAGTAGTGAATTTGAGATGTCCCTCATTGGAGAACTCAATTTCTTCTTGGGACTTCAAATTAATCAACTCAAGGAAGGGACGCGCATTCACCAACAGAAATATGTCCGTGAAATGCTTGATAAGTACGGGATGAACACGTCCAAACCTGTTGCCACTCCTTGTTCTCCAAACTCGCGTCTTTACGCAGACGAACAGGGAAAGGACGTTGATCAAAAGCTTTATAGAGGGATGATTGGTTCTTTGCTCTACTTGACCGCAAGCCGTCCCGACATCATGTTTGCCGTTTGCTTGTGTGCACGCTTCCAGGCGAATCCAAAGGAGTCCCACATGCAAGAAGTCAAGAGGATCTTTTGCTACCTCAAAGGACGCGACGATCTTTGCCTTTGGTACCCCAGGAAGACGTCCTTCAAGCTTGTTGGCTACTCGGACGCTGATTATGCAGGCCATGTGATTGATAGGAAAAGCACCTCAGGAATGGCACAATTCCTTGGTTCATGCTTAGTCTCTTGGGGATCTAAGAAACAGAACTCTGTGGCGCTTTCAACTGCGGAAGCCGAGTACGTTGCTGCTGCTTCGTGCTGTTCACAAGTTATCTGGATCAACTATCAACTAGAGGACTACGGTATCAATCTTGAAACTATATTCATTCGTTGTGATAACACAAGTGCTATTGAAATTTCAAAGAATCCTGTTTTTCATTCACGCACAAAGCATATTCATATAAGGCATCATTTCTTGCGTGATAATGTTGAACTAGGACTCATTAGTATGGAGCATGTAAGGACTGAAGACCAAATAGCTGATATTTTCACTAAGGCGCTTGATAGACGTCCCTATGAGCATCTCAGGTTGCTCTTAGGGATGATAACTTTTAAGTAGCAAGTCCCGTTCTACTATTCTCTCAATGATTGGCTATGTTTTGTAGATTCTAAGTGTTTAAGGACTGTTATGCATTGAATTCATATTTGCAAGGACGCTAGTAGTAAAACTTCATGTGTTTGCTACTTTGGAACGCCATTCAAATTGTCTCTATTTTGTCTTGAAAAGAGTATCCCTGATCACCCAACCCTCATTATAAGCCGAAATGATGGGAACTCTAAGCTTACCCTAGCCGAGAACTCCGCAAAAGCGTTCTATGAGCTTCATATTTTCTTTTACGGGACGTACTTGCGTTGTTCTCAACTGGTTCGAAACGTAATCACAAGAACGGTAAGTTGGTTGTTGGTTTGCTTAAGGAAGTTTGCTTGAAGAGGTTAATTTTTCCTAAGTATAAGAGAACGCTCAGTGTTTGTTGCAAAGGACGCCAATTCAGTTTTGAGGAGCAGTTGAAGAGTCAGATTTTTTGAACTTTTGAAAGTGTGATCAGTGACCGTTACTTTTGCTCAAATCTTAAGGGGGAAGTTTTGGCACGTGTCGCACAGTAAAACAGTGTTAATTACCATTTGTGCCACCGCTTCCTCTATATAAGGCCAGAACAGTCGCAATCAAATTTATTACACTCAACCACTTTCTCGCTCTTAAATTTGCTCTGACTTCTCTCTAGAACTCCGGCGACTTTCTCTCTCTACACTTCATCTGAAAACATGTCTCAAAGACAGTTGAACGTAGCCGGCTCTTCCACCGGCGGGAAGCGTAGAAAGCTGGTGAAGTCCCACTACATAGAGAAGCCCAAACCCATAGTTCTCAATGAATCTCTAGTGGACTTTATCAACAGAAAGCCAAGGACGCTGTACAACTTGATAAGGGAACGCATGGACAAACCTGATGTAAAGAATGACGCCGTCAAAACAAGGAACTACGAGCGGTTCATCGAACGGTTCGTCATTCAAGGCCTCCACAACACCAATTACAAGGACTTGCCAGGACGGATGGACGACGTTCTCTTCTTTTCACAGTTTGGAGGTGAGAATCTGGGTCCTTTACTTGATCTTATCCCCGACCTCCATAACGCCGTTCTTCCCGATTTCCCGATGTACCCAAAGGACTCTTTGGCTTATAAAATGATTAAAGCAAGAGTACCAAGTCCTTCTCCACCACCACCTCAAGTCCCTACCATCACCACCAAATCAATCCTCCCATCCAAGCGTCCAACCCCTTCATCTCCCCTCTCAAAAACAACCAAAACCTCCTCCTCAAATCCAACACAAATTGTGGATAAGTTTCCTTCACATCTAAAGAAGGGACGCTCCAAAAAGGCTCACGACCCAAGGCCTCTCAAAAAGGCCAAGACCTCAAGCGTTCCATCCTCCAAACCCTCAAAAAGGCCTAGCACCACTAAAAGGCCTTCCAACCTTTCTAAGGAATCCACTCCTCCTCCACAACCAATCTCAATCGTCCAACTTCCTACTCCTCCTCCGTCCCCCCAACCTTCCAAAACAAATGCTCTCATTCCATTTCCTCCCAAACCTTACTCCCCCCTAAACCTTGCCAACTTCCCCAAAGCCCCGGCCCACATCTCTCCCCCCAAAGACCCCGAAACCCCCAGATCTCGCCGTCCCTCATCTAAGAGTGGACCAGAGGACGTTGAGAAGCGTCCAGCCCTTGAGCGCACCTTCAAACGCCGCAAAGCTGGCGAATCTCCAAAGGTGCTCATGGTTGAAGCTGCTCCAGAGCCCGAGCACATCTCCTCCTCCTCCTCTAGCTCATCTGAGAGCCACAGAGGAACGCCTCAAGAAACTGCTAAAGAAGTCTCCCCTATTATTGACGTCGTTGGGGACTCCGATGATGAGGCTGAAGGAGTTGAGCATGCTCCAGCTGAAACACAAGTGGTTGAGGACGCTGGCGAGCACCAGGTTCCTCAAAAGGACGCCGAGCCAACCCTTTCTGACGAGCTCGAGCGTGATGCTCAGGAAGTCCCTCCCTATGACCAGTCCCTCCCAATCCTCAACCCTTCCCAAGCTCCACAAGAAAACCCCTCCACCACAATCCAAACAGAATCCCATCTAGTCCCAGCGGACGCTGAGCCAACCACAACAGAAAATCCGACAGAGGCTCAGGACGCTGAGGGCACGTCCCAAGGACAAGCCTCAGGTGCCGATCAAGCCACAGCTGGTGGCTACGCTGAAAAAGAACAAGGCACAGAGGACGCTTCTGACAGTGACTCGGAGAAAGCTGAGGACGAGTCAGATGATGATGAGGACTCTGAGTCCCCCAAGGGCAAGCGCAAAAGGAAGAACGCTGATGTGCCCGTTAAAGTCCTGAGCCCTCTCATTTACTCTGAAGAGTGGCTAGCCTCATTTGACGATGGAGCCGTTCAGGAGTTCCTCGAGCTTCTGAAATTTCAAGGATGGCAGAACGTTGGACCAGCGCCGACCACTGTTGACAAAGAACAGGTAAAGGCGTTCTACAGGGATTTGCGCTACAAGGCAAAACATGGCTCCCTCCACTTCAAAATTGAAGGTGAGAAAGCTTCAGTGACAAAACGCCAAATGCGCTCCTTCCTGGGTCTAGGTCCACGCAAGCCACCATCCGATGCTCTTAGCTCACTTCCTGAAGGCGGCTTTGAAACGACAGATCAAGAACTGCCTCTGGTTGAGCACATATTTCAGGGTAAAAGGCCGATGGGACTCGACAGGGTAGCTCACGTTCTGAGCAAAGTTGGCGCAATCGTTCACTACTTTATTTGTCGCGCCATTCTTCCAAGGCAGGAGAAGCGTTCAATTGTGCAAGCACACGACATAATCCTAATTGACGCTATCCTAGAACGCCGTCCAATCAACTTAGCCAGAATTGCTATGCAACATATGGCCAAGTGTGGAAGGAAGAGGCACGCCTTGCCTTACCCTGGAGTTGTAAAGGCAATCTTGCAGTCCCATGACGCTTATGATGAGAGTGGTCCTTCTGAAGAACTCGGCTTAAAATGGAATGCCAAGAAAGGACTTGTTGAGATAAGGCATAATGAAGAGCTCCCGTCCGTTCTGAAACAGTTAGAAGCTGAGGCTGAAGAAGCTAGACTGAAAGCCGAAGAAGAACGCTTAGCTGCTGAGGCTGAGGCCGCAAGGCTTAATTCCACGCCTCAAGAGTCCCCTCAAGATCAAGAGCCCGCCGTAGACCTTACAACCCTTGATCAAATGCTCTTAGGGACTCCCTCTTCTCCAGCTCTTCCCACGGACGCTTCTTCATCGAGTTCAGGTCCTTTGCCCCGTTCTGCCCCTGCAAACATAGCTCAGTATCCTCCAGCAGAACTCATGGGAGCAATTATGGACAACCAGTGCCTCATCTTCTCCGCCTTAAAGGACTTGTCATCTGCGTTCTCCAAGGCTGCTGAACTTCAAGAGCAACTGCTAAAGTTTTATCACGACCAGCGCCGTTCCCAGTGATTGCCACCACCCCTTTTATCCCCTATTTTGTTGCTTTTGCTTCTTTTGCATTTCCAACACTATGACATTGGTCTGTAATAACTCTAATTTTGTTTGAATGGCAATTCTACTGTTTGCTTGCATTGTGTGTGTTTAAGCGTTCCACTGCCTTTAGTTATGTTTTTGTGCTTAACGTTCTTATCACTTGTTATCCTTTTCGATGATGCCAAAAGGGGGAAGTGTAGTTTTGCAGAGATGCGCTGAAAAATAGTTATCTAGAATAAGCAAGTGTTAAGGGGGAACTATTAAGTGAACGGTCTAAGGAACGTCATGCTAGAATGAACTAGAGAACGTCTAGAAAATTCTAGGACGCTTTTCTCTCCTTCGAATCCAAAAGTTAGAGAATCAAAGAAGGAAAACTTGTGCTAAATGAATTTTCTCTAAGTGTTAGAGGACGCTTTCAAGTTTTCATGCATGCTAAGCTCAAACGCCAAAACTATTTTGCTGAAGAGTTTGTCATCATCAAAAAGGGGGAAATTGTTGGGACGCTATCAAGAACGCTTGCGTACTTGTTAGTGTTCCACACAATCGTCCCTTAGTTTTGATATGACAAACTCACTTTGATTCTAATAAAGTTGTCCAAGTGTTCAGGAACGCCAATGACCAGAAGGACAACAAGTGTGTATGGGCGTCCCATAAGCTTAGGGATGCGAGCTAACAGGAAGAAAGGACTAGCTAAAGACTACTTGAGCAAGGACGGAGTCCCAAGCAAGTAGGAACGCAAGAAAGGAGTCCTTACTCACTAGCCGACAGGATGACATCACTCGACAATGTTTGATCATCCAAGGACACGTGGAGACCGATCCTGTAGCGGAGTCCAACACTACGTGGCGGACGATCCTGTTGCAGAGTCCATCAACACGTGGCGGCCGATCCTGTAGCGGAGTTCATCATACACAGCTGGATACAGGAAGCTTCCTCATCACCGCCCTACTACGTGGAGGAAGATCCTGTAGCCACGTCCATGAAAGGCATGATCGTCCCAGTGAAAAGACGCCCTTCCCCAAGTCCTATAAATACCCCCAAGGCATTTATTGTGACGCTAACGCTTTCAGGAATATTCAGAGAGAATCAGTAGAAAGCGGCTCACTCAAGAACACGAAGAACTAACTCAAGAACTCAAGAACAATGATAGAACTTGTGTTAGATCGAGTGAGACTTGTAACCGAATCACAAAAACAGTTTGTAACAGAAAACCCAAAAAGAGAGATACAGAGTTCTGCGAAGTACTGCAGAACGTAGGAATAGAGTCCTTTAGTGGATTGAACTCGCTTAAGTTGTAGGCTTAGAGGAGTCCTTTACTAGTGGACTTAGGGAAAAGCTAAGTGTCAGAGAACTGTAAAGACTCGCCAGTAGAACTGTAAGGACGTTTAATAGAAAGGAAAGAACTATTCAAAAATCCTCCAAGGAGGTAGAGGTTTACACTCAAGGACTACTTGGTCTTGAGTGGTTCCTCTATAATTCTCTGCGTTCATCGTTTATCTGTTTAGTACTTAATTTCCGCTGCAAGGACGTTTAATAGAAAGGAAAGAACTATTCAAAAATCCTCCAAGGAGGTAGAGGTTTACACTCAAGGACTACTTGGTCTTGAGTACAAGTAGTCCTTGAGTACAATTCGCTGCAAGGACTGTAAAGACTCGCCAGTACAACTGTAAGGACGTTTAATAGAAAGGAAAGAACTATTCAAAAATCCTCCAAGGAGGTAGAGGTTTACACTCAAGGACTACTTGGTCTTGAGTGGTTCCTCTATAATTCTCTGCGTTCATCGTTTATCTGTTTAGTACTTAATTTCCGCTGCATTACTCAAGGACGCCCCTACTCCTCGTAGGGACGCCTAACCTAAGGACGCCTTTACCAAAGTAAAGGACGTCCCTCAGTACTAACGATCCAACAACTCCAAGATAAAATCTATACAATCACAACAAAATCACAAGCTTCCACAACAAACAACTCATCATGCAAGGAAATAACCCCATACTTGCTCTTAACACACTCAATCCACAAAATCCAATCATGCATGAACAAAGAATCACATATCAATGGTCAAGCTTCAAGATATATCATGATAAACAAGCTATAACCAACATTCAAGCTCATGAATCCCTAAGTTCACACGAGAGAAAATCGAAAAGCATAGGACCGACCAACAAAGGACATCGGGTCCGAGGTTCTCAACCTCGGTCCGAGTCTTGGACCGATATGCAACATCGGTCCCGAGGTTCTGGGCACCTCGGACCGCCTCTCATTCGATTTCTCTACCTCGATTCATCCATAAAACACTCTATCATGCTCCTAAAACCGAAAATCAACCATTTCTCATCATCAATCGAAGTTCTAAGTAGGTTTTAGCAACAATTAAGCACAAATTTCACTATGCATGCAAATCACCATGGATGCTCAAGGTCTAAGCTCACTCAATCATGGCATATCTCAAATCTAGCAATGAAAGCATGAAATTCACAAGGAATCAAGTAGAGATTGAGATTCACATACCAAATGTTGAAGAAATAAAGACTTCTAGCAATCAACTTCTTAGAACTCAAATTTTTCTTCTAGATCTAGAAGAGGGATGAAGATCTATGGGATTTTGTTGGGATGTTTGGCCTTTGGATCAATGTTTGAGGATGCTAGGGGTATGGATCGAGATTTGTCGTGGGATTGGCTTGGGTTCGAGTATGGTGGAGTGATGGATCGATTTGGGGGTTTTGAAGGGGACTTGGTATTTTGGGAAGGTAGTTATGGGGGTGATGGGTGTTTGGTATGGGAAAGAGAGCTTAAATGGGGTAGAAGACAAAGTTAGGTCAGAAGGGCATAATAGGAATTTCCACAAAATCAAGTCCAAAGTGGACCGTCAATACAGGACCGACGTTGGGGACCTCGGGCCCGAGGTACTGGGTACCTCGGTCCTACCCGTTTTGTCTTCCTAAAAATCCCTCGTCTTGGCAACTTTCTACCCACAAGTCTTTGCATCATTTCCACAAATACCACACATGCTCATGAAGCTCACATAACACATATTTCCGCAAAATTCAAGCTAAGGAAGAGATTAGAAAGAATCTAAGCTAAGGCAAAGAAAAACAAACTAGAAACTACGGAAATGAACCTACTAAACCCGGGTTGCCTCCCGAGGAGCGCTTCTTTTAAGTCACTAGCTTGACTTCTAACCTCTACCCTTTAAGGAGGGTGAAAAACGGTGAATTGATCCTCCTTGTCATATCCATCTCCACACTCCTCATAACCATAGTACCACCATTTGTGTTTGATGAAAGTGTGGCCTCCAAATTCTCCATCATTCTTCTCCTCCAAAGTGTAGGTTGGCATCTCTTGCATCTTCTCAACTTGATCTTCATTACCTACACCACAAAAATCTAAAGAATTTCTAGGAGACTCAATGACATTATAACTCAAGTCTTCTTGCAAATCACTCAAGCAAAGGTAATCATCCTCTAGATCTTCTTTCAAATCACTTAAACAAATGTAAGAGTCTCCCACATCAAAAGGATATAGAGTAGGATACTCTTCATGGCTTCTCGGGCTATCTCCATCTCTTGGCTCTTCATGGACTTGAACATTGACCATGTCTTGATCTCTCAATGGTGCTTCTTCCTTTTTTGTGGATTCCAACTCCTCTCTCTTACGCTTGGCATTTTCCTCTAGCTTCAAAATCGCCAACGCATCCGGTTCGTTAAAAGCCTTGTTGAAATGGAACTCCACTTTTTCCTCACCAATCTCGAAGGTGACTTTCCCATTTCTCACATCGAACTTGGCACCCGCCGTAGATAGAAACGGCCTTCCGAGAATAATGGGCACCATCAGATCTTCTTTCATGTCTAAGATCACAAAATCATCGGGCACAAAATACCTCCCAACTCTAACCGGGACGTCATCTAAAATTCCGGTGGCCTTTGTTGATGAACCATCGGCCATAGTAAGACTCATGTCAACCGGTTCCATATCTCCGAGGTTAGCCCTCCTCCATATGCTCATGGGCATAACCGATATGCTTGCTCCTAAATCACAAAGAGCTTTAAAGTTTTGGGATCCAATCCCCACGGTTATGGCAAATCTTCCGGGATCACCTAGCTTTTGAGGTAGCTCCAAGATCTTCACCTCATCTTGCATCTCTACAATTGACCTCTTCTTGCTCAAGATTTCCTTCAAGAACTTTGCATAGGATGGCATCTCGCTTAGAGCATCGGTAAATGGAATGGTGATGTTCAAGCCTTGCAAAAGTTTCAAGAACCGCTTGAATTTGCCCTCAACAATCTCCTTGGGCTTCTTCAATGGATATGGAAGAGTTGTGCCACCTTGTTTCTTGCTTGGATCCACCTCCTTGGATCGATCTTGCCTTCTCTTAACATTTTCAGCTTGGACCGACGTCGGATCAATGTCGGGACCGACTTCAGGAGCCTCGGTCCTGGGGCAGGGAGCTTCTGGGGACATCGGGCTGAGCACAGGGCATGTCGGGCCCGAGGTGCTGGGAACCTCGGTCCGACCTTCTTTTCTTGTCCTTGGAACTTGTGGCTCGGGCAAACTCTGTCCACTCCTTAATCCTATGGCTCGAACTTCGTTTTGTTGTTGTTGAGCACAGGGATTCTCCTCGGGTCGGCCCGGGAGTCTCCCTTCCTCTCTTGGAAGTTGATTCGCCATGTGAACAAATTGATTGTCCACTTGCCTTCTCCAAACACCCAACTCTTTGAATTGATCATCAAATTTTCTCTCCATGTTGGTGACTTGATTCTTCAAATCTTGAGCCCATGGTGGTGCTTGCTCATAGAATCCCGGAGGTCGGTATGGTGGTGGTTGGGCCCTTGGCTCGCTTTGGTTGAAGTTATTGTTGTAGCCACTAGCTTTGGTTCCACCTTCCTCCATTGTTGAAATTAGCTCTCCCTCCGAAATTCCTTTGAACATAGTGAGCCTCCTCAATTTGCTCGGCCAATCGAACTTGGCGCTCATTTGGGCACTCTTGGGCTCCATGCTTCAAAGAACCACACTCTTCAGAAGCTCTTGTGTTTTGTTGGAGATGACACATCTTCCTCCTCATCTTGTTCAACTCATCCTCTAAGAATTGGATCTTCACATCTTTATCCACCTCTTCACCTTTTGGATCGTAGAGCCTCTTCGGACCGTCTCCATGGACACTTACTTCCTTGTTCACTTGATTTACTCCATACATGGCTTCATAATCGGAGAGCTTGTCTAGCAACTCCCACGCTTGCTCCGGAGGCAAGTCAATGAACCCACAATCGGTATGAAGGTTCAATTTATCCTTGGTGGCGGGGTTGATTCCTTGGAAGAAAATGTCTTGAAGGACATAAGGTTGTTGCCCATGCGTTGGACATGCCCTCAACATCTCTTTGAACCGATCCCAAGCCTCGAAGAGTGGCTCGTGGACTCCTTGTTGAAAGCTCGCTATCTTCCTTCTAAGCTCCGTCGTCTTGGTGGGCGGGAAGAACTTCATCAAGAACGCTTCGTTGAGAGCCCTCCATGATGTGATTGAACGAGGTGCTTGACTCTCCAACCAATGCAAGGCTTTGCCTCCCAAAGACCACTTGAAGGCTTTGAGTAGCACGTACTCAAGTGTCTCATCATCCGTCGAGATGGTCTCGCATAGGTCCTTGAATTGCTTCACATGCTCGATCGGGCACTCATTCGGTCTCCCTTGGAATTGCTCTCTCTTGATGAGTGAGATGAATTGAGTTTTGATCTCAAAGTTCTTTGACACCTCCGGCAAGACGATGGCCGGTTCGGGCACCTTCAACTCCGGATGCATGTATTGTCTAGCATTCCGGGGTTGGGTGTTGATTTGAGCCTCCAATCTCATCCTTTGCTCACGCTCTCTTCTAGCCTCGGCATCTCGGTTCGCCATTTCAAGTTGCATTCGAGCCATGTAGGCTCTCATCCGTTCGACCTCCTCATCACGGGCTTGGTCCGCCATCCTCTTCTTCTTTCGGGCTTGCTTTAGAATACTCTCCGGATCACACACAAAGTCGAGCTCAAGTGTTCCTCGGACGGAACGAGCTCGCATACACCTACAACCAAAGACACAAACAAAACCGAATCAAAACAAACAAGGGGCTTGGGCTAGTCCCTCACCCAAATCACTACCAAATTAAAGACTCAACAAAAGAGGGTACCTCAAACAAATAGAACTCCCTGGCAACGGCGCCAAAATTCTGATCGGTCCAGGTGTGGGGGTCGGATGATATCAAAATCTAAATTTATAAACCGAACCTCTATTTTAGTAGAGAGGTAGGGTGTCAAACACACGATAGTTCGTGCGTTGAGAGTACCCGAAAGACTAAAAAGAGATAAAAGAAAAGCAAAACGAGGAAAAACAAGAGAAATCACCTCGGACCGACACAGGTCACTTCGGTCCGAGGGTGGATCGAGGTCAGATTGGCCGGGACCGACTTACACGACGTCGGGCCCGAGGTACTGGGAAACTCGGTCTTGCTCAAATAGTAGATCGGTCTTGGGTTTTTGGGTTCCTCCCCTAACTAGACTTGGGTAATTCCACCCCAATTCAGCCAATAAGTGTTGATCCTTGTGAGATCGAGGTTGCTAGCCTTCTATCCCTCCACTCTACACTTCGACCCAAGGGAGTTTTCACTCTCCTTCGATGCTAGGTCTAGTGATGGGCTAGAGATCACTTTCGCTTACTCTTACCAATTACAAGCCCTAGGTCCCTTGTTCCCACAAGAGAATTGAAGCTCAATGTAGAGAGGATTCATAGATCAAGCACTCAAGGCTATGGAATTGGGATTTCCTACCCAATCCTAACTAGGGGTTTCTCCCATAGCCCAAGACTATGGAATCTACTCCATCAAGTAAGAGTAAAAAGCAATCAAATGGAAAAGCAAGCAAATCTCAATCATCAATCTCAAATCAAACTCAAATTGCATTCAAATTCAAAGGGGTTCACAAGATCCAAGTCTTAATTCTACTAAAACCAAAGCAAAACAAGTACAAACTCACTAATCTTCTCTCTAGCTCCACCGATTTCCTCCTCTTCTCCTCCTCCTTTCTTCTCCTTGCTCTCCAAGTCTTCCTTGAGCCTTTGAGAGTGATTTTTTTGGTGTGTGTGTGTGATTCTCCCCTAATCCTCTCTAATCACCTCTAATTATCCTCTTCTCTTGATTGGGGACCAAGGAATTCCAATTTAGAAGAAGGGCAAAGTTGGAAGATCACAACATTTGTGCCTTGGAGCCTAATCTTCTTGTTTGCCGACTCGGACCGACACGGGGCAACCTCGGGCCCGATTTGGTGGTGCTCGGTCCTGGGCCTCGATCCTTGTCTCTTCTTGGTTTTCCTCGAGTCCCTCTTCATTCTTTGCATGGCTCTTCCGTTCCTTAGCTCCCTTGCTTAGCTCCTCCTTAGATGCTCCTCCAAAATGTCCTCAGATGAGCCATTTTACCTACAAAACATAACAAACTCGCATAGTTTCCGAATCTTGAAGAAAACCGGGAACTAAGCTAAAAAGGAACGAAACTAACAAAGAAAGGAATGAAAAACACATATTTACAAGGGAAATTAACTACTAAAACACCACCAAAATGAGAGACATCATATTTGGGTGAATCGATTCGTTGCTGGTTTGTTTGACTTTTGTGCACACAACTGACACAAGTGTAAATAATGAAGGGCGGTTTCATGCCATTAAACGTTCAAATCTCTCTCTCTCTCTCTCTCTCTCTCTCTCTCTCTCTCTCTCTCTCTCTCTCTCTCTCTGTGTGTGCGCCTAGACGGGTGCTAGTCTAATCTCAATTCATTTGCTTCTTCCCAATTAATTAAAGTAGCCTAGTGAATTTCATTTGAATTCTAAACTTTGGACCAATCGAGACAAATGGGACGGGTTTTACGGTACAGAAGATATGGATCGATTTTTTAAATAGTGTTTAAATTTCCATCTTTTCTAGTCATAGATTAGAATATCAAATCTCAAGTTTGAAAATCATCACCAACAATACGAACTATTACAATATTAACCACAAATGATTCGAAATCATTTTCCGACAAGTTTTTCGATAGAATACATGATACGACGATCAAAATTATTTTAACCAAGTGTAAAATGTTAAGTTGTTATGTCAAATTTTCGATCCTTGAAGCATCGATTCCGCTGAAAAACTCGTCGGAAAAGGCTTCGAATCACTTTTGGTTAATATTGTAATGGTTCATATTGTTACTAATGATTTTCAAACATGGGATTATTTTTGGTTGAAAGTTGATACTTAAGATTATTTCGAAGTGCATGTTTTCATTTTGACATTGCACTTGTTTCAAAGATTTGGTTTTTTCGTTGTTCGAATATGCACTTTGATAGGTTACCAGCGAATTAAGCACTTTTACGAGTTACAAATGCAATGATATATGTTGGCAATGCAAAAATATAAGTAAGAGATGCACATTAATTTGTATGTTACAAATGCACTTTCCAAGTTATCGTTGCACTTTAAGATTGAGGTCTTTGGGGGCCGGGGGAAAGTAAGATGTGGTATCAAAATATAAGTATATCCCCCAACATTTTGCGACTATTGTTCAAAGATTGTTCGAATTTTCCAGTGTTTGAATAAGCAGCCATTATATTTTTATCCAACACACAAATATTTTTCCTTCGTACCAGCTTCTTTGGATTATGCAATCCGTACCCCTTCGTGTTCCCATCTTCAAACATATGGACGGTTGAGATTTAGTTTTGTGTGTGTGTGTGTGTGGAGGGAAACGGAAGTCTTAATGTAATTAATTGAAGCCATTATAAGATTAAACCAAATGGACAGCTGTGATTTAGGTTATTTGAATATGCATTTGAGCGTATTCTGATGAGAAACACGCAATAATAATACCCGTTCTCTCTCCCAATCTTTTCAACGACATTCAAATCTCTTGTTTGGGTGAATCGATTCGCTGCTAGTCTGTTTGACTTTGGTGCACACAACTAACACAAGTGTAAATAATGAAGGGCGGTTTCACGCCATTAAACGTTCAAACCTCTCTCTCTCTCTCTCTCTGTGTGTGCCTAGACATGTGCCAGTCTAATCTCAATTCATTTGCTTCTTCCCAATAAATTAAAGTAGCCTAGTGAATTTCATTTGAATTCTAAACTTTGGACCAATCGAGACAAATGGGACGGGTTTTACGGTACAGAAGATATGGATCGATTTTTTAAATAGTGTTTGAATTTGGATCTTTTCTAGTCATAGATTAGAATATCAAATCTCAAGTTTGAAAATCATCACCAACAATACAAACTATTACAATATTAACCAAAAATGATTCGAAATCATTTTCCGACAAGTTTTTCGATAGAATACATGATACGACAATCAAATATATTTTAACTAAGTGTAAAATGTTAAGTTGTTATGTCAAATTTTCGATCCTTGAATCATCGATTCCGTTGAAAAACTTGTCGGAAAAAGTTTCGAATCATTTTTGGTTAATATTGTAATGGTTCATATTGTTACTGATGATTTTCAAACTTGGGTTTGTTTTTGGTTGAAAGTTGATACTTGAGATTATTTCGAAATGCATGTTTTCATGTTCACATTGCACTTGTTTCAAAGATTGTTCGGTTTTTTCGTTGTTCGAATATGCACTTTGATAGATTACCAGCGAATTAAGCACTTTTACGAGTTACAAATGCAATGATATATGTTAGCAATGCACAGATATAAGTAAGAGATGCACATTAATTTGTATGTTACAAATGCACTTTCCAAGTTCTCGTTGCACTTGAAGATTGAGGTCTTTGGGGGCTGGGGGAGAAGTAAGATGTGGTATCAAAATATAAGTATATCCCCCCACATTTTGCGACTATTGTTCAAAGATTGTTCGAGTTTTTCAGTGTTTGTGTAACACCCCCTTTTCTTTAGGGATATTACCGTCAGTGAGCTCGGGTTGAAACTCCCAAAGTCACCCTAGGCTTTATAGTTATCACAGGAGTCGACAATATGTAATGCGGAATTAAAATACAACTTTATAATAAACAAAACCAAAGTCTTAAAGGTCACAACGAAATTATTTAAGTCTTGTATTGGTTCCCACATCTCGGGAATCTCAATACGGAATTAAGTTTAAAAGAGTCTAATAATGGAAAGACGGAAATGACTCGGCTTCTAGGCACCTTTAATCTCGAATAACGACTCCTTCACCTGATGCGCCGCAACGGAAAGACGTTTGACACCAGCCGACCATGCAAAGGAAAAAGGGTGGTCGGGTTAGTCTTGCGAAAGACTAAACAAATGGGATTTTCAAAAATGGTTCGGTTTAGAGGGAGAATGTAGAGGTCGGTTACGAAAATCGAATGAAAGTCGAAGTAACCTATCTCCTACACTCGACCTCAGAAAATACGAGATGACTTTTAAAATAGACGAAAGAATTAGAATAAGACTTTACGAAAGTGGAACTCTTTGACAAAAGAATGGAGAATTTGTTGGGAACGTAATCTTGCACTTAGTGTCATTCTTTGTGATTAAACTCTCGTTGATAACCTATGCCTCCACCAACCTCATCCTAATCGTAAGTGCCGACGGGGAGGTGGTCACGAAGACGCTTAAGTACCAAGCCCATCTTGCCATTTTATAGGCGTTTTAACAAGTCAAGTAGACGTTCAGATTGGAGCTAGACATAGAACTACCCGAGAGCGAGGACGGTATTCCATTTTGTACTAACCATCCTATACGGTACATTAAGGTGTGCATAAGCACTTATCTTGGTTCCTTTTAAATCCACACGAAAGTTACACTTAATTAACAAGTACGTTTTACACGAGAGAATAGGAATACGGGCACCTACGTCCCATGGCACTTGGAAGTGCGAACACCACTCAACGGTTGAGTGATATGGGTCATGACCGAGGGCTAGGTACAAAGTACGACAAGCCAAATACAAACAAGTACATAACTTTTTAAACTACGCTAGATTCATGATAATCACACATAGGTCACACACATCGAGACCTAAGTCCATAACTAGCGCAAACTAGAACAACCTACAAATAATGGTCGATAAATCTATAACAATAGAAATATCCTAGGTTGATTTTATTCACACATTTAGTTCCCAAATTCATGAAAATACGATTTAAAGCAAATCATGCACGTACGAAATCATGATGAAAAGAACCATCCACTTGCCTTGAATCAAAGCTTGAAGAAAATAACTTGACGGAATAGGGAACGACGAAACCTTAGACCTTCGATGACGATCTAACAGGAAGACAAGGTAATTCAAAATAAATTATTACAATTTATTTTGCATAAGAATGTTAGAGATTATATCCTTCATAAACTCTAACTCAATAATAACCCTTTAATAATTTATATTATGTTATTATAAATCTTGATTCTTAATACATTAATTTTATTAAGAAATTTCTTAACTTGCCACTATATACATACTTATAACTTTTATAGCCATTTTCCTTTAACTAAATTAATAATTGGGTACTTAGTATATATAATATCTAATCAATTTATTATACTTTAGTATATAAGGAAAACTCATTATATACCTAACATTATAATCCATCTTAATGTTATTATCTTATTCTTAAGGATATCATTAGGTCAACATACTAATACATATATTATAAGAATCTTACAAAATTCCCTAAGCATGCTTTACTATCTTATAAGTAATAATATATTAACTTGTATACTCATTTTACATAGTCAAGTGATAAAAACAAATAATCATAGATCAAGCATTTTAATCTTATACCTAAGTATGAAAAAATTGCATTTTCACCTAAAGTACAATATATAAGATAAAACAACATTATATTATTTTCTAACACAATTTTATTAACCTTACTAATATGACTAACCATATTATTATCATTAACCCAAATATATATCTAGGTAATATAATATTAATCAATTATTTTTATTTAAATTAATTTAATTAAATTATTATTTATTTATTTATTTTATACAAGAGATATCGAGCAGGTCGGCCGGGCTGGGTCAGGCCCGACCGGTGCTCGGGTTTTCGAACCCAAATGCCCAGCCCAAGAACGAAAAATAGGGGTCGGACAGCAATGTTTACCGACTCCTAGCGGTGGATTCAGGCAACTATAGGCGGCGCCGAGCACAGACCTGGAAAGAGGGGAATGCCGTGAACACAATGGTGGTGACGGAGTCGGGTTTGGTGGTTGGACGACCGAGAACGAGGGCGAAGAAAGTGGCTGTCGGAAAACAGGGCTGAGGCGAGACTTTGGTCAATACCGGCGATTCCGAGCGATTTCGAGAGCGTTAACCTGCGATTTTTGAGAGGTTTTGTGAATGGGAATGTGTTCTTTCGATTCCCATCGGTAGCCCCTTTTATAGTTGAGGATTAGGGCTCGAATTCTTGCTCACCACGTCGTCGGTTACAAGCTCTTGAATGCCTTGAATGCCCATTCTTCAATTTGGCGATGAGGACGACTGTACTCGTCTTTAATCGCAATTAGATGCGTAAGACGATGGATAAGAGTATCCTATGCTCTCCAACGGTCTGATCCACTCTAATCCAAGCCAATTTCGGCCGAAGCTTATCCAAACATTCGGGATAACTTTTGCAATTAATCCACCCAATTGATTAAGGGCTATCGTAGTAATGGACAAGAGGAATCCTAGGCAACTTACGGAATCCATTTTAGTCGAGAAACGAGTGCGAATCGGTGACTTGAAGATTGGAATTGGAAATGGGGTTTTGGAGAAGAAGGGTTTGGAAATGGCCCAAACTTTCAAAAGTGGCAAATATGCCCTTATGACATGAAATTACACACTTATATTATACTTTATATTATAACATTAACTTTCACATATATGTACATGACTTTGTATATATCCCTAAAATAAAGTTCATAATGAATTAAATAATTACTAACTTGATTTTATAATTTCGCCCCGGCTTTTTGCACACTAATTTTTAACTTTTTGCACCACGTCATTTAAAGGCGTCGCCGGTTAAAAGCGTCAGAATATTATATTAATTAAATTACAGAAAAATAGAAACACTAAAAAAGCGTTGCGTCGCGGGACGCCGGTCAACGGCGTGGTGAATGGTGGGTGGGCATATAGACGCCACGTCAGCATGAATAGGGCCTTGATTTTCTCCCAGCCAACCTCTTTCTATAAATGTTAAATCATCCAAATCAACATTACAATCAAATTAAGGGAATTTCAACGGAAAAAAATCAATTAAGGGAAAGTTCAATTTTCCATGAATAGGTACCCGGCTAATTTGTACCAATTAACGGATCTCCTCCATTAATAACACACAAGTCAATAACTAAGTTTCCCGATTTTCATCTCCTCCTCACAATTTTCCATAAACATAAATACACAATTCTGCACATTCACCCATTCCATTGTTGAACCATGGAGAAATCAAAAACAAATTTGTCGTCGATCTTCCCTAGAGTTCTTATCGTCTCCCGTCGTACTGTGTCGTCGATAGCTAGGGTTTTTTAACCCCACCCCCGCTCGTCTATTGACGGCGTCATGCCGCGCCACTGGACGGCGTCCTGCCACGCCACCGAACGGCGTCCCACCACGCCTCTTGTCGGCGTCCCACGACGCCTTCAAACGGCGCCCTGCGACGGCATAAAATTTTCTCAACCGAAATTTAGTACTATTATATTCTGACGCCTTTAAACGGCGACACCTTTAAATGGCGTGGTGCAAAAAGTCAAAAAATTGTTTGTAAAAAGTCTATGCCTATAATTTTAGTGTTTGTATTGCCATGACATTACTCGTGTGATTTAATTTAAAATGAGCAAGGGTTATTATTTTGATAAATATTAATAAGAACTTATTATTAATATTTTTAGATATAAGGCAAAGGTAAAATTACAATTTTACCCTTACGCAAAATAGAGGGTTATTACAATAGTACCCCTTTAAAAATAGTTTCGTCCTCGAAACTGAACTAAAACAACCTAACTAACAACGAACGGGAAGTATCCCTAAGGAAAGAAATTGAGGGTCATCA
Source organism: Polygonum maritimum (assembly GCA_963924305.1). Taxonomy (NCBI): domain Eukaryota; kingdom Viridiplantae; phylum Streptophyta; class Magnoliopsida; order Caryophyllales; family Polygonaceae; genus Polygonum; species Polygonum maritimum. The sequence goes on from OZ002734.1 coordinate 10,199,502, forward strand.
CAATAGTACCCCCTTAAAAATAGTTTTGACCTCGAAACTAGGATGAAAACAACTCTGGAAATCTACGCTGCATGTCCTGTTCAGTTTCCCATGTCTCCCAAGTGACACCTTCACCTTCGTCACGAGCCCACAAGATTCGTACCAATGGTACTTCCTTATTGCATAGACTCTTGATTCGCCGTTCAATCACGCGAACAGGTCGCTCTTCGTAGGTGCCATTTGGTTGGACCTCAATGTCTTCATAAATCAAGACGTGTGACTCATCCGGCACATACTTCCTCAACAACGACACATGGAAAACATTATGGATTGGATGTGCGGATGGAGGTAAGGCTAGTCGATAAGCCAACTTGCCAACGCGCGCAAGAATCTCGAAGGGTCCCACATATCGAGGATTCAACTTCCCTCGTTTCCCAAAATGAAACACACCCTTCAAAGGGGACATGCGCACAAACACCTTCTCACCTACTTGGAACTCAATTGCTCTTCGCTTCAAGTCAGCGTAAGACTTTTGACGACTTTGTGCTGTGAGCATCCTTTGTCTTATAAGAGCAACCTCCGCTGTAGTCCTTTCAACCAACTCAGGACCCAACAATATCTTATCAGCGGCTTCATCCCAACAAATTGGCGAGCGACACTTTCGTCCGTATAGAGCTTCAAAAGGATCCATCTTAATTGTCGCGTGCCAACTGTTGTTGTAGGTGAACTCTATCAGGCTTAAACTCTGCTCCCAACTTATGGAACGATCTAGCACACAAGCCCGGAGCATGTCCTCGAGTGTTTGAATGGTTCTCTCGGACTGCCCATCGGTTTGTGGTGAAAAGCCGTACTAAAATGTAGTTCAGTACCCATAGCCTTGTGCAGTTCCTTCCAAAAATGAGACATGAACCATCCATCCCTATCAGACACTATAGTCTTCGGAGTCCCACGAAGACGGACGATCTCCTGAATGAATACTTCAGCCAACTTCTGTACACCCCAGGTCATCTTGATCGCAATGAAATGAGCACTCTAGGTGAGCCTGTCGATGACAACCCATATGGCATCCTTCTAGGTTTGGGTTTTGGGAAGCCCGGTTACAAAATCCATGGCTATATCCTCCCATTTCCATTCAGGTACCGGTAGGGGTTGTAGCTCACCTGGTCTCTTGTGCTCGATTTTCACGTTCTGGCAAACCAAACACCGAGCTATAAACTCAGCTACGTCTTGCTTCATGTTAGGCCACCAGAAATTTCTACGGAGATCTTTATACATCTTACTAGATCCGGGATGGACTGAATAAGTTGAAGCATGTGCTTCCTTCAGTATTAAAGTCCGAAGCTCCTCAATCGCTGGTACACAAATGCGATTTTGGAACCACAATGATCCGTCATCTTGAATAACGAATCCATAAGCCTTCCCTTCCTGAACTTCACCACTGATCTTTATCAACATAACATCCTCTGACTGTTGCTCTTTGATCTGGTCTAACAATGTGGCTTGAATCTCCAACATTTGCAACCCACCCTGTTGCCTACCAAACCAGACCTCAATCTCACAACGAAGTAACTCCTTTTGCAGTTCAGGCTGGACGGTGATCATGGCCACCAAAGCATCTTGGGTGGTCTTGCGGCTCAGCGCATCGGCCACGACATTAGCTTTTCCGGGATGGTATAACAACTCAATGTCGTAGTCCTTAATTAGCTCCAACCACCTTCGCTGTCTCTTGTTAAGCTCCTTCTGGGCGAACACATACTTTAGGCTCTAGTGGTCAGTGAAGATCTGACACTTAACACCAAACAAATAGTGTCGCCAAATTTTGAGAGCAAACACCACCGCTGCTAACTCTAAATCATGAGTCGGGTACTTTGCCTCATATGGCTTGAGCTGTCGAGACACGTAAGCAATTGATGTCTCTCATTTTGGTAGTGTTTTAAGTGTGTTTTCCTTGGTAGTTTTAGTTCTTTTTCCTTCTTTTCTTGTGTGTTTAGTCCCTCTTTAGCTTAGTTCCCGCATTTCTATAAGATTCGGAGACTATTCGCGTTTTGTGTGTTTTGTAGGCATTTAGGAGCAAGAATCATGGAGATTGGAGCATGGAATCATGGAGGAATTCAAGGATGAAAAAGGAGCCAAAATGGAGCTAACAATGCATGGAAAGAAGCCTCAAGTGAAGACGAAGAGAATGGCGAAAGAATCGAGTCAATCGGAGCTAAAACGAGAGAGAACGGAGCGAAACAAGCTGAAATTTGCCTTAGGACCGAGGTACCCAGCATGTCGGGCCCGAGGTACCATGGTGGCCCGAGGTGGTGGTCCGAGGTGTGCATGTCGGGCCCGAGGTCTCTGAAACGTATACCTTTGGACCGAGGTTGAAGCAAGTCGGGCCCGAGGTTCTCCGTGTCGATCCATGTCGGTCGTGGCTCCGGATTCCTTTCTTTTTGGGATTTTCTTGTTAATTCCCAAAATTATATTTGCTTTCTTGGAAGGCAAGGAGTTCTAGAAGCCTTGGAGGTCAAGGACAAGCCTTGGAGCCCAAGGAGTTTAGAAGGGAAATCTCTATTTAAACTCTTGTGATCTCTCATCATCTACACACTTGAGGGGGTGGACTCTTCTCCAAGGGAGGGAAGGAACCCAAGATCTAGAGGAGGATTTGGGTGAATTCCTTTCCTTGGAGAGGAGAGAAACCCTTGGCAAGAACAATCCCACACAAAATCACTCTCAAAGGCTCAAGGAAGGCTTGGAGAGCAAGGAGAAGAGAGGAGGAGGAGAAGAGGAGGAAATCAGTGGAGAAAAGAGGAGTTCTAGTGAGTTTGTACTTGATTTGATTTGGTTTTAGTAGAATTAAGACTTGGATCTTGTGAACCCTTTGAGATTTGAATGCAATTTGAGTTTGATTTGAGATTGATGATTGAGATTTGCTTGCTTTTACATTTGATTGCTCTTTACTCTTATCTTATGGAGTAGATTCCATAGTCTTGGGCTATGGGGGAAACCCCTAGCTAGGATTGGGTAGGAAACCCCAATTCCATAGCCTATGAGTGCTTGATCTATGAATCCTCTCTACACTAAGCTTCAATTCTCTTGTGGAAACAAGGGACATAGGGCTTGTGATTGGTAAGAGTAAGCGAAAGTGATCTCTCACCCAATTACTAGACCTAACATCGAAGGAGAGTGAAAACTCCCTTGGGTCGAAGTGTAGAGTGGAGAGATTGAAGGCGCAACCTCGATCTCACAAGGATCAACACTTATTGGTTGAGTTGGGGTGGAATTACTCAAGTCTAGTTAGGGAAGGAACCCAAAAACCCAAGACCGATCTACCAATTTTGCCAAATCGAGTTACCCAGTCATCGGGCCCGACGTTGAGCCAAGTATGTCCCGGTCAAAACAACCTCGATCCACCCTCGGACCGAAGTGACCAGTGTCGGTCCGAGGTGATTTCTTCCGTTTTCCTTTATTTTGCCTTTCTTTTATATCTTTTTAGTCTTTCGGGTACTCTCAACGCACGAACTCCCGTGTGTTCGACACCCTACCTCTTTACTACAAGTGAGGTTCGGTTTATAAATTTAAATTTTGACCACCACACCCGGACCGATCAGAATTTTGGCGCCGTTGCCGGGGAGTTCTACTTGTTTGAGGTACCCATCTTTTGTTGAGTCTTTGATTTGGTAGTGATTTGGGTGAGGGACTAGCCCGAGCCCCTTGTTTGTTTTGATTGGGTTTTGTTTGTGTCTTTGTTTTGTAGGTGATTCCATCTCGTTCCTCCTGAAGGTTTGAAGAAAAAAAAAAGAGAGACAAAAAAAAAGAGAGAAAAAAAAAAGAAAGAAAGAAAAAAAAATGGAGTGCTATGATAGTGATGATGAGTGGGAGGTTTTCTACCTTCAAATGAAGATGTCAAGTCTAAAAAGAAAACTCCACGAGTTAGATGAGCAATTGGAAAGAGAAAGGAGAGGTCGAGTTCGAGCTCAAGAACAACTCGATGCCCAGATTAGAATGCAACAAGAGATAGAAGAGAGAGCATATGAAGAGGAGTGTTATATGAGGGGTTTGTATGGGAACCTAGACCACTATGATGGACAAGGTGGTGCTCAATCCTATTGGGGAAGTCCCACTTGGGGAAGTCCCACTTACACTCAAATGCAAGGAGTACCTCCATACCAACCTCCGAGCTACGAAGAAACTCCTCCATGGGAATATATGTTGCAAGAGGGAATTGATGAGGAACCTCAATGGGCACAAGACTTGAAAACTCAATTCAACAATCTTGAGAGGCGAATTGATGAGATGAGCACCCAATTCAAGGAGTTTTGTGTATGGAGGAGGCAAGTCGACGCCCAGTTTGACTATATTTGGGCATCCCCTCCGAGTTCTCAAGAGCAACTTCCGAGCTATGATGATGAAGAGGGATATGATGAGTTCCGAGTTGAGCCACCACAAGTCGAGAGGAGTGAGCAAGCCTGGACCGACGTACCCAGTGTGTCGGGCCCGTGTTGCTCGCAAGTCGGACCGACTCTACAACCCAAGACCGAGTTGGAGGACATGTCGGGCCCGAGTTGCCCAGACATCGGACCACCTCCCCTGCCTCTACTCTGCCCCAGGACCGAGATGCCGAACGTCGGGACCGACTTGTACCCACTTCGATCGGTGACAATGGAGGAAAACTATCTCTTGGCTCTTGAGCGTGCAAGGATTGAAGTGAAGGAAAGCTCTCCCTCTCTTGTGATTGAAGAAGAAAGAGTCGAGTCTCGGTTCAAACAAGCTTTGGAGGAGACGCCGGAAGTCGGGCCCGATGTAGCTCCTATGTCGGTCCACCTTGAAAAGCAAGCCTCCAAGATCGTGAGCAAGACCCCTTTGCCCTATCTCCTTTGCTCTTTTGTGATGGTTACTTGTGAGTCATATGGTGGAGATGAACCATACTCGGTGGATGTGATTTCCGACTATTCTTGGTCTAAGTATGGGGTCCCCCGCCATTATGATGAGGCCGAGGCGCATGTTTGGTTGAACTATAGAGAATGGCCTCAATTCTTTGCTAGTGATGAGATGGTCCTTGGAGAATTCATGGACCCCGAGCCTTATTTTCCACCCTAACCAAGATTAGGTGGCCGGCACGTCAAGCTAATGACGTTAAAAGAGCGCTTCTCGGGAGGCAACCCGACGTATCCTTCGTATCCTTTGTTTTCTTTTGATTTGTTTTCTTTTCTAGGATTTGAGCTTAATGTGCTAACCCTTTCTCTAAACCCCTTGAATGCAAGTACTTTGGGATGTATCTTTGGTGTGATCTTGTAGGTGCTTCTTGATTCAAATGATGAGCTCAAAGGGACAAGGTGTATGATGCAAATGGACGAACAACTAGGACGTGAGACGAGCAAACGGTCTCGACCACCTCTCAAGAAGTTCGACAAGGTGCTCCACCTTCCCCTCCCCATGTGCCGATGTCAACAATTCACCATTCTTCCTAGCTTCAAATGCCTTGTCTAGTTAGTTTCCCTTTTCATTTTCCCTTTTGGTTTTATTTGGATGCAATGAGGACATTGCATATTTTAAGTATGGGGTATGGGAAAAGGAAACTCTTTTGTACATATGTGTGCTTTGTGTGTCTTTTGTTTTGTGTTGAGAAAATTTTTGCAAAAATCCATAAAAATGTGAAAAATTGTGTGAAAAAGTCAAAAAAGATTTTGTTTTTGGACTTGGAATTCCCATCTTAGATGTCCATATGAGGGCTAATGATGATGTGAGTATATAAATTCCTTTGCATATTTTTGGATAGTTTAGCCTCTAAATGGATGTTGCTTTTGATGTGATGTGATATCTTGCATGTTTTTATTGAGCACATGAGTTCTTGGATGAGTTTTGATGCAACTAAGCTAGAGTGAACCTTGTGAGATTATTTTTGGCCATTTTAGGGATGTTTGTTCATATTGCATATCCCTCATTTTCTTGTGTGATTAGCTCAAGCATGCTTAGTAAAACTTGCTATTGAGGTGTTTATCTATTTTCCAAGACCAATATGAGATTTGTTCTATGCTTTGTCACATTGATTTGAACTTTATTTTGCTTAGTCACAAAATCTTCCATATCCTACCTTGAAGATAAACCGTTGTTTGTAGCCCCGTTTTAGCCTTAGACCTTTGCTTGAAACTCCTCAAAAATATGATTCCTAGCCTATATGACTTGACCCTTATGAGATTGGACTTTAGTGAGAGGTTTTTGAAGAATATTTGAAGAGTTGAGATTCTCTTTGGTGAAGGGCAAGAAATGGAGTTATAAATCAAGTGGGTAGTGCATCTTTGTTAAGAAGAAAGAAAGAAATGTTGGAAAAAAGTAGTGGATTGAAAGCAAAAGTGCTTAAGTGTAAAGAAAAGGGCACCGACCGAGTTAAAGTGCACATCGGGCCCGAGTTGTGTTGCAAGTCGATCCTAGTGAAAAAAAAAAAGGTGCGAAAAATCCAACAAAAAGTTTAGTGCAAAGATGAAGTGGAGTGTTTAGTGAAGAGTGGGTTGAAAGTTGAGAAAAGAAGAAAAATCAAAGTCTTTTGGGAGTGTGAAGTTGAAAGTGGAATAATTTGGTAAGTTTGGTGAGAGACTAGAAAGTTCAATCCCCATTGTAAGCACCACAAGACCAAAGTAATTCCCACCTTGAGAAACACCAAAAGCCCCATTACAACCCGGCCGAATGGAACCTCTTTGAGGACCTCCATTGAGCCAAGTTCATATTCTTTGTGTGCATTGTAATAGGCATCTCTAGGTGGAGGAATTTGTGATATTAGCTTCAATTGTAAAGTCTTTACTTGCATGATTGTTGAGTAAGAGTGTTCATTCCTAAGCCTAAACACATGATGAGTGATACACATTTCTATACCCCTAAAGTGAGGCTTGGTTGCATTATACTTTATTCCTTGGACACTTGATCATGTGTGATGATGTAATCTTGCATGCATATCTTTCACTTGTACTTGATTTTTCATTAGAGGCTTTACTTGAAGATTGTGCTTCAGTCTTGTTTACATTGTTATTGCTTGAGGACAAGCAAGTTTAAGTATGGGGTATTCTGATGTCTCTCAATTTGGTAGTGTTTTAAGTGTGTTTTCCTTGGTAGTTTTAGTTCTTTTTCCTTCTTTTCTTGTGTGTTTAGTCCCTTTTTAGCTTAGTTCCCGCATTTCTATAAGATTCGGAGACTATGCGCGTTTTGTGTGTTTTGTAGGCATTTTGGAGCAAGAATCATGGAGATTGGAGCATGGAATCATGGAGGAATTCAAGGATGAAAGAGGAGCCAAAATGGAGCTAACAATGCATGGAAATAAGCCTCAAGTAAAGACGAAGAGAATGGCGAAAGAATCGAGTCAATCGGAGCTAAAACGAGAGAGAACGGAGCGAAACAAGCTGAAATTTGCCTTAGGACCGAGGTACCCAGCATGTCGGGCCCGAGGTACCATGGTGGCCCGAGGTGGTGGTCCGAGGTGTGCATGTCGGGCCCGAGGTCTCTGAAACGTATACCTTTGGACCGAGGTTGAAGCAAGTCGGGCCCGAGGTTCTCCGTGTCGATCCATGTCGGTCGTGGCTCCGGATTCCTTTCTTTTTGGGATTTTCTTGTTAATTCCCAAAATTATATTTGCTTCCTTGGAAGGCAAGGAGTTCTAGAAGCCTTGGATGTCAAGGACAAGCCTTGGAGCCCAAGGAGTTTAGAAGGTAAATCTCTATTTAAACTCTTGTGATCTCTCATCATCTACACACTTGAGGGGGTGGACTCTTCTCCAAGGGAGGGAAGGAACCCAAGATCTAGAGGAGGATTTGGGTGAATTCCTTTCCTTGGAGAGGAGAGAAACCCTTGGCAAGAACAATCCCACACAAAATCACTCTCAAAGGCTCAAGGAAGGCTTGGAGAGCAAGGAGAAGAGAGGAGGAGGAGAAGAGGAGGAAATCGGTGGAGAAAAGAGGAGTTCTAGTGAGTTTGTACTTGATTTGATTTGGTTTTAGTAGAATTAAGACTTTGATCTTGTGAACCCTTTGAGATTTGAATGCAATTTGAGTTTGATTTGAGATTGATGATTGAGATTTGCTTGCTTTTACATTTGATTGCTCTTTACTCTTATCTTATGGAGTAGATTCCATAGTCTTGGGCTATGGGGGAAACCCCTAGCTAGGATTGGGTAGGAAACCCCAATTCCATAGCCTTTGAGTGCTTGATCTATGAATCCTCTCTACACTAAGCTTCAATTCTCTTGTGGAAACAAGGGACATAGGGCTTGTGATTGGTAAGAGTAAGCGAAAGTGATCTCTCTCCCAATTACTAGACCTAACATCGAAGGAGAGTGAAAACTCCCTTGGGTCGAAGTGTAGAGTGGAGAGATTGAAGGCGCAACCTCGATCTCACAAGGATCAACACTTATTGGTTGAGTTGGGGTGGAATTACTCAAGTCTAGTTAGGGAAGGAACCCAAAAACCCAAGACCGATCTACCAATTTTGCCAAATTGAGTTACCCAGTCATCGGGCCCGACGTTGAGCCAAGTATGTCCCGGCCAAAACAACCTCGATCCACCCTCGGACCAAAGTGACCTGTGTCGGTCCGAGGTGATTTCTTCCGTTTTCCTTTATTTTGCCTTTCTTTTATATCTTTTTAGTCTTTCGGGTACTCTCAACGCACGAACTCCCGTGTGTTCGACACCCTACCTCTTTACTACAAGTGAGGTTCGGTTTATAAATTTAAATTTTGACCACCACACCCGGACCGATCAGCAATCACCTTACCATGTTGCATGAGCACACATCCCAACCCCTGCTTCGACGCGTCACTACAGACCACATAGCCATCGTGACCATCTGGTAGAATCAAGATCGGAGCACTAGTCAGGCGTTTCTTTAGTTCTTGGAAACTTGCCTCGCACTTTTCGTCCCGAACAAACTTTTTGTGCACTTTACGAAGCAATCCGGTCATGGATAAGGCAATCTTAGAGAACCCTTCCACGAACCGTCTATAATACCCGGCAAGACCCAAGAAACTACGCACTTCCTTCACATTCTGTGGCTGCTTGCACTCGGCCACAGCCATGATTTTCTGAGGATCAACCATTACACCCTCTTGGTTGATCACATGTCCTAAGAAGGCAACTTCTTTCAACCAAAAGTCGCACTGCGACAACTTAGCATATAACTGATTATCCTTAAGAACTTGCAATGCGATTCTTAAATGCTCTGAATGATCTTCCTCACTGGAGGAATAGATCAGTATATCATCTATGAATACTACAACAAACTTGTCCAAATACTCCTTGAAGCAACGATGCATTAAGTCCATAAACACCGCAGGAGCATTCGTCAGACCAAACGGCATAACAACGAATTCGTAATGCCCATAGCGAGTACGAAAGGCTGTCTTCGAGATGTCTTCATCTCGGATCCTCATCTGGTGATACCCGGACCTCAAATCAATCTTGGAAAACACCTTCGCCCCTCGCAGTTGGTCCAACAGATCATCAATTCGCGGTAGTGGATACTTGTTTTTGATGGTCACTTTGTTCAACTCGCGATAGTCAATGCAAAGTCGAAAAGTCCCATCCTTCTTCTTAACATACAAGACCGGGGCCCCAAGGTGAGGCGCTTGGTCTAATGTATCCTTTTTCAAGCAATTCCTCTAATTGCTTCTTCAACTCCATCATCTCTATCGGAGCCATTCGGTAAGGTGCCTTTGAAATAGGACCCGTTCCAGGCTCAAGTTCGATAGAGAACTCCACACTTCTATGCGGAGGCATCCCCGGAATCTCCTCCGGAAAGACATCCGGGAACTCTTGCACAATTGGAATCTGTTCTACCCCGGAGTTTTTCTCCTTCGTGGACTCTAGGTAGCACAGAAACCCTGTACATCCCTGACGAAGCAACTTCCCAGCTTTCATAGCCCTTGAATCTGCATACATGCTTCCCTCCAGAAGTCACTGTGACTGTTCTAGTAGAGAAGTCAATTATTGCTCCATGTCGATGCATCCAATCCATACCCAAAATCAAATCATATGGGGCCATTGGAATACAGATGAGATTGGCATCGAACTTTTTCCCCTGGATGCTAATAGGAAAGTCCGAAAGCATTTTGGTGCCAACAATCTTCTCCCCATTAGGGAGACTTACAATAAAAGGTTCACATGTTGAGTTGCACTTAAGTCCTAACTCCTCTACACAAGCCTCAGATATAAAAGAATGTGTGGCACCCGTGTCAAATAGCAGTAATGCAGTTATGGAATAGAGTACCTTGAGTGACTGGCGGAACTGGCTCATCGGCACGACGCATCTCATACAACCTTTGGCCTTGCCCGGCAGACGTCATATGGGCCTTCCCCTTGTTCTGAGCTGTCGACTGCACGGTGTTGGTCCTGTTGGTCCCAGCTTGACCTCGGTTGCCTTGAGAGACAGAACCTTGCTTTGACTGTGCTGGACCCGTGCCCTTCTTACGGCAATAAGTCTGACTGTGACCCTCACGTCCACAACCGAAGCAAGTTCGCTTTTTCTTAGGGCATTTGTCGCGATGCGAATCTCGAACAAATAAATTTGTCAAGACCCCGCTGAGTATAGCGAAGTCAGGATCGTCCACGGGAGTTAGTAGATCTATAGTCTAGCAATCAAACTACGAAAGCAAAACGAAACAAAACAAAGCAAATCGGGCAAACAAACACAAAACACACGTCTCAGGAAGAGGTCGGAGCCGACCCTAGGGAGGTCGTGGCCGACCAAAAACAAAACTTAAAACACACACTAAAATCACCTACTAAAAGGGGTCGCGGCCGACCTGTTGCAGGTCGGGGCCGACCTTTTCTGGGCACGAAGATTGGTTTCGCAAAACAGGGGAAAACAAATAGGGGTGGGGATTCACCACACCACGAGCATGCATTCGAACAATGATACAAGACCAACTCAACTCATAATCTCATGGGTGACTTTCGTCACAAAAGAACACATTAAAATCTCGACTTTCATAAAGAAATTAACATGCAATCCAACTTGTTTTCTAGGGCTCTAACTTTCGTCCTAACCCGGTTAGCCCCAAATTCACAAGATAATCTTTCAATTAGCTTGCAAACAAGGACATTCCCTAACTTTCGTCAAGGGTTTTAAGCGTGTAAGAGGGATTTAGGGGTAGAGACTACGAATTAAGCATGGATCTAGGTCTCAAGGTCTCAAATGCATATCCATGGTGGGTTTCACCCCACACCTAGCAAACTATCTACTCACGCATCATCACACACACAATCAACAAAAGAGAAGAGAAAGATATCATCCATGAGCAAACAACTTCAATTAATCTCAAGATCCAAACTTACAAACTTGACAAACCCACAAATTCTTCCTACACACCATTGTCTTCTTCTTCCTAGAACACCAACTAAAACAAGCTTTCTTCCTCACTATCTCTCCTTACAAACCACTTCTCTCTCACACTCAAACTCTTCTTCCCCACCGTCACTTTCTTCTTCTTCAAACTCAACTTCTCCTTCTTCCTCAGCCAACTCTCTCCTCTCTCTCCCCTTTCACCCTTGAGCCTTTTCCCTCTTGGAAAAGCTGATTAGAAAGAGAGACAAAATGGGTTTTGTAGCAGCCCACAAAAGCAAGAGAAGGAAGCTTCCTCCTCTGCCACATCTCTGCCACAAGTCTGCACAGCCGCCTGCTTTTTTGGGTTTCGAAAATCCCGCCCAAAAGCGTTACTTGCAGCGCACGGATTTTCTTCGGGTGCTGAGAGTGGTCGCGGCCGACCATATGGGGGTCGGTGCCGACCTTCACCAGGATGTGGGGTTTTCTTCGTTTTGCTTCGTTCTTGCTTCAATTGGTTGGGCTTTTGCTCGGAGTTTCTTCCCTTTTGCTCCTTGAATTCCTTGAGTTCATTGTACTTCTTTGCGGCTCTTTTGGTTGCAACTTGGATCTTGGTTCTTGACACTTTGACTCTCGAAAACTAACGGTTCCTAGAAAGCTCCTAAAATGCATGAAAACTTCTCCAAAAGGCTCCAAATACCTACACAACACGAAACAACACACAAACGACTCCAACTCTCGAAAGAGAGTCGGAACCTTATGCAAAACACACAAACACAAAGGGAAAGCGTGCAAAACAAGCTAGAAAACTACCTAGAAAATCAACTAAAAAGCACGACATCAAAATACCCCATACTTAAGCTTGCTTGTCCTCAAGCAATCACTTCACATGCATCAACACCAAGCAACAAGCTCAAGAATGCCTTTGAGGAAAAACAAGCGCAAGTGGAACAATGAGCAAACAACTTCAATATCATAGCACGCATGAATGCATTCCAAGCAATAATCCAACCTCACAAGGACAATGTGTTTCACTCACTTTCAAGTGTTTAGGATATGTCAATCAAGCACTCAATCTCAATTCCAAATGCAACACCTCATAGACAATGGAAATTATATTTAAAATCCTCCATCGAAGAAGTCAAAACTAGTTAAACCATCAAGAGAACTTAGGTGGCTCAATGAAGACTTCAAAGAAGTTTCATTCGGCCGGGTTGTAATGGGGCTCAGCATTTCAAAGGGTGCGGAATGATTTGGTCTTGTGGTGCTAATGAATCCGGGAACCTAGACTCCTGGACTTCAAAACTCAACTACACTCAACCAACTCTTCTTTCTTCCTCCAAACACCAAACACTTAATCTTTCAAAGCACAAATCACTTCACTTATCTCTTTGTCCTTTCCTTTATGAAGAAGCCTTGACTCTAGCACTTATTCAAACACTCTCTCTTCTTTTTTTTTTTTTTTTTGGTCTGGTGCAGGTCGGCCGCGACCTAAGGGTGGTCGGCCCCAACCTTCGACAGAGAGGCCTCTTTTCACTACACTCGTACTATCCGAGCAAACACTTCGTCTTTTTCATTCTTTTCTCAAGACAACTCCTTTATTCTCCACTTTCACAATCTCTTTATCTTCACCCCTCATCCACATCAACATCACAATCCACTCTAAGTCCTAATTCCCGGATTAAGGGGGTCAAGCTTATCATGGCAAGGATACTTTTGTGAGGCTAGAAATGAGGCTTTAGGTTCAAACAAGGGGCTTCAAACAAGGGATCATGCATAGGTAGGATGAAAAAGGAGAGAAAAAGGCTAATGAAAATAAGTTCAATATCATTTGATCTAACAAGTTATGAATGCATCTTCATTGGTTTCAAATTTCAAATAAGCATGCCATTGCCAAGTGATAAATGCATTTGGAAGAGCAAAAATCACACATGAAAAACCAAGGAATAAAACGTACATTCCTTATGGCCAAAAGATTTCTCACTTAGGTTCAAATTGTTGGATTGCTTTTCACTTAGAATCATGCATGCTCAATGTTCATTATAAGCTCAAAATTCAAAAATCAAAGCCATGGAGGGCAATCTTACAAAGCAAGTTACAAGGATTTACATGATGATGCTCATAATCACTATCCTAGGACATCTTAGCAAGGGTATTCTTTCGTCATGAAAATCAAAACAAAAAGACTCAATCATGCAAACGCGCACATACACACATGGAAACACATAACATAAACAAGTAGCATCTCCCAAACCACCCCATACTTAAACATCAATGTCCCCATTGATTAAAAAGTAAAGAGAGGGAAAGAGAAACTAACTTGGGCTTAGAGCATTGTCGGAGAAGGTTCACCGTTGAGGAGGTTGAGGGAATGGAGCATCCGGGAACATCTTTTAGGCAAGCCAAGCATTGTAGGCAAATTGGGTTTGGCGGTCTTCATAATACTCCTCCCGGAAGTTGTCAAAGCCTCGAGTTGCATCTTGGAAACGGTTCAAGTTTTGGTCGTGGTAGTGTTGCATTTTCGAATACAAGAAGTTTTGTTGAATGCCGAGGGCGTCCATCTTGGCGTCGAGCATCTCCATGGTTGGGGGAACTTGAGAGCTAGACGCCCCACCTTGAGGCTCGAATTGAGGACCACCGGACCACTCGAATCCCGAAGGATTGGAGGAGTATGGGAACATCCCGGGTTGGGGACCCATCGTGTAGTCCATTGGATCATTGGCTTGCTGCCCTGCCTCGCCACCGACCTGTTGTTGCCCGAAGCCGACCCCATCTTGTGAAAATCCACCTTCCTGGAAGTGGTCACGGCCGACCTCAGGGTGGTCGGCGCCGACCCCTGCCAGGGAGTCTCTTCTTCCGCGTTTTTGCCTTGTGTGCGAGGTTGGGCCATCTCTCGGGAACCGACTCGGCTGTTGTCTTGCATGCTCATCTTCCGAGAGGAGTTGGAAGTAGGGAGAGGGGTTTTCCGAAGGTGCCCAAACATCGTACCAATTAGGGACGTAGAATAACTCACAATTTTCGTCATTGAGGCGTACTTCGTGAGTGGTGCCGGTGGGATCGGTGAAGCTATTGAAGTATCCGGTCCCTTCGCTCCACTCAACCACACTGGTATTCAAGTAATACCGGACATCCATGCGGGTCACGGGCTTGGAGTTGTAGCGGGCAAGATCAACCTTGAGGGCTTGGGCAATGAGGACCACCAACCAACCACACATGGTATATTTCGGGTTCTTTCGTTGGTTGATGATGTTGTGGACGAACTCATAGGCAAAGTTCATTTTGGGAGCATTGGTGAAGAGGATGGAGGACAAGCACGCTAGCTCTCGCAAGGTGGGGCGAGAGAGCTCGTACTTGCACCAAATAGCGGCGCCAAGAATGCGTAAGATCACCTTGAAGACCGGGCTAGCAATGTCCCGAGCATGTGGGTTGCTCGTGGTTTCTCCTTTGCAAGCGAGGTAAGACCACATCTTTTGGACGGGGAAGTCTTTTATGGCGTAGGTTCCCGATGGTGTTGGGAAGCTTAGCATCTTGTTGAGCTTGGTAATAGTGGTGGAATGCTTCTTCCCGCCAATTTGAAACTCAATCTTGGTCTTGCCAAGATCCGATGGGTGGGGCCCCGAGATGGTGAGGGTGGCGGCGAACTCACAAGTAAGCGCCGGGTAGTGTCTCGGGATGGGGTCATCAATGAGTCTATCGGCTCCAAGCAAACGGAACGCCTCCTCTACCGCCGAGTGCACATGGAGGCTCACATGCGAATCTTGATAGTAGGACCGTGCCTTCACCGTCTCCTCCATCATGTTCTCATAGAGTTGCATTTGCCCTGCATCTCGGATCACAACGTCGTCCATCACCGCCACATTCTTGCCCTTCTTTTGTTTCTTGGATGCCCTTGAAGATGAAGCCATTTTTCTACAAAATCAACAAGAAACTTCCAAGGTAATTTCCAACTCAAACAACACAAACTCCACACAAGAGATACACATTTAATTTCCCAAGAGTCACCCCATACTTGCAAGTAACACACACTTTCAATTTCATACGAAAATTCTCAACTAAGCATGCATAATCATGAATCATAGGCAAGAAATGGGGAAGACTCATGCTTTAATCAATCAATTCATGGCAAGAGCAACTCAAATAGCATGTTTTCAAATAAATTACGAGGTATCCGGGGTCGGGGACGACCCATGGGAGCTCGCACATACACAAGTACGCGCTAAAACAAGCAACGGACAATCCTTCAAATTCTGACGGTGGTCGGCCGCGACCAAGGGGGTGGTCAGCGCCGACCTTCTACAGCTAGCCATACTCGAAAAACCAGCTTTTACCTCTTTAATGGCTACCAAAAATCCTAGAAAAATTCTATTGACCCAAAATCACCCAAACAAGCATAGATCAAGCAAGAAAGCTTGCCAAAACTCAACAATCCACAACCAAACATGTAGATCTAAGCACATACAACCCAAAATTCAACATTCAAGCTCAAGAACACCCAAATTTAGATTTCAAGCTAAACCCTCAAAATTACTCAAGTAAACTTGAATTTAAGAACAAGGGAGTAGAAGAACATACCAAAAAAGTGTTAAACAAGATGAATGCAAGCAAAATAGGGGTCGAAGCCGAGGTTGTGAGAGGTCGGGTCGTGGGTTTTGGGGAATGGGGGTTCGAAATTTCTGGGTTTTTGTGGGGCATTTGAGTAGAGGAAGGAAGATTAGGAAGGATTTTGGTGGAATTTGGAAGAAAGGAGGTAGATGTAGTGGTGTATGAGACAAGGGAGTGAATGAGAGCTTGAGGAGGCAACAATGGGGGGGGGGTCGTGAGAATGGGGGCTAGGTCGGGGGAGGATGAGTAAAAAGAGGTGGGAAGGGATAAAAATTGTAAAGAAAAAGTTCAGGGGCTTACTTGTAATTTCCCAAAATTTTTACACAATTTCTACCTTTCGCCAAAGGGGGTCGGCCGCGACCTACAGGGGGTCGGCGCCGACCAATTCCAGGGAGCTTTCCACCACTTTGTTCTTTCGTCTCCAACTTCATGCACCCGAACCAAGCCTCGGGTTCCTACAAAATACTTATGGAAATGCAAAGCAAACTACCTATCTAAACTAAGAAAGGGAAAGATCGGGCTGCCTCCCGAAAAGCGCTTTCTTTAACGTCTTTGAGCTAGACGAGGAGTACCTTAGCTAGATGACGGTGGTGAGAGCCCAAGTGGCTCGGATTTCCTCATTGGGGTCCACTTTCTCATAGTACTTCTTCAACCGGTGGCCATTGACCTTGAAAATTCCTCCATTGTCGTCTATGAGGTCGGCCGCTCCGTGAGGGTACATACGATGAACCGTGAACGGTCCACTCCATCGGGTTCTCAATTTCCCGGGTTCTCAATTCCTTGATGTTTTTGGGCACAAGCTTCCTATCATGCCACTTCTTAGTCTTCTCCTTATATATCCTTGAGTTCTCATATGCCATAAGCCTCAATTCCTCTAACTCTTGCAAATCCATGAATCTTTTTGCTCCGGCCGCGTCGAGGTCCATGTTGAGCTCTTTGAGAGCCCATAAAGCCTTATGTTCAAGCTCGACGGGCAAGTGACACGACTTGCCATATACTAGGTTGAAAGGGGTGGTGCGGAGTGGAGTCTTGTAGGCGGTGCGGTATGCCCATAGAGCATCATCAAGCTTGGAGGACCAATCTTTTCTCGAGCGAGACACCGTCTTTTCAAGAATGCTCCTGATTTGCCGGTTAGAAACCTCCACTTGACCACTAGTTTGGGGATGGTAAAGTGTGGCCACCTTGTGAGACACCCCATACTTGGTCAAAAGAGATTCAAAGCTCCTCTCAATGAAATGTGAACCACCATCACTAATGAGAACTCGGGGTACACCAAACCGGGGGGAAATGTTGGTCTTCATGAACTTAGCCACCACTCTTGCATCATTTGTTCTTGTGGCTACGGCTTCAACCCATTTGGAAACATAATCAACCGCCACGAGTATATACTTGTAGGGACCCGAAGAGGGGAAGGGTCCCATGAAGTCAATACCCCAAACATCAAAGAGTTCCACCTCCAAGATTCCGGTGAGCGGGTTCTCGTTCCTCCATGTGATGTTTCCCGCCCTTTGGCATTCACCACAAGTGGTCACATAAGCTTGCACATCCTTGAAGATAGTAGGCCAATAAAATCCACTTTGAAGAATCTTCGCGGTGGTTTTGAATCCCTTAGCATGGCCTCCCGTCGGAAGAGTGTGACAATGACGTATGACTCCCTCTATCTCTTCATCCGGCACACAACGTCTAAAGATGTGATCACTTCCTTGCTTGAACAAGTAAGGATCATCCCAATAGTAGCGCTTGACGTCGTGAAGGAATTTCTTCTTGGCTTGGGAAGTCAATCCATCCGGAACAATGCCACCTACAACATAATTGGCAAAATCCGCGAACCACGGGGCTTGCACCCCCTTAATAGCATCTATTGAGTGCAAATTGGGAGAAGGGGAAGGAAGATCATGAAATACACAAGAGAGAGAGAAGATGTGACCTTGGGCGACCTCGCGCGGGGTCGCTTGCAAGCCATTACGATCATCACCAAAAACCGGAGAAGGGGCAGAGGAGGTCGCAACCGACCATAAGGTGGTCGCAGCCGACCTACTCCAGGAGTCTTCTTCTCGCAACACTTCGCAGCTTAGAAGAGTTTCGTCCGGGCGGGAGTCGTTGATGGGGACCATGATTCCGGACTCCGTGATGTGCTCAATGGGTAGTCTCGAAAGGTGATCCGCCACAAGATTTTCCGCTCCCTTCTTGTCTCGTATCTCTAGATCAAATTCTTGGAGGAGCATCCACCGGAGCAAGCGCGGTTTAGCATCCTTCTTGTCCATGAGGTAACGGACAGCCGCGTGGTCGGTGTAGACTATCACTTTCGAGCCCACTAAGTAAGACCGGAACTTCTCAAATGCGAACACCACGGCTAGAAACTCTTTCTCCGTTGTTGTGTTCTTGCCTTGGGCCTCATCAAGCGTCTTGCTTGCATAGTAGATGGCATGAAGCTTCTTCTCCTTTCTTTGCCCAAGAACCGCACCTACGGCATAATCACTTGCATCACACATGATCTCAAAGGGGAGTGTCCAATCCGGGGGTTGCATGATAGGAGCCGACACAAGTGCATCCCGGATCCTATGAAAAGCTTCAAGACCCTCGGAAGAAAACTCAAACACAACATCTTTCATGAGAAGGTTAGTCAATGGCTTGGAAATTTTCGAGAAATCTTGAATAAACCTCCTATAAAACCCGGCATGTCCTAGAAAGCTTCCAATTCCTTTTACGGAAGTAGGGGGTGGCAATTTTTCAATCAATTAAATTTTAGCTTGGTCCACTTTAATCCCTCTTTTAGACACCACATGACCTAGGACAATCCCTTCTCGAACCATAAAGTGACATTTTTCCCAATTTAGCACTAAGTTGGTTTCTTCACATCTCTTGAGAACTCTAGAAAGATTATCAAGGCAAGAGTCAAAAGTGGTAACGTACACCGAGAAGTCATCCATGAACACCTCCACAATGTCCTCAATCATGTCGGAGAAGATGGCCATCATACACCTTTGGAAGGTGGCGGGTGCATTGCACAGTCCGAATGGCATTCTCCTATAGGCAAACGTCCCATAAGGACATGTGAAAGTTGTCTTCTCTTGGTCATCGGGGTGTATCGGAACCTGCCAAAAACAACTATAGCCATCGAGATAACAAAAGTAGTCATGAAGAGCTAATCTCTCTAGCACTTGGTCAATAAAGGGCAAAGGAAAATGATCCTTCCTAGTGGCACTATTGAGTTTCCTATAATCAATGCACATGCGCCAACTAGTAGTAGTCCTAGTAGGAATCAATTCGCCCTTCTCGTTCTCCACCACGGTGAGGCCACTCTTCTTGGGCACCACATGAACCGGGCTCACCCACTTGCTATCCGAAATCGGGAATATGATTCCCGCATCAAGCATCCTCAAAATCTCCTTTTTCACAACATCCTTCATGTTTGGATTGAGTCGCTGTTGATGCTCAATGGTTGGCCTATATCCTTCCTCAAGAAAAATTCGATGCATGCACAAGGAAGGCGAAAGTCCACTCAAGTCCTCAAGTGAGTACCCAATGGCTTTCCTATGAGTCCTAAGAACATCAAGCAACTTTCCAACTTCTTCCGCATTTAGATTTGCATTTACAATAACCGGAAAGGTGGAATTTGGGCCAAGAAACTCATACCTCAAAGACTCGGGGAGAGTCTTAAGCTTTGGAGTAGGCGGGGGTGGTGTGATAATGTCATCGTCTTCATCCGCCTTCAGAAACTCCTTCGCTTCGCCATCTTCATCTTCAATCAAGCATGTTGGCGAGATCCTGTCGGGGGTCGCGGACGACCTAGGGGAGGTCGGCTGCGACCTATCACAGGGGAGGTCCGCTTCTTTCTCTTCATCGTCACTTGCGTACTCTTCAAGAAACATCTTGACCTCCATGACTTCACCGGTCTCCTTCATGGTGGGGTTGAATCTGAACTCTACCACCTCTTCTCCAATCTCCAAGGTGAGGAGACCTTTCTTCACATCAATAACCGCACCGGCAGTGGCAAGGAATGGCCGTCCAAGCACTAGTACAAAAATCCTAGTTAATACCGGTTTTTTAATAAAGCGGATATCGGTTTTTCATGGGGTATTAACTTCACCGTAATAAAATACTTTATACCGGTTATTCGAAAACCGGTATAAATGTGGGACGGATACCGGTTTTTTAAAAAACCGGTATCAATGTCATTCCATTAGAAAAAAAATATATACGTGACCGCATACCGGTTTTCATTTAATCGGTATGCAGTCATTACAATTTTTTTTAAAAAAAAATCCCTCACAGCTTGGCCCACCCCACCCCCACTCACTTTGCACCTGACCCTTTTTTAAATTCCACTCCCACGACTAATTCACCCAATTTACAATCCAAAGCCCCCAATAATTACATATAAAATGATCATTAATCTAGAATTATTACATAAGCATGAACATTGTAATCAAAAGAGAAAAGTAGTGTTTGTAACTATTGAAAAGTAAAGTATTGATAACACTTGTCAATTATACAAGTTTCAACTGTCTAAGATGTACTTATTTCTGATTACATAACAAGAACATAAAAACTAAAACAAACCTTCACAAATAAAATAGAGCTAACCCATATGCTAATACTAAGTAAGTCCCGAACCTGACTCTATGAGATACTCTCCATCTGGTGTAGCCTTGAATCTGTTGGTGGTAGTCTCAAATTTTAAATCTTAGAGCACTTTCAACCTTTGCATATAATCTGTAGCATAAATAAATTGCCGGTATAAGGTATCACACAATGGATGTGAGCATATATGCATTGTAATATGGCAGAAATCATATACGCAATAGTATCTAGGCAATGTTGCTTCAGAACATACCATTATTTTAGGATACAAATTGTAATTTTTAAATAAGAGTAGAAGATAAAAGAAAATCAGAAGTGGTGGTACACACCTTTTTCATCCTCAGACCTTGGACAAGCAAGGAAATTGGTAGATGTCCTTGTCCAGTATTACATAATCAATAAGTGGGACCTAAAACATTAGTCTGCATACATTAAGAAAACTGCTACACTCTTAAAAAACATATACTATATAAGAGATAACTCAGGTCATAAAGGCCATCATAATAAGAAAAAAAAAAGCTTGAGAAGAATCATGTACCTGTGAGGATAGTCAACTACCACCCCAATGGCAAATCCAGCTCGCATCGCATAACTTAATATGAGCTCACGCTGAGCTATATTTTCATGATGTACTTGAAGCACTGATGTGCTCTTGCCAATGATCTATAAAATGATCTAAAGAACACCCTGTAGTTGATTATAGAATGATGTAAAATTAAAATTACAGTAGCTGAAAAGCCTAAAATTGTTGAGAATTAATTGAGAAAACATATCATGAATGGGATCCAACATACTTTAGTCTCAGCCTAGGCTCATGACTAGACTTGTCAGCATTGCACAACCATCGTTTGATCCAACCAGAGAAAAATTATAAGATAAAAAGTAAAAACTAAGCAATCATAGACTAATTCATGCATGATCACTGTCATCAGCTTGAAATGCAAGTTTCTTCTCATCATATATAAAATGAGGCAATGTGCAATACAAAAACTGTAACTTACTCAAATAAGAATCACATACGACAACCAAACTAATTACTTCAGGCAGTAGCTTCTCTGAACAAATATTAATGTTTCTCAAGTTACAAGGAGAGTAATATGATTAATTTGCATATGTTTTCACTTAATCATGCTATTGGAATTTGTTTTTTAGATGCATAGTTTTGGAAGAAGATTTTTCATCTGTTTCCTTTCCTTTGTTTTTTTTTTCCTTAGTGTAGAAGTGGTTTTCAATCTTCACCATTCCAAATCAACTATAACAAACTCAACCAAACACTTGTCAAACAAACAGGCACAATAAGGTTTAGCCAAAAAAGACACATAGAATAGGAAAGAGCAGAGTACCAAGAGCGACAAGATGGCGGTCTTTGCCGCTGTCAACGAAGAGGTCAGATAGGAGAGACTGAAGAAACGCCTCACTAGCCTTAACATCAGCATCATTCACACGTCCATATCCCCCCAAAACACCATCAACCGAAGCCTCTACTCCCTACAATTCCAACCAAATCAGCGCATCCCATCATCAGCCAATACAAAGCAACAAGAAAACTGAAAAATGGAAGATATAAACTTCTCGTTCTCAATTAGTGAACTGAATTTCAAAAAAAAGAACAAGGCCGCTTACTTTCCAGTAATCGACTCCAGAGCAGTACCAATCGACACGCTTACCTACGTGCCCTAATTGTTCGCTCCACATCTCAGCGGCGTTCTTAAATTCACGGCCATTGGAGTCCAGACCTATAGAATCCATTGCGATTCCTCAGGACTCGGATATAGTCCGAAGAAGAAAACAAAAGGTCGATTCTATGGAGGAAAGTAGCAGGAAAGACGGCCGACCTTACGATTAGGTTTTCGAAGAGGAAGACGTCGCGGAACTCTCGAAGATGCCTTTCGAGCTCGACAATCGAACTCCCAATCGCTCTTCACATTCAATGGCCGGACATTGCTATAATCATCAGCCGTCACCGGCGCAGGCGCTCCTCCTCCACGAAGACCACCGGAGACCGCGTTCTTCTTCACCGACTTCGCTCGAATCGGCGGCAGAAGCTAGGGTTCTCGAATTGGGGGAATCGGTGGATGAGGACTAGGGTATGCCGTATGCAACTTACAGGAAAAATGACACTACAGGTTTATTTTATTCTAAAAAAAGGCCTTACATACCGGTTTTATTAAAAACCGGTATGCGTGTGTCTGGGTAGATACCATAAAAAACCGGTATGCGACATTAATCTTTTAACTTTTATACCGCATTTTATGAAAACCGGTATGTATGTTTTAAACGCATATCGGTTTTATAACCGGTATAATATTTTAGCGATATTAACTTAAGTTTTTGTAGTAGTGAAGAATGATCGGGACGACGGGATCTTCCGGCATTTCCATCACAATAAAGTCGTTGGGCACGAAGAACTTGCCGACTTGGATAGGAAAGTCATCAACAATGCCGGTGGGTTGCACACAAGAGCCATTCACCATATAGAGTCTCATGTTCACCGGGACCAAAGGACCCATGTTGGTCTTGGACCATATAGAAAGTGGGAGAAGGCTAGCACTTGCACCAAGATCACATAAAGATTTGAATCGGTGAGCACCAATGCCAATGGTTATAGCAAACTTACCCGGGTCACCAAGTTTTTCCGGGAGCTCAATGGACCGCACATCATTGGTCAACTCGGACATTGACCTCTTCTTTGACAAGATCTCCTTGAGAAATTTGGTGTAGGCGGGCATCTCGTTCAACGCTTCGGCAAAGGGAATGGTGATGTTGAGGCCTTGGAGGACCTTCGTTGTCGGAGGCAAATGGACGGACATCATTAGCCTTTTTGGACGGGTAGGGAATCACCTTCGTTGTCGGAGGCAAATGGACGGACATCGGGACTCTCTGAGGAGGGTCGGCAGCGACCTGGGGGTGGTCGGCTGCGACCTCCTCTACAGCAGGGGCAGGGTCGGTGGAGACCATTGGGGGGTCGGCCACGACCTGTTCCACGGGAGTTTCGTCCTCTTTGTTCGCCGTCTCTTCACTTATAACTCGGTCCGGCAACTTCTTCCCACTTCTTAGGTGAACGGCGGCAATATGGCCTCTCGGGTTCTCATCGGGGTGGCCTGGTAAGCGCCCTTAAGGTCGTGGGATTTGAGCCGCGAGATCACCAAGTTGGGATTCAACGTTCTTTCTCCATGTGTCAAGATCTCCCAACCTCGTATGGACTCCTTTCAACTGAGTGGTGAGCTCGGTTCTCACCCCTTGCATCAATCGTTCTTGCAACTCTTGGACCCATGATGGCTCCGTTTGATAACCGGGAGGTCTATAAGGAGGGGCCCTTTGTTCTTGCGGGGGAGGTGGATAACCTCGACCTTGGCCATGGTTATTCCATTGAGGATAGTTGTTGTTCCTTCCCGCGTAAACATTGTTTTGGCCTCGGTAGGGTCCTCTCATATAGTTTGCCTCCACATAAGCCTCGGCGGCCCGGACTTGCTCCACATTAGAACAAGAGGCGGCGGTGTGAGATTGAGAACCGCACTCTTGACAAGGTGGGCCGGCAGACTTGAAGTAGCTCACTTGCTTCTTGAGCTTGTTGATCTCATCTTGCATAAATTGGAACTTCACATCTTGATCAATTGGCTCACTATTAGGATCATAGAGCTTCTTTGGTTGGATCCGGACGGCTTGTTGGGTCCCATACATGGCATCATAATTGGTGAGTTTGTCCATGAGATCCCATGCCTCGTCGGGGTCCATCTCAATAAAGCCGCAATTCGTTGAGAGGTTGATGCGGTCTTTTGTTGTGGCATTTATCCCTTGAAAGAATATCTCTTGAAGAACATAAGGAGGTTGTCCATGGGTTGGACATTGCCGAAGAAGCTCCTTAAATCTCTCCCAAGTTTCAACAAATGTCTCGTTGGGAAGTTGATGGTAGGAGGTGATGCGCTTCCTTAGCTCGGTGGTTTTGGCCGGTGGAAAGAACTTCGTCATGAACAAGTCGTGCAAAGCCTTCCATGTAGTGAGGGATCTAGCGGGCAAACTTTCGAGCCAATGAAGAGCCTTCCCACATAAAGACCACTTGAACGCCTTGAGGAGAACATACTCGAGTGAGACACCATCGGCGGCGATAGTGTCACAAAGATCGGTGAAGTTCTTGATGTGCTCCATGGGGCATTCGGTGGGCTTGCCTTCATATTGAGATCTTTTGATGAGAGTGATGAAGTGGGACTTGATCTCAAAAGCGCGCTCAATCACCGGGAGCACAATAGCGGACTCGGGAACTCTAAGCTCAGGATGCATGTATTGCTTAGCATTCCTCGGGATAGCGTCAAGTTGTTCTCGGAGGTGGGCGGCCTCCTCTCTTTCTTGCCGCGCAGCTGCGGCTTGAGCATCTCGCTCCATTTGCAAACGCTCCATTTGAGCGCGAAGTTCAGCCATTTGATGAGCAAGAGCCTCGGCGTCGGCCATTGCTTTTCGTTCTCTTAGTCTTCGACGAAGGGTTCTCTCTATTTCGGGATCAAAGGGGAAATGGTCAATCACCCTTCGTGAACTAGAGGGCATACACCTGCGTACAAAGCACTAAAGAAACGAATTAGTAACAAAATAGGGGTTCGGGCTAGTCCCTCACCCAAAAGAAAGCTAGACTTGGAAACTAAACTAACTCCCCGGCAACGGCGCCAATTTGTCGCGCAGCTGATCTCGAACAAATAAATTTGTCAAGACCCCGCTAAGTATAACGAAGTTAGGATCGTCCACGGGAGTTAGTGGATCTATAGTCTAGCAATCAAACTACGAAAGCAAAACGAAACAAAACAAAGCAAATCGGGCAAACAAACACAAAACACACGTCTTAGGAAGAGGTCGGAGCCGACCCTAGGGAGGTCGTGGCCGACCAAAAACAGAACTTAAAACACACACTAAAATCACCTACTAAAAGGGGTCGCGGCCGACCAGTTGCAAGTCGGGGCCGACCTTTTCTGGGCACGAAGAATGGTTTCGGAAAACAGGGGAAAACAACTAGGGGTGGGGATTCACCACACCACGAGCATGCATTCGAACAATGATACAAGACCAACTCAACTCATAATCTCATGGGTGACTTTCGTCACAAAAGAACACATTAAAATCTCGACTTTTATAAAGAAATTAACATGCAATCCAACTTGTTTTCTAGGGCTCTAACTTTCGTCCTAACCCGGTTAGCCCCAAATTCACAAGATAATCTTTCAATTAGCTTGCAAACAAGGACATTTCCTAACTTTCGTCAAGGGTTTTAAGCATGCAAGAGGGATTTAGGGGTAGAGTCTACGAATTAAGCATGGATCTAGGTCTCAAGGTCTCAAATGCATATCCATGGTGGGTTTCACCCCACACCTAGCAAACTATCTACTCACGCGTCATCACACACACAATCAACAAAAGAGAAGAGAAAGATATCATCCATGAGCAAACAACTTCAATTAATCTCAAGATCCAAACTTACAAACTTGACAAACCCACAAATTCTTCCTACACACCATTGTCTTCTTCTTCCTAGAACACCAACTAAAACAAGCTTTCTTCCTCACTATCTCTCCTTACAAACCACTTCTCTCTCACACTCAAACTCTTCTTCCCCACCGTCACTTTCTTCTTCTTCAAACTCAACTTCTCCTTCTTCCTCAGCCAACTCTCTCCTCTCTCTCCCCTTTCACCCTTGAGCCTTTTCCCTCTTGGAAAAGCTGATTAGAAAGGGAGACAAAATGGGTTTTGTAGTAGCCCACAAAAGCAAGAGAAGGAAGCTTCCTCCTCTGCCACAAGCCTGCACAGCCGCCTGCTTTTTCGGGTTTCGAAAATCCCGCCCAAAAGCGTTACTTGCAGCGCACGGATTTTCTTCGGGTGCTGAGAGTGGTCGCGGCCGACCATTTGGGGGTCGGCGCCGACCTTCACCAGGATGTGGGGTTTTCTTCGTTTTGCTTCGTTCTTGCTTCAATTGGTTGGGCTTTTACTCGGAGTTTCTTCCCTTTTGCTCCTTGAATTCCTTGAGTTCATTGTACTTCTTTGCGGCTCTTTTGGTTGCAACTTGGATCTTGGTTCTTGACACTTTGACTCTCGAAAACTAACGGTTCCTAGAAAGCTCCTAAAATGCATGAAAACTTCTCCAAAAGGCTCCAAATACCTACACAACACGAAACAACACACAAACGACTCCAACTCTCGAAAGAGAGTCGGAACCTTATGCAAAACACACAAACACAAAGGGAAAGCGTGCAAAACAAGCTAGAAAACTACCTAGAAAATCAACTAAAAAGCACGACATCAGCATTCCCTGTTGAGGTGTCCCATTTCACCGCAATTATGGCAAACTATGGCACCCCTCTACTGCCTAGATTGTTGGATAGACCTCGATTGAGTACTTCCCGTCTTGGCCTTATTGAAACGGTCAAAATGGGATGGAGGAGCTGGTCGCTTAAACCCACTGAATTGGGATCCCTGTTGAGTCGGTTTGTCCCAGTGCTTACCCTTCTGTATAGACTCCTCCATGGTAGCCTCAACCTTGAAGGCGGGATCAACATACTCTTCAAGGGTTTTACACGAGTGTTGCACTAGAAGCAACTTCACTCGGGGATCCATCCAGTCATGGAACTTCTAAATCTTCTGAGCCTCAGTCGAAACCTGAGAACAAGCATACTGTAACAAATGGTTGAACTTAGCAGCCCTTTCTGGTACAGACAACCCCTCAACCTTGGGGTAGAGAAACTCCTTCAACTTTTCCTTTCTTATAGCCGCGGAAAAGAACCGAGCATACATCTTTTCCTTGAACATGGACCAGGTTAGCCTTGGGGATTCAACTAAGCCAGTGCTTTCCCACCACTCACTTGCCCCCTCCTTCAGATGAAGGGAGGCGATCTTCACCTTCTCCGCCTTAGTGCAAGACACACTGCGCATCAATCTCTCCATGTGAGTGAACCAATACGAGATCTTATGCGGCTCACCGGTCCCATCAAAATAATCCGGCTTAAGAGAAGTGATCGTCTTAAGCGCCTGAATAAAACTGTCCTTCCTCCTTATCGGAGCTAAGGGAGCCTCTCCGGTCCCCGAGTCAACAGTCTGCTCATACTCAGGATGAGAGTTCATTGGAGGAGCATTATTGCCTCCTTGCATTTGCTGAGCTAAGAAGGCCCTGAAAGCCTCGGCCGTAGCGGGATCCAACAACATAGGAGCTGGAGCGTTGGGGATCTCGGTTTGATGCACATTATCTACTGGTGCTTGGTTGAGGTCAAAGGAACCCGATCCTCCAGCAAGATTATTGTTGTTGACAGAGTTGCTCATCTATAGAATTCGAGAGAAACAAACTTAATAAAAACACAATGATTGACTAAAACTCAACTTTATTAATCAATCTTTATTGGGAACGGTGATACTGGGCTATCGCCCTTACAATACGAAAAACAAACAAAACCACAAACTGTTCAACAAGTAAAACCAACGAAAAACTACAACCAAGTTTTTGACAACGACTAGAATAAACAACTAAAACGTGGAAGAGGGAAACTCGAGATCTAATCCGTTCAAACAGACAACACGTCTAGGAGCGAGGAATCATATTTCCTAGGGTCTTGAACGGTGCCATTGTCGTGCATCAACGCGACACCTTGATCAATCTTAGCTCGGATTGACCTCAAGTTCTCCCGCTCATTCTCCAAGCGGTGCCCAAGGTGTTGAATTTGGTGCTCAAGGCCTCGAATCTCCTTGGTGTGTATCCTTTGCCAATTGGACATAAAGTCCCCTAGCACGGCGGTGTTGACCTCGATGAGCCTTGGTCTAAAGTCTCCAATGGCTTCTCGGGTGGACCACGAGTAGTTCCAGTAGGGATCCTCCTCTTCTTGCCTCACCCCACTCATGGGCACCTTGGGGATGACTCTCTCCTCGAGAGGTGGCATAAACTCATCAAATGAGCCCAAGGGGGAGTAGGGAGGTGCGCTCGACTCGACAACAGTTGGGGGAGTCAAAGGAGAGTAGTCAGGCACATTCTGCTCAATCCCTACAATGGGAGACAAAGGTGTGAAGAGGTTCTCCTCGGGATCCTCCTCAAGGTCCTCCTCGGGATCGTCCTCGAGGTCCTCGTCGGGATCCTCCTTGGGATCCTCTTCGTGGTCCTCCTCGTGATCCTCTTCCTCCGATTCTTCGGGGAACACCATCGGAGTTGGCTCCTCATCGTCGGAGATGTCAATCACCTCCACCTCGGGTGGTGGGATGACCTCCACCTCCCCCTTGTCCATAGCCATGTAAGCCTCCCACAACTTCTCCTCGGCTTGCTCCAACCTCTCCTCAGCTCTCTCTAGCTTATGTTGGGCAATCGCGGCATCAATGTCCGCGTTCAACCTCTCATCTTCCAACTCCCTAAGGTGGCACTTTGAGCAACTCATTTCCTGGTAGGGACATAAGAAAAGGGTCAGGAACTCTAGTACCTAGGATAACTCAAGAAGAATACTAAGGACGGAATTAAAACGGTTAAAAAAAACTTTCGGCTCTGATACCATAATTGTAACACCCCCTTTTTCTTTAGGGATATTACCGCCAGTGACCTCGGGTTGAAACTCCCAAAGTCACCCTAGGCTTTATAGTTATCACAGGAGTCGACAATATGTAATGCGGAATTAAAATACAACTTTATAATAAACAAAACCAAAGTCTTAAAGGCCACAACGAAATTATTTAAGTCTTGTATTGGTTCCCACATCTCGGGAATCTCAATACGGAATTAAGTTTAAAGGAGTCTAAAAATGGAAAGACGGAAATGACTCGGCTTCTAGGCACCTTTAATCTCGAATAACGACTCCTTCACCTGATGCGCCGCAACGGAAAGACGGTTGACACCAGCCGACCATGCAAAGGAAAAAGGGTGGTCGGGTTAGTCTTGCAAAAGACTAAACAAATGGGATTTTCAAAAATGGTTCGGTTTAGAGGGAGAATGTAGAGGTCGGTTACGAAAATCGAACGAAAGCCGAAGTAACCTATCCCCTACACTCGACCTCAGAAAATACGAGATGACTTTTAAAATAGACGAAAGAATTAGAATAAGACTTTACGAAAGTGGAACTCTTTGACAAAAGAATGGAGAATTTGTTGGGAACGTAATCTTGCACTTAGTGTCATTCTTTGTGATTAAACTCTCGTTGATAACCTATGCCTCTACCAACCTCATCCTACTCGTAAGTGCCGACGGGGAGGTGGTCACGAAGACGCTTAAGTACCAAGCCCCTCTTGCCATGTTATAGGCGTTTTAACAAGTCGAGTAGACGTTCAGATTGGAGCTAGACATAGAACTACCCGAGAGCGAGGACCGTATTCCATTTTGTACTAACCATCCTATAGGGTACATTAAGGTGTGCATAAGCACTTATCTTGGTTCCTTTTAAATCCACACAAAAGTTACACTTAATTAACAAGTACGTTTTACACGAGAGAATAGGAATACGGGCACCTACGTCCCATGGAACTTGGAAGTGCGAACGCCACTCAGTGGTTGAGTGATATGGGTCATGACCGAGGGCTAGGTACAAAGTACGACAAGCCAAATACAAACAAGTACATAACTTTTTAAACTACGCTAGATTCATGATAATCACACATAGGTCACACACATCGAGACCTAAGTCCATAACTAGCGCAAACTAGAACAACCTACAAATAATGGTCGATAAATCTATAACAATAGAAATATCCTAGGTTGATTTTATTCACACATTTAGTTCTCAACAATTCATGAAAATACGATTTAAAGCAAATCATGCAAGTACGAAATCATGATGAAAAGAACCAACCACTTGCCTTGAATCAAAGCTTGAAGAAAATAACTTGACGGAATAGGGAACGACGAAACCTTAGACCTTCGATGACGATCTAATTGGAAGACAAGGTAATTCAAAATAAATTATTAGAATTTATTTTGGAGAAGAATGTTAGAGTTTATATCCTTCATAAACTCTAACTCAATAATAACCCTTTAATAATTTATATTATGTTATTATAAATCTTGATTCTTAATACATTACTTTTATTAAGAAATTTCTTAACTTGCCAATATATACATACTTATAACTTTTATAGCCATTTTCCTTTAACTAAATTAATAATTGGGTACTTAGTATATATAATATCTAATCAATTTATTATACTTTAGTATATAAGGAAAACTCATTATATACCTAACATTATAATCCATCTTAATGTTATTATCTTATTCTTAAGGATATCATTAGGTCAACATACTAATACATATATTATAAGAATCTTACAAAATTCCCTAAGCATGCTTTACTATCTTATAAGTAATAATATATTAACTTGTATACTCATTTTACATAGTCAAGTGATAAAAACTAATAATCATAGATCTAGCATTTTAATCTTATACCTAAGTATGAAAGAATTGCATTTTCACCTAAAGTACAATATATAAGATATAACAACAATTTATTATTTTCTAACACAATTTTATTAACCTTACTAATATGACTAACCATATTATTATCATTAATCCAAATATATATCTAGGTAATATAATATTAATCAATTAATTTTATTTAAATTAATTTAATTTAATTTTTATTTATTTATTTATTTTATACAAGAGATATCGAGCAGGTCAGCCGGGCCGGGTCGGGCCCGACCGGTGCTCGGGTTTTCGAACCCAAACGCCCGCCCCAAGAATGAAAAATAGGGGTCGGACAGCAATATTTACCGACTCCTAGCGGTGGATTCAGGCGACTATAGGCGGCGCCGAGCACAGATCTGGAAAGTGGGGAATGCCGTGAACACAATGGTGGTGACGGAGTCGGGTTTGGTGGCTGGACGACCGAGAACGAGTGCGGTGAAAGTGGTTGTCGGAAAACAAGGCTGAGACGAGACTTTGGGCAATACCGGCGATTCCGAGCGATTTCGAGAGCGTTAACCTGCGATTTTTGAGAGGTTTTGTGAATGGGAATGTGTTCTTTCGATTCCCATCGGTAGCCCCTTTTATAGTTGAGGATTAGGGCTCGAATTCTTGCTCACCACATCGTCGGTTACAAGCTCTTGAATGCCTTGAATGCCCATTCTTCAATTTGGCGATGAGGATGACTTTACTCGTCTTTAATCGCAATTAGATGCGTATGACGATGGATAAGAGTATCCTAAGCTCTCCAACGGTTTTATCCACTCTAATCCAAGCCAATTTCGGCCGAAAATCCGTCCAAGTTCAAGAACCCTAACTGAAGCCTATTCAAAAATTCGGGATAACTATTGCAATTAATCCACCCAATTGATTAAGGGCTATCGTAGTAATGGACAGGAGGAATCCTAGGCAACTTAAGGAATCCATTTTAGTCGAGAAACGAGTGCGAATCGGTGACTTGAAGATTGGAATTGGAAATGGGGTTTTGGAGAAGAAGGGTTTGGAAATGGCCCAAACTTTCAAAAGTGGCAAATATGCCCTTATGACATGAAATTACACACTTATATTATACTTTATATTATAACATTAACTTTAACATATTTGTACATGACTTTGTATATATCCCTAATATAAAGTTCATAATTAATTAAATAATTACTAACTTGATTTTATAATTTTAGTGTTTGTATTACCATGACATTACTCATGTGATTTAATTTATAATGAGCAAGGGTTATTATTTTGATAAATATTAATAACAACTTATTATTAATATTTTTAGATATAAGGCAAAGGTAAAATTACAATTTTACCCTTACACAAAATACATTGTTATTACAATAGTACCCCCTTAAAAATAGTTTCGTCCTCGAAACTGAACTAAAACAACCTAACTAACAACGACCGGGAAGTATCCCTAAGGAAAGAAATTGAGGGTCATCACAGTTTGAATAAGCTGTCCATTATATTTTTATCCAACACACAAATATTTTTCCTTTGTACCAGCTTCTTTGGATTATGCAATCCGTACCCCTTCGTGTTCCCGTCTTCAAACATATGGACGGTTGAGATTTACGTTTTGTGTGTGTGTGTGTGTGTGTGGAGGGAAACGGAAGTATTAATGTAATTAATTGAAGCCATTATAAGATTAAACCAAATGGACCGCTGAGATTTAGGTTGTTTGAATATGCATTTGAGCGTATTCTGATGAGAAACACGCAATAATAATACCCGTTCTCTCTCCCAATCTTTTCACAGACATTCAATCTCTTGTTTGGGTGAATCGATTCGCTGCTGGTTTGTTTGACTTTTGTGCACACAACTGAGACAGGTGTAAATAATGAAGGGCGGTTTCATGCCATTAAACGTTCAAATCTCTCTCTCTCTCTCTCTCTCTCTCTCTCTCTCTCTCTCTCTCTCTCTATGTGTGTGTGCCTAGACAGGTGCCAGTCTAATCTCAATTCATTTGATTCTTCCCAATAAATTAAAGTAGCCTAGTGAATTTCAGTTGAATTCTAAACTTTGGACCAATCGAGACAAATGGGACGGGTTTTACGGTAGAGAAGATATGGATCGATTTTTTAAATAGTGTTTGAATTTGGATTTTATCTAGTCATAGATTACAATATCAAATCTCAAGTTTGAAAATCATCACCAACAATACGAACTATTACAATATAAACCAAAAATGATTCGAAATCATTTTCCGACAAGTTTTTTGATAGAATACATGATACGACGATCAAAAATATTTTAACCAAGTGTAAAATGTTAAGTTGTTACGTCAAATTTTCGATCCTTGAAGCATCGATTCCGCTGAAAAACTAGTCGGAAAAGGCTTCGAATCATTTTTGGTTAATATTGTAATGGTTCATATTGTTATTGATGATTTTCAAACTTGGGATTATTTTTGGTTGAAAGTTGATACTTGAGATTATTTCGAAGTGCATGTTTTGATTTTCACATTACACTTGTTTCAAAGATTGTTCGGTTTTTTCGTTGTTCGAATATGCACTTTGATAGGTTACCAGCGAATTAAGCACTTTTACGAGTTATAAATGCAATGATATATGTTGGCAATGCACAGATATAAGTAAGAGATGCACATTAATTTGTATGTTACAAATGCACTTTCCAAGTTATCGTTGCACTTTAAGATTAAGGTCTTTGGAGGGCGGGGGAGAAGTAAGATGTGGTATCAAAATATAAGTATATCCCCCCACATTTTG
The DNA here is from genome assembly GCA_963924305.1 of Polygonum maritimum. Classification (NCBI taxonomy): domain Eukaryota; kingdom Viridiplantae; phylum Streptophyta; class Magnoliopsida; order Caryophyllales; family Polygonaceae; genus Polygonum; species Polygonum maritimum. The sequence goes on from OZ002734.1 coordinate 10,233,075, forward strand.
TGACTATTGTTCAAAGATTGTTCGAATTTTCCAATGTTTGAATAAGCATTCCATTATATTTTTATCCAACATAGAAATATTTTTCCTTCATACCAGCTTCTTTGGATTATGCAATCCGTACCCCTTCGTGTTCCCATCTTCAAACATATGGACGGTTGAGATTTACGTTTTGTGTGTGTGTGTGTGTGTGTGGAGGGAAACGGAAGTCTTAATGTAATTAATTGAAGCCATTATAAGATTAAACCAAATGGATTACTGAGATTTAGGTTGTTTGAATATGCATTTGAGTGTATTCTGATGAGAAACACACAATAATAATACCCGTTCTCTCTCCTAATCTTTTCACAGACATTCAAATCTCTTGTTTGGGTGAATCGATTCGTTGCTGGTTTGTTTGACTTTTGTGCACACAACTGAGACAAGTGTAAATAATGAAGGGCGGTTTCACGCCATTAAACGTTCAAATCTCTCTCTCTCTCTCTCTCTATGTGTGTGCCTAGACGGGTGCCAGTCTAATCTCAATTCATTTGCTTCTTCCCAATAAATTAAAGTAGCCTAGTGAATTTCAGTTGAATTCTAAACTTTGTAGCAATCGAGACAAATGGGACGGGTTTTACGGTATAGAAGATATGGATCGATTTTTTAAATAGTGTTTGAATTTGAATCTTTTCTAGTCATAGATTAGAATATCAAATCTCAAGTTTGAAAATAATCACCAACAATACGAACTATTACAATATTAACCAAAATCATTCGAAATCATTTTTCGACAAGTTTTTCGATAGAATACATGATACGACGATCAAAAATATTTTAACCAAGTGTAAAATGTTAAGTTGGTATGTCAAATTTTCGATCCTTGAAGCATCGATTTCGCTGAAAAACTCGTCGGAATAGGCTTCGAATCATTTTTGGTTAATATTGTAATGGTTCATTGGTGAATGAAATTTGGATTTGCTTTGAGTTTGATGATTGAGATTTGTTTGCTTTGCATTTTGATTGCTTTTTACTCTAGCCATATGGAGTAGATTCCATTGATCTTGGGCTATGGGGAAACCTCTAGCTAGGTTGGGTTTGAACCCTCAATTCCATAGCCTTGAGTGCTTGATCTAGGAACCCACTCTACATAGAGCTACAATTCCTTGTGGAAGCAAGGGATCAAGGGCTTGTGATTGGCAAGAGTGAACGGAAGTGATCGATTGCCTATCACTTGAACTTGCATCGAAAGGGAGGTCAAATTCCCTATGGGTCGATGTGTAGAAGTGGCGGGGCCGAGGCGAACAACCTCGATCCTACGAGGATCAACACTTATTGTTTGAATTAGGGTGGAATAGCGCACATCTACTAGAGGAGGAACCCAAAACCCAAGATCTATCTCTCCATTTTGCAAGGTTCGACTCACCCAGTACCTCGGGCCCGACTTAGCCAGTGTTGGTCCCGGCCATTTCCTTGTCGATCCACCTTGGCCCCGAAGTGACCAATGTTGGTCCCGAGTGGTTTCTCTTGTTTTTCCTTTGTTTTAGCTTTTCTTTCCCTTTTTCAAGTCTTTTAGGTGCACTCAACGACTGAATTCCTGAGTGTTCGACACCCTACCTTGTTGCTACAACTAGGTCGGGTTATAAATTGTATTTTGAGACCCCTCCAATCCGGACCGACATCAGAATTTGGCGCTGTTGTCGGGGAATTATTGTGATTGTGCGTTTGTTTGGTTGATTTGTTTTGGGTAAGGGACTAGCCCGAACCCTCTTGTGTTATTTGATTTGTTTCTTTTTGTCTTTTTTGTAGGTGATTCCATCTCGTTAAAAAAGAAAAAAAAATGGGTTTCTATGATAGTGATGATGATGTGGAGGTTCTCTACCTTCAAATAGAGATCAAGCGTCTAAAAAGAGAACTCCACGAGGCAAAAGAGCAAAGTGAAAGAAGACAGAGAGCTAGAGCTCGTGAGCAACTCGATGCCCGGATTAGAATGCAACAAGAGATAGAAGTTGAAGCCTATGAAAAGGAGTGTTACATGAGAGAAGTGTATGACCGAAACCACTATGGTGGAAGATGTGGTGCTCAATCCTATTGGGGAAGTCCCACTTGCACTCAAATGCAAAGAGTACCTCCATACCAACCTCCGAGCTACGAAGAAACTCCACCATGGGCATATGTGTTGCAAGAAGGGATTAATGAGCAACCTCCATGGGTTCAAGAGATGAGAGATGGGTTCAAGGAGATGAGAACTCAACTCAGGGAAATGAGGACCGAACTCGAGGAAATGTATTCATGGAGGATGAGCGACAATGCCCAACATGACTATTGGGTATCCCAAATCCCGAGTTCTCAAGAGCAACTTCCGAGCTATCATGATGAAGAGAGCTATGATGAGGATCGAGTCGAGCCACCACAAGTCGAGAAGAGTGAGCAAGCCTGGACCGACGTACCTAGTGTGTCGGGCCCGAGTTGCTCGCAAGTCGGACCGACTCTGCAACCCAGGACCGAGTTGGAGGGTGTGTCGGGCCCGAGTTGCCCAGACATCGGACCGCCTCCCCTGCTTCCACTCTGCCCCAGGACCGAGATGCAGAACGTCGGGACCGACTTGCATCCACTTCGATCGGTAACAATAGAGGAAAACTATCTCATGGCTCTTAGGCGTGCAAAGATTGAAGTAAAGGAAAGCTCTCCCTCTCTTATGATTAAAGAAGAAAAAGTCGAGTCTCAGCTCAAACAAGCTTTGGAGGAGACGCAAGAAGTCGGGCCCGATGTGGCGCCTATGTCGGTCCAGCCTGAAAAGCAAGCTTCCAAGATCATGTGGGAGACTCCTTTGCCTTATCTCCTTTGCTCTTTTGTGAGGATTTCTTCACTCTCTTGTTTTGTGAGTGTATTCTCTTGTGTCATAGTCTCTTTATTATTGAGGTGTATATTTATTTCTTGAAGCCGCTATGAGAATTAGTCATGCATGCTAGTATTAAGATTGAACTTGTATGTTTTTAGCCACATAAATATCCTTATTCCTACCATGCATTAACTCTTGATTTGTAGCCCCGTTATAGCCTATTAGCCTTTGTTTGGAGCTCCTCAAAAAATATATTCCTAGCCGATGAAAGCTTGACCCTTATAGGATTCGAACATAGTTGAGTGGTTGTGAAAATGATTTTGTGGAAATACTTTGGGTGAAGGCAAGAGTGTGGGAAACACATTTTGGTAGTGCATCTCCTAAGGAGAAAGTTGATGGGTTTTTGGGAATTTTGCACAAAGGCAAAAATATGAAGGAAAAGTGAGCAAAATGCAAGTATGGGGTCAATCAAGCCGTGATCGAGCCTAGTAGACTTGGGCCCGACCTCCCTATAGCATATTAAAAGAGAAAAAGAAAGAGAAAGAAAGAAGAAAATAAAGAAAGTGCAATAAAAAATCCAAGTGTAGAGATGTAAAATAAGGAAAGTGTGGGTAAAACGTTGGGCAAGTGCCTTTGATTGTTGAGAGTTGTTTGGAGGAGTAGTAAGATGTGGAACCTTTGGTGAGTTGGTGAGTATTTTAGGTTGTTCGAGTCCCATTGTGAGCACTAAATAGCCAAACGAATCCTTCCCTTATGAAACACCAAAAGCCCCATTACAACCCGGCCGAATGGAATTCTCTATGAGGATCTCCATTGAGCCCAAGTTCATCTTGTATTGGTATTGTTTTGACATCTCTTGGTAGAGAGATTGGTAATATTATCTTCAATGGTAAAAGTAGACTTTGCACAAGGCATGAGCGGAGAGATGCATCACTTTTATGCATTAAACCATACATACTTGAGAGTTGTGCTTTGATTACATTTCCCTAAAGTGAGGCTAGGTGGTAGTATTTCATACTTGAAGCATGCATACACATGTGATGACGTTTGATTGCTTATCTTTGGAGTCATACGTGCTTGAAAATGGTTTTGACTTAGAGCTTTACTTGAAGATCATGTTGAGGTTTTGAATCCAAGTTATTGCTTGAGGACAAACAAGTTTAAGTATGGGGTATTCTGATATCTCTCAAATTGGTGGTGTTTTATAGGTTAATTTCTCTTGTAGATATGTGTCTTTTGTTCCTTTTCTTGTGTTTTGTTCCTTTCTAGCTTGGATTCCGATTTTCTATGAGATTCGGAGACTTTGCGTGTTTTGTGCGTTTTTTAGGCATTTTGGAGCAAGAATCATGGAGATTGGAGCATCATGGCATCATTGAGGAATTCAAGGATGAAAAAGGAATCAAAATGGAGCTAAGGATGCATGGGAAGAAGCCTCAAGTGAAGACCAAGTGAAGGGCGAAAGAATCGAGTCAATCCGAGCCAAAACGAGAGAGAACGGTGCGAAGAAAGCTGATTTTTGCCTTAGGCCCGAGGTCTGGGAAAGTCGGGCCCGAGTTCCATGGTGGACCGAGATGGTGGCCCGAGGTGTGGCAAGTCGGGGCCGAGTTCTTTGGAAGATTTGTCATTGGACCGAGGTTGAAACAAAGTTGGGCCCGAGTTCTCTCCATGTCGATCCATGTCGGCCGTGGCTCCGGATTCCTTTCTTTTTGGGATTGTCTTGTTAATTCCCATAATTGTATTTGCTTCCTTGGAGATCAAGGATTTCTAGAAGCCTTGGAGAGCAAGGAGTTCTAGAAGCCTTGGAGGTCAAGGACTTTCCTTGGGTATCAAGGAGTTTAGAAGGGTAATCTAGTCTTTGTAATAGGGGGAAAAATCTCTATTTAAACCCTTGTAATCTCTCATTAGAGAAAATCAATCAAGACAAGCTTGGAGAGAGTGAATTGAGAGTGAGGTTTGAGAGAGTAGAAGAAAGAAGGGGGTGGACTCTTCTCCAAGGGAGGGAAGAAACCCAAGATCTAGAGGAGGATTTGGGTGAATTCCTTTCCTTGGAGAAGAAAGAAACCCTTAGGCTTGGAGCGGGAGTAGAGATTGTAAGAATTCCTCTTCTTAGTTTAATTCAAGTTTGCTTTGGCTTTGATTTTGTGTTTGTGTCGTTGATTGTGGAATTTGACTTGAATGATTCATGATTTATCTTTGGTCTTTGATGAATGCTAGCTTGATTTCCATGATTAGTGAACGGAAGTGATCGATTGCCTATCACTTGAACTTGCATCGAAAGGGAGGTCAAATTCCCTATGGGTCGATGTGTAGAAGTGGCGGGGCCGAGGCGAATGACTCGGGCAAAGTCGTTGTTCCCTTATCAAAAATAAATCCCAAAAATGCAAACAATTGTATAGTGAGCAAGTAAGGGGTCGAACCCAAAGGAACCAGTTTCTAATCAGATTTTATGGTTTTCATGCAAGTATTCAAAGGGGGGATTTGAAAGTTGGTTTCAATCAAAAGTTATCAAGTAGAGTGTATCCAATCAATTCCACTTTATTAATCCGTTGATCATGAATTCATCCACCTCTTTATATGCCTAGGTCAATTCCAATCCAAATCATTAACAATCGCAAGTCCACGGTCCAAGCAATTCTATAACCCTAGGCAAGGACGCTTAACCTAGAATTAGCATAGAGAACAAGGATATTAGGAAATCAAATCATGCAATCAAGCTACGAGTCTCATGCACAACTTAACCATTGAATACTCTTCCCTAAACTAGTCCACGGTCCTAGAATAGAGTTGTTTCGAGAAGTAGGAAAGATGCATAGACAACAACCAATCCTAAATCAAACAATAGATCTAAGTAGTCAAACAAGTTGATCAGGCTCGTAAAATCAAACATAGATCATGGGATGAAGCACAAGAGTATCAATAAAGACCTAGGGATAAAGAGGTTACTAGAATTTCACAACTTCATAATAAAGCTTCCTTGATCGAATAAACTCAAGAGGAGAGTTAGTTCTCCATTACAAAGAAAACTCCAATCTTTATTGAAAGAACAATTGATTGACAAGTAAATTGAATATCCTAAAAACCTAGAAAGGTTCCCCTTAAATAGCCCCAAAGAACAACCTTTTCGGACTAGATAAGAAAGGAAACCGAAAGATAAGAAAGAAAACAAGGTAGAAAAGATAGAATTTCGCCCGTCTCAATGTCGGCCGGCACCGCGACCGCGGCATCACCACCGCGCCCGCGGCGGTCTTCAATCGTCAAATGTTGAGTCGGCTTCTACCGCGACCTTCATGGTCTTGGTTGGTCCGTCTCTTCACGCCGCCGCGCCCGCGTCATAGACAATGCGACCGCGGTATCCATGTAGTGGCGAATCTTCGTCTTTAAGCTCTTTAACTCTTGATTCTTCATAACTTGTGTCTTCGGTCTTCATAGTACAATAACGCTCAAAACTAACCTAAACACTCCCAAAATCCTCCTAAAATACAAGAGTTATCCTAATACAAAATAGCCTGAATCAGCGAACAACCTCGATCCTACGAGGATCAACACTTATTGCTTGAATTGGGGTGGAATAGCCCACATCTACTAGAGGAGGAACCCAAAAACCCAAGATCTATCTCTCCATTTTGCAAGGTTCGACTCACCCAGTACCTCGGGCCCGACTTAGCCAGTGTCGGTCCCGGCCATTTCCTTGTCGATCCACCTCGGGCCCGAAGTGACCAGTGTCGGTCCCGAGTGGTTTCTCTTGTTTTTCCTTGTTTTAGCTTTTCTTTCCCTTTTTCAAGTCTTTTAGGTGCACTCAACGACAGAATTCCCGAGTGTTCGACACCCTACCTTGTGCTACAACTAGGTCAGATTATAAATTGTATTCTAAGACCCCTCCAATCCGGACCGACGTCAGGGACGATACAAGAGAGTCCTCAACGCCAATCCTAAGGACTGTGTTGGGCGTCCTTACCAGCGTCCCCACCAGCAGCGTCCTCACCACTCTTCCAGCGTCCCTCCGCAAGGTCTTTCAGCAGAGTCCCTCAGCTCTTGAGTAGAGTCCTCAGCGGAGACTTTCAGCAGAGTCCCTCAGCTCTTGAGCAGATCAGCAGAGGCCCTAAGACTCATTTGCTTTAGTCCTTGTCTTTCCTTTTTCCCTCAACTCTTGAGTAGAGTCCTCAGTAGAGTCCTTAAGACTCATTTGCTTTAGTCCTTGTCGTCCCTAGGATTGGCGTCCCCATCGGCGTCCCTATCCGTTGGAGGCTGCCTTCTGCCAAGGCCAACTCTAGGGACGATACAAGCCAATCCTAAGGACTGTGTTGGGCGTCCTTACTTGCGTACTGATAACGGTATTTTAGTCGCCTTAATACCTATCAAAGTAATCCGAACAACCCAACTAATGTAGTAGGGAAGTAAGGGTCGATCCCACAGAGACTCAGGTTTCAGTGTTTATTGTTATGGTACTTAGAAAAGGGGGTTTTGAATATTAATCTAGAATCTAAACTAACTAAGGAATGGAAAACAAAAGATGAGATGTAGAATACGGGAGAAGTATGCTCAACTAGTTAATATCCATTGTGAATTCGATTATTGATCATTGATTATCAAAATTCTCTTTTTACCTTGACTAATCTATTGCGGAATGCTAATAACCCAACTTCATGGAATTATTAATCCTACTTCAATTCTAGTTATTAGCCCGACCGGTACTAACAACCCTAATTATCAAATAACCTAAGAGACCTCCTAGATTCAATTTGACAACAGCATTAAGACTCAAGCATCAATAGAAACATGTATTCAGAGCAACCAGACATCCAAATAACATGCGATTGAATTCTCTTCTCTAATCAACTAGTCCTACCAGTCCTAGATCGATTAAAGGTTCTACTTATGATCTAATTAACACCGACCGGTATTTAGAAAGATCTAGTTGTAATTCATCCTAGAGATCATATTAGGTGATCAAGCTAATAAAACCCTAGATCAAATTTATTCAATTAAGCATAGAGAAAACAATCTAGTCAAGGGAAATTAAGAACAATCAAATCTCACAATAATACTTCGTTCACAATTTCAATTAACTAGTCAAGCAAAAAAGGTTTAGTTATTGAAAGACATTGGAAAGCTTACAAAGTTTCCCATAGGGTTCTTGTTCTTCTCAAACTCCAACAATAATCAATCAAAGATTCAAAGATATGAAGATAATCCAAACCTAGAAAACAAAAGCTATTTATATATCTCTAAGGTTCCCAAAAATATATCTAAAAAGATAACCCAAAAGGCCCAAAAAGAATCCCATAAAAATCTCGGACATAACTCGGACACGGGCGAAAACTCGGGCAAGCACCCAGAAACGCGGTCGCGTTTTCGATGTCTTGCCCACGCTTTCACGGCAGAGACTCAGGTCTCAAAACGCGGGATGAACCTCTAAAGCGCAGGCGCGCTTTCGAACCTCCTGCCCGCGCGTATCACTTCAGAGGCTGTTTTGACCCACTTCGAGTTGCAATTTGGACTCGGAGTAAAAAGATGAATTGTAGCTCTTCGAGTTAGCTTTCCAATGACACCAAAATCAGATCGATCCGACCACCATAGCTCCAGATCCAGCCCTTACAAGAAAGAGGTGTCGAAACAACAACTCCAATACATATTCCGGATCCAAGTGTTCTTTTCCCATCACCTCTTGGGCTAATCTCATAGCTTGGCTCTCTTCTTGCTTTCTCCAATGCTTTGGCTTCACCTCCTCTCCACTTATTGTCTTCACATCTACAATTAAAAACCACAACAAAGTGTAGATATCCGAATCTTTCTACAAACTAACAAAACAAGCAAAAGTAACTAAAACTATACCAAAAACCATAAAAACACTAACTAAACATGCCCTAAAACACTACCTAACATATGCCTATCAAATTCCCTCATGCTTGAACCTTGCTTGTCCTCAAGCAAGAAATAAAATCAAAGTCACACCACAACTAGTAAGTCAAGCATCCATCTCAATATCAATCCACACTTCATCAAATAAGCTAAACCTTGACCAAGACATCATTGCACATATGAAATAGAAGCTTTCAAAATTAAATCATTCATCCATTCTAGACCTCACCAAGGTAATGTGTTTTGCTCTCTCACTCAAGTGTTTAAGGACATGTGTTTCACTCAACATCAACTTTGAAAGCTAGACTACCATAAGCTTGCATCAGTGTTCTAAATCTCCACTACGAATGATTAATCACACAACAAAAATCATGAGGACTTTTTAAGGGTTGTAATGGGGCCAAGGTATAAACAAGTAGGTAGGGAAATATTTGGTCATGTGGTGCTAAAAATCCGGGAACTAGTGCTAGCAAAAACCCAAATTACAAAAAAAACCACTATTAACTTCATACTTCCACTACTTATTCACCTCTTTCTCATCACTTTTCTTTCAACACTTCATCCATTCTCTCATATTTTCCTTTTTCTTTGTTTTTTTTTTCTTTTCATAAGAGACATCTTTTCTTTCTTTCTCAACTTCTTATCTTTTTTCTTTCTTTTCAAACCCAACATTCTTCCTTTTCTTTCTTTTCAAACCATCCCCATAGTACTACAAAGAACAACTCTAGCTAAATTCTAATTCCCGGATGGGTCAAGCTTATCAAGGCTAGGAGTTATTTTTGTGGAGCTACAAAATAAGGCTAATAGGCTAAAAAATAGGGGCTATCAAACAAAGGAATAATGTAAGGTAGATAAGGATAATATGAGCTAATGAACATGCCTCAATCATTTTAATGTCATGCATTTAAATCATGTAATGTAGCCTTGAAAAAGATATCTAAACGCAAGTTCTAGAGCTAGCAATCAAAGCGATACACTCAAGAAAGATATGCAAATATGCAATAAAAGGCTCAAAATAATCTCACAAGGTATATATGTCTAGAACTTCATAAACAATCCAAAATTTCAACTTCTTATGCATGCTCAATCCTATAATCAAGATTAATAACTTAAGAATCATGCTTCAATCCAAGGAAACTTCAACCAACAAGCTAGTCATGGGTTAGATAATACTCTTAACTTAGAGACACAAATGGTCAAGTAGGGAAATTTGGATCCTACAATGCAATTTTTTTGTGATTTTTAATTTTTCAATTTTTTTGTGATTTTAGATTGATTTTTCATTCATTTTTTTTTTCAGTTTTAATCGATGCAAAACTATAATTTAAACATGCAAATGCAACTATATGAATGCAATCTAAGACTAAGCAAGAAATCCCTTCCCCCACGCTTAAATTTTACATTGTCCCCAATGTAAAGTAAAAGTAAAGAGAAAAGAAAAACTAACCAAGTTGTCGAGTAATCCGGATCTTGAGGTGGTGGTGGGAAGCACGCGGCGGCCGAGCTATGATATGTGCAACCCGAGTTATGAGACCTGTGCGCCGGGCTAACTAGAAACAAAACCAAAACAAAAACAAACAAAAACACAACTACACTAAGCTAATACTAAGAATCAAAACAACTATCCTAATCACTTGGGTTGCCTCCCAAGAAGCGCTTCATTAACGTCGTTAGCTTGACGAGAGCACAATTTCACAGGCTCAGACATTGTCAATGCCCTTAACAACCTATCAAATACCTGCGAGCTCATCTTAATGAAACATAAATAACACAAGAATAAGTTGAGTTTAAATAACATGTCAGTCAAACAACGTTTCAACTTATCAAACCTATGAGCCCAATTTTCATAAGATGGCATATGCTCGAACCAATGCGAATCAAGTGGTGGCTTTTCAATATATGTATGAAATGAATCAAAGCTCTTACCAGAAATACCACTTTCAATCAAGATGAACTCAGAGAAATCCCTAGAATTTTCATCATGCTGCAAACTTGGTTCTTCGGATGAATAAGCAATAGGAAGGAATGCAACCGGCTTATTGAGTTTGGTGGCCTCTTCTTTAGCAATATAGACTCCACAAGGCTCATCTATGGTCTCCTCGAGATGAGTAGTATCACATGGAACATCAAATTCACCATCTTGACCCAACTCATGTGTAGGGAATTGCTCCTCCACATGCATTTGAGTATTTAATTCAGGGGCTCTTGAAACGTCAGAAGCCTCATCAGGTTGGAGTATTGATGAAGATGATCCGACCAACAAACACTGACGGCCCATATAACAAAGAAAATCCCAACACTCCATAGGTTCCATACATAGAATTCGTCCATTGCTCATGTATTCAGCCAACTCAAGAGTTTCATGATTCATACCCTCAATAATGCCCATGCAAAAGCTTCCAATATCAATATGAAGTCCCTGAGCACCAAGTCCATCCATATAATCTTGGAATCTAACGAAGTACCAATGAAATTGCTCATCTTGAAACTGTTTACATTCGAACAAAGCCATAGATTAGTAGCACAGGTGTGGACCCTAAGCTAGGTCCACACAAGAGTAACAAAACAATAAACACAAGAAAACAACCGAGTCCCCGACAACGGCGCCAATTTGATAACGGTATTTTAGTCGCCTTAATACCTATCAAAGTAATCCGAACAACCCAACTAATGTAGTAGGGAAGTAAGGGTCGATCCCACAGAGACTCAGGTTTCAGTGTTTATTGTTATGGTACTTAGAAAAGGGGGTTTTGAATATTAATCTAGAATCTAAACTAACTAAGGAATGGAAAACAAAAGATGAGATGTAGAATACGGGAGAAGTATGCTCAACTAGTTAATATCCATTGTGAATTCGATTATTGATTATTGATTATCAAAATTCTCTTTTTACCTTGACTAATCTATTACGGAATGCTAATAACCCAACTTCATGGAATTATTAATCCTACTTCAATTCTAGTTATTAGCCCGACCGGTACTAACAACCCTAATTATCAAATAACCTAAGAGACCTCCTAGATTCAATTTGACAACATCATTAAGACTCAAGCATCAATAGAAACATGTATTCAGAGCAACCAGACATCCAAATAACATGCGATTGAATTCTCTTCTCTAATCAACTAGTCCTACCAGTCCTAGATCGATTAAAGGTTCTACTTATGATCTAATTAACACCGACCGGTATTTAGAAAGATCTAGTTGTAATTCATCCTAGAGATCATATTAGGTGATCAAGCTAATAAAACCCTAGATCAAATTTATTCAATTAAGCATAGAGAAAACAATCTAGTCAAGGGAAATTAAGAACAATCAAATCTCACAATAATACTTCGTTCACAATTTCAATTAACTAGTCAAGCAAAAAAGGTTTAGTTATTGAAAGACATTGAAAAGCTTACAAAGTTTCCCATAGGGTTCTTGTTCTTCTCAAACTCCAACAATAATCAATCAAAGATTCAAAGATATGAAGATAATCCAAACCTAGAAAACAAAAGCTATTTATATATCTCTAAGGTTCCCAAAAATATATCTAAAAAGATAACCCAAAAGGCCCAAAAAGAATCCCATAAAAATCTCGGACATAACTCGGACACGGGCGAAAACTCGGGCAAGCACCCAGAAACGCGGTCGCGTTTTCGATGTCTTGCCCGCGCTTTCACGGCAGAGACTCAGGTCTTAAAACGCGGGATGAACCTCTAAAGCGCGGGCGCGCTTTCGAACCTCCTGCCCGCGCTTTCAACATTGGTCATCACGTATCACTTCAGAGGCTGTTTTGACCCACTTCGAGTTGGAATTTGGACTCGGAGTAAAAAGATGAATTGTAGCTCTTCGAGTTAGCTTTCCAGTGACACCAAAATCAGATCGATCCGACCACCATAGCTCCAAATCCAGCCCTTACAAGCAAGAGGTGTCGAAACAACAACTCCAATACATAGTCCGGATCCAAGTGTTCTTTTCCCATCACCTCTTGGGCTAATCTCATAGCTTGGCTCTCTTCTTGCTTTCTCCAATGCTTTGGCTTCACCTCCTCTCCACTTATTGTCTTCACATCTACAATTAAAAACCACAACAAAGTGTAGATATCCGAATCTTTCTACAAACTAACAAAACAAGCAAAAGTAACTAAAACTATACCAAAAACCATAAAAACACTAACTAAACATGCCCTAAAACACTACCTAACATATGCCTATCATGTCCACACCAGCAGCGTCCTCACCACTCTTCCAGCGTCCCTCCGGAGAGGCTTTCAGCAGAGTCCCGCAACTCTTGAGTAGAGTCCTCAGCGGAGTCCTTCAGCAGAGTCCCTCAGCTCTTGAGCAGAGTCCTCAGCAGAGTCCCTAAGACTCATTTGCTTTAGTCCTTGTCTTTCCTTTTTCCTACCTAGCTTATGGATAAGTATTACCTTTTGTAATAGAGACTAGAATATTAGGTCAAATTAGGTGTCTGGCCATTTATGGTATGCATAGGGTATTGGGCCAAGACTTGCATGTTTTAGGCCCAGCCCATAAATGCTAGGGTTTCCTTTTGTTGCCTAAGAGCCTCCACTATATAAGGAGCTCTCCTCTCTTGTAATCTTCACGTTTGCATTAAATGAGTTTTGGCTTGAATCGAGTGATAGCTCTTCCCCAAAACCGTGAACGTCAACCCTTCTATCCCTCTTCTCCAACGCCCTCCTTCTCTCCGGCCAACGCCGACCTTCCTCGACCTTCGGCGAGTTCTTCCGTCCGTTGGAATCCTATTCCATCACCCCCCCTTGACTTCGCTTCCGCACCCGTCCTCCTCAATAGTTGGATAAGGCCCATTTCGTAACCTAGATCCTTGGCCAAAAGCGAGTCCTTCCCGGAGTCCCGAGAAGGCGATCGCATCATACATCGCGCTGTTTATTTACGAGCAGACGCCTAAAGAGCCCGTTGTTGTAGTACTGGAGCCCGAGTTTCCTCCTCCCAAACGGCCTTCTAGGCGTAGGAGGCGTGGAGTTGATGTAGGGGGTGAGGCGGCAGCTGGTGCTCCACCAGCAGTCCTAACTGTTGTTGCTGATCCTGATGCTCCTCCACCTTCACGTATATCAAGACGCGCTAGACGTCAGATGGAGTAGGACTTGGTATGTTTAGAATACAAATATTTCTTGAAGCTATTTATACACTATAGGTTAGCGTTCCTGATTTGTTTTAATTGTTTTTAACCCTTCACTCTTGTAAGATTCTAAAAGTTCACTCTCGCACTGCATACACTGAGGAGCTGGAGAAACATGTTAGCCGTGAGTCGGGTACTTGGTTCACGATTGCGGAGCGTAGTGATCTTCTCGGACTCCGTACTGTAGGTGTCACTAGAGCAATTGACTCAACTTTGATTTATGCTTTCGTCGAGCGGTGGTATCTGGAGACGAACTCCTTCCATTTTCCGTGGGGTGAGATGACGATCACCCTTCATGAGCTCCGCGGTGACGAATGATGATATACGGGAGCGCATCGCCCATGATCTCCAGGTAGACGTCTCCCAGGTTGTTCGATGGTATAAGATGGGCGGGATTCCAGTGACTACCCTTGAGGATGCATTGTCGCGCATGGTGACAAGCGCGGTTAGGGATCACAACGTCCTATTATTTGTTTTTGCTTCTTAGATCGACTGTCCTCGTTGACAAGTTGAATTCGAGGCTGAAAATTAAATGGATGGTGTTGCTATTTGATCACGAGACTATCGGACAATACGCTTGGGGAGCTGGTGTCCTTGCGTACGTGTACCGCATCCTTGGACAGGCATCTCGATCCCGAGATGAGGGGATAGCCAGCTACGGGATTCTTCTTCGGGTATATTTCGTTCATCATGAGTTTTAACTAGATTCGATTGATTCACACTTGGTCCGCTATTTTTCTTATAGTGATTACTCTCGAGGTTGCAGTCTTGGATTTGGGCGTACTTTCCTCATTTCGTTGGCCATTATGTGACCGATATCCAAGCCCTAGCTGATCTACGAGTAGCTACTAGGTTTGAGAGTAGTGTTCCACATTCCACGGATCTTGGCTGCCTCGTCTTGATTAGGAGGATCCTCGACAGGATGAGATTCCAGGATAACCTCAACTTTCGAGCCTTCTTTCGTAACTTTCCTTTGTGATTGAGCGAAAATTCCCCAACATTGGTGGACAAATTCATCGGCCTTTTGCTGAGTCCTCAACACTCTCGACGCATGTATCTCAATCTTGTTCTTGATATGCACCCAACACAAAAGGTGTTGAATTTCACTTCTGAAAACGTTATGGATTCCTTTAATGAGGGTAGCTTCGTAATCTGTCATTATGGCCGTCGGCATCACTCCCAAATCTTCAAATAAGGCTCGAAGCTTCCTCATTATCCATGTGTAGTGGAAGGTCTTTTGACTCTTTTCCGCTCTCGTAAATGCATACGCAATGTTGAACGTCCTGTGAGTGCATGTGAAGCCAACAATCTCCACCAAGGGCATCTCATACCTACGTACAAAAATTTAACACACATAGTAGTAAGTATAAAATACAAAAACATTAAGTACGAAAGAAATAATCACAAAAGTATAAATACTCACTTTTTTGTCCCATAAGTGGTGTCGATAATTACAACATACGGGAACTTCTTCACAAGGCGCAACGATTCCTTGTTAGCAAAATATAGTATCTGCACCTCATTCGTTTTTCTATCTCTAATAGGAGAGAATACATAGCCATTGTCCACCAAAAACTTGAGAGACCACTACGTGACCGTCAATTCGCCCCAATCCTCATATTGTAACTTGTACAAGAAGTTCGCAACCTGCTTCCTTGTTGTTATATTCCCCTTAAATGTACTTCTCAGTTCGGCAATAATTTCTTTTGGGGTTCTCCTTGCATCACCCCACCTCCTAGCCATCAACTGCTCCTCCGGTGTCATTCGCCCCATGAATGCATTCCCGTTCAAGTCCCATGTGAGGGGATGATTGTGGCGACCTTCGACCACGCCGAATATCCACTTTGGATTAGGGCTCCCTGACTCTTTTGTAATATGACAGCCTACGATCTCAAACTTACAATCAAACTTCTTAGACTTCGATCTCCAAATTAGATTCGGTCTCCTTGGTCTACGTGGGCCGAACCTTTCACACCTAATACTAATATGGTACGAATTTGTTGTCTTTCTTATCAATGCCATCGACAAATCCTTCCCTTTAACTTTCACCCATTCATATAACTCTTCTTTGCTATTTCACGTTTCATCGGTACTAAAATACTCTGAATAGTCTTTCCCCTAAAATTATGAAAGTATTCTTCTTAAGAAATTATTTAAGCTAAAATTAACTAAGATGCAATATCGAATGAATAATAAGCATTAACGAAATTATGATACACACTACATAAATAAGAGCTATTGATTACGCATCATAATACCAAATTGAAACGAAATTCTCCTACAAGTCTATTGCGAATATCGAGTTTTTGAACAAAACGAATAATGCTCAACTTCTCATACTAACTATTCTTTTAAGAAAATTCTCCTACGAATATCAAAATTTCATACAAAATAATTCTAAAACTAACTGTGAATTCGCCGTTTGGACATCAATCGCCGAACTCGACATCGAGACTTTAATTTAAACCAATTCGCAACCGTTTATCCAATTATCGTCTTCCTCCTCTTCTTCTTCACTTGGAACCCAATTATTTTCTTCTTCACTTTCCTCACTATTTTGATATATTCTTGAATGAATACTAGTGTGTGTGTGAAAGAGAGATACAAAGAGAGATGTATTTTGTAAGAAGAGAAGTATTGGTATGACGTATTTATAGGCTCAAACTTGTCCGTTATAAATATGACCGTTAGTGCGTCTATCTTAAGTGCATCAAACAGGGTAACTTATTCAAAAACTGGACAACGATAACCTACGGGACTCGCCTTGCAAGATATATGCGCCTATGTTAGGCGCACGATACACCTATGTTAGGCGCACAGGCGAGTCCCACGGGTATTTTTTTTCCCATTTTGTCCTTAGACGCACCAGAGTGCACTTCTAAGTTAGGCGTACCATCTAGTGTATATTTAGCTCAAAAATAGCGTACGTTTAGCCATTTTCTGTACTTATTTGATCCGCATAATTCCTTGCCTTCGTGGAGAACCCAAAAAAAGAAGCCAGATATGCTATATGACAATACGCTATATTAAAAAGAAGATTATATACTCTCAATTTGTTGATGTTCTCGGCGTTGAAGTGCTGTCCCTTTCCCGGAGTGCTAGAGCGCTTTTTCTCCCTCTCCACTCTCCAGAGTGCTTTTCCAGACTCCCCTCTCCCTCTCTCTCTACAGGCTGCCGCTTACAAAGGATAGAGGATAGAGGGCAGAGGGATAGAGAGATTGGCAGAAGAAAAAGAAGACATCTTTCTCCCATTCACAAGCAGAAACGCGTTGATAGACCGTGGAATCTTTGAATCACGCAATTCCTTTTTCTTCTACCTTTTCCCATAAATCCCAATCAGTAATTGCGTGCTTCGTACGGTCTATCTACGTTTCTCTGCATCTAATCAAGCATTCCCCTCGTCCAATTTTCGGTTTCTCCCTTTGCCCTGCTGCCATTGATATACATCAAGTACCTTCTTTTCCTTTTTGGGAAATTTTACTCTCGGCTTCTGCTTACTGCATAATAGTACAATACAATTCTTGATTTATTTTGTTTTTCAGAAACAGGTTTGATTCTTGATTTGTTAGTTGTATTGTTGTTGTTGTTGTGGGAGACGGGGATGGAGAATGAAGGTAAGCCGACAGATGAAACTAGGCCGACTTACTGGCTGGATGCTTGTGAGGACGACGATATCATCCCCTGCGACCTCATTGGCGGTTTTGGGGATTCAGTCCAACAGGATCCCGTTGCCGACGATCAATCTTTCTTCGGAGGGATTGATCATATTCTTGACTGCATTAAAAACGGTAATGGGTTACCTTCTTCTCCCCAACCTATTCCTATTCGTGGGGATGGTATGGATATTTCTGGCCCCCTTGAGAGCGGTGAAGATGGGGAAATTAGGGTTCTTCCGATGGAAGATGAGAAATTGGCTGTTAGCTGTACTACTGAGAACTTAAATAGAGAGGAATTGAGAGCAACAAACCAACAGGTTAAGGAGGGGAGCATTGTGAGTAATGGGCATACCAAGCAGATTAATAGGAATTCGGATGTCGATGGTGAGAAACCGAAAATAGGGCCGGTTGATTCACGAATCAGGACTAGTAGTCCCGAGTTTTCAAAGGACAGAGAGGCTGCTACTGAAGAAAGGCATGGAAAAAGGGCACGGGTTCGAGGTGGTTATGAACATGATAGGTTTGTTTCTAGCAGAGGTCGTGCGTATGTGCGCGAAAGGGACGGCAGTGGGAGGAAAAGATATCGGGATTGGGAAGAACCCGGAAGGAAGGATAGGGAACAATTTAGGAGAAGAGAGAATGGTAGCAGGAACAATGGGAGGGAGAGAGAACAGAGAGGTTATTGGGAGAGGGACATGATTGGGTCAAAGGATATCGTTTTCCGTTTGGGTGCTTATGAAGCTTATCGCACCGGTACCGCAGATGGTAAAAAAAGTGAATTTGAGAAGCTTCAGGCGAGCAATGGAGTTGTGGAGAAGGAGAACAATGGGGTAGCTAAAAAGGAAAAGGTTCCACAGGAGAAGGCTAGACAGTATCAGTTGGATGTACTTGAACAGGCTGAGCAAAAGAATACTATTGCTTTTCTGGAAACCGGAGCAGGAAAAACACTAATTGCTGTTCTTCTCATAAAGAGTATTTGTTCAAAGCTGAAAGAGCAGAACAGGAAGATGCTTTCTGTGTTTCTGGTGCCTAAGGTTCCACTTGTGTATCAGGTGAGATGAGTATCATTGGGCTCTTTTGAGTTGCATATAATCTTGAAGTTAAATTATGAATTGTGATTAAAGGTTTCCTTTTCATTTCAGCAATCAGAGGTCATCCGTGAACAAACTGGTTGCAGTGTGGGCCATTATTGTGGCGAAATGGGTCAAGATTTCTGGGATGCTAAAAGGTGGCATCGTGAGTTTGAAACTAAACAGGTATTGCTATTGGTTTGAGACTAGATAATTTTCCCTGCCCTAATTAATTAACTAGGGTTGGCTTTAAGCTTCTGCTCAGCGTTGCTATGTATCTGATTCAATTTGCTTTTGTTTTTCATTGGTGTCAACAATATAGTATAGAAAATTTGATCGATTTTGTCTAGTAAAAAATTAATTGCATTGTTAGTGTTAAGGCCTTGCCATGGAAAAACGCTTTAAACAAAGCTGTGTCCTGGTCGTTGTACATGTCTGTGTATATATACTACCTGTATTCTGAAAGGATTCTCATTCTAGCCTTCAAACGTTATTAAGAAATGTTTATTATTTAAGGAGTATAGGTAGGGGTGAGTTAAGAGCTTTGGTATTGGAATTTGCACATAGTGACTCTCTATGCAAATTCTCTATATTAATTTGCTACCATCAAGGCTGGTAACTGAGAAAGTAGAAATTTTAACCAAAGGTTACAGTGTTTAGGTTTAATTGATGAATTTCTTAATATTGAATCTTTCTTGTATATTCCTGTATTTCTCTCTGAGCTTCTATCTGTTTGTTGAAGTATTTGAAAACTTGCAGCTTCAAGAGATGGATAACTGGCTTATTTGGTTATTGCACTAAGCCATTCATTCATGCCGCTGAGTTTGTGCATTGAGACACATGTACTTATGCGGATAATTTTTTTTTTACTCTTTCCAGGTTCTTGTGATGACTGCCCAAATACTATTGAACATTCTTAGACACAGCATAATAAAAATGGAATCCATCCATCTCCTTATTATGGATGAGTGTCACCATGCCGTGAAGAAGCATCCATATTCATTGGTTATGTCTGAATTCTATCATACAACTCCAAAAGAGAAAAGGCCGGCTGTATTTGGAATGACTGCTTCTCCTGTCAATTTAAAGGGTTTGAATTTGTTCTTTGCATTTCTTGTGCTGAAGGCTTTACATTTTGTAATCATGTGTTGACATTCATGTTCGTACTAGGTGTTACTAATCAAGTCGATTGTGCTATCAAGATACGCAATCTGGAAACCAAGCTAGATTCTGTTGTCTGTACAATTAAAGATCGGAGGGAGTTGGAAAAACATGTTCCCATGCCATCAGAAATCGTTGTGGAGTATGATAAGGCAGCCATATTATGGTCTCTTCAAGAGCAGATCAAACAAATGGAAGAGACTGTTGAAGCAGCTGCACGATCAAGTTCTAGAAAAACTAAATGGCAATTTATGGGAGCCAGAGATGCTGGAGCCAAGGAAGAGCTGCATCAAGTCTATGGTGTATCAGAAAGAACTGAGAATGATGGTGCTGCTAATTTAATTCAAAAATTGAGGGCCATCAACTATGCACTCCGTGAGCTCGGACAGTGGTGTGCATATAAGGTTTCTGATTTTTTCCATAATGCACTTAATTCTTTATTTTGATTTTACATGCAAGTGTGAACCAATTTGTGCATGTCAATTTCATTGGCAGGTTGCTCATTCTTTTCTGACTGCTTTGCAAAATGATGAGCGGGTACATTACCAGCTTGATGTCAAATTTCAAGAATCCTACTTGCAGAAAGTCGTTAATCTGTTACAGTGTCATTTGTCTGAGGGTGCTGTTTCTAGTAATGGCACAAAATCTGACCAAGAAAATGGCGATTTGATGGATATAAAAAATGTTGAAGTTGAAGAGGGAGAGCTTCCTGATTGTCAAGGTGAGTACTATGAATTTTATCCACCAGCTGTATTTCATCCCCCTTTCTCTTCACACTTTTGTCTATTTCTTCAGTTCTACATGAACAAAATCTTCCACCTTTGTCTATTATTTGTGCTATATCATGTAGATTGCACTTAAACATAGTGCCCATGTTGGTATTGATTGCATCTCTTTGGCCTGCTAGTTGTTTCTGGTGGAGAGCATGTTGATGAGGTTATTGGAGCTGCTGTAGCAGAGGGTAATGTTACTCCAAAGGTGCAGTCCTTAATAAAAGTGCTTCTCAAGTACCAGAATACAGAGGATTTCCGTGCCATTATCTTTGTTGAGAGAGTTGTAACCGCCTTGGTTCTTCCTAAGGTTCGATAACGCTTTGTAAAAATTTTGCTTGATTGATCTGTTACCATGTTTTTGCTGTGGAATTCTAAGTAGCTTCATATGATGTGTTGCCTTGTGGTCAGTTGTTTGCTGAACTTCCATCTGTAAGTTTTATAAAGTCTGCTAGTATGATTGGGCACAATAACAGTCAGGAAATGCGGACATCCCAGATGCAGGACACAATTTCCAAATTTCGTGATGGTCGTGTAAGTTTGTTAACTTCGTTCTCCTCTGTATTGGATGTATTCAGGGTATATTAGCTTTAGTAAACCTTGCTTGCAGTTAACTGTGCTAGTGGCCACTAGTGTTGCTGAGGAAGGACTTGATATTCGACAATGTAATGTTGTCATTCGCTTTGATCTCGCTAAAACTGTTTTAGCTTATATTCAATCAAGGGGTCGTGCAAGAAAACCTGGGTCAGATTACATCCTGATGGTTGAGAGGTATTCAGCTAACAAATAGTTTTGTCCTCTTTTAATTTAAAGAAAACGAAATAGTATAATCATTACTTTGTTTTGTATGCATTAGGGGGAATCTTTCCCATGAAGCGTTTTTAAGGAATGCGAGGAATAGTGAGGAAACATTGCGAAAAGAAGCAATTGAGAGAACTGATGTGAGCCATATTAAGGATGTTTCAAGATTGATATCAGTGGACATAAGCCCGGGCTCAGTTTACCAAGTAGAATCAACTGGTGCTGTTGTAAGTTTGAATTCTGCAGTTGGCCTTATCCACTTTTTCTGCTCACAGCTGCCAAGTGACAGGTGCTAATCTATAATCATAAGTATTTAGTTTAAACTGCTGCTTAGTTCAAAAAGTAAATGAAAAGGAAAGAAAATGTTCTCACCTGCTGCTTAGTTCAAAGCTACTGTGGCTTTCCACTTTGGTATATTCTTTTTTTGTTATTATGGTACTTGAAACCTTTTCTTTAACATATACAAAGCTTTACTGCCCATTTCATTTTAATGCTTATTCTGTTACTTTCCAGTTTAGTTTTGGTCTCTTCCTCTCTTCTCTTACGTATACACAAACCAGATTGCATGCCTAGGTACTTAAAACACAAACAGAGTGTAATATCTTAACATTGTTGGCTGTTTTTCTTTTTAATTTAGATACTCAATACTTCGCCCTGAATTTATCATGGAGCGACATGAGAAGCCTGGCGGTCCTGCAGAATACTCTTGTAGGCTCCACCTACCCTGTAATGCACCTTTTGAAAACCTTGAGGGTCCAGTTTGTGGTTCAATGCGTCTTGCACAACAGGCATGTCAACCATGCGTTATCTATTCATATCTCTCCCAATATGACTGCCTTACTATTCTAACCGAATTTCTGACTCAACTTCTGTCGATCAATGGATATTGTTCTCTATTGCTTAGGCTGTTTGTTTGGCTGCTTGCAAGAAGCTCCATGAGATGGGAGCATTTACAG
The DNA here is from genome assembly GCA_963924305.1 of Polygonum maritimum. Classification (NCBI taxonomy): domain Eukaryota; kingdom Viridiplantae; phylum Streptophyta; class Magnoliopsida; order Caryophyllales; family Polygonaceae; genus Polygonum; species Polygonum maritimum. The sequence continues at coordinate 10,255,308 of OZ002734.1, forward strand.
ATATGCTCCTGCCAGATAGAGGAAGTGGAGAAGAAGCTGACAAGGTAGAGAAGATTGGTGAAGGGGATCCTCTTCCTGGAACTGCCAGACATCGGGAATTCTACCCTGAAGGGGTAGCCAAAATTCTTCGGGTCAGAATTTCTCTACAGTGCTGAAGATTTTAAATAAACATCTTTGTAGAAGAATATAACTGAGTTCGATTGTGTGATGTTTGCGCTATTGTTTTTTCAATTTCATCTGTGACACTGATAGAATATACAAACTTGTTACTATATATATTTGAAGACTATTCTGTATGCTGATTATGCTAATTCATCATATGCATTTTAGTATACTGATCTGGTTTTGGCTTTACAGGGAGAGTGGATCTTGTCTGGAAGAGATGGTTGCAATAGTGCAAAGTTGTTTTCTCTCTATATGTATCATGTAAAATGTGAAGATATTGGATCCATTAAAGATCCAGTCTTGAGTCAAGTTTCAGATTTTGCAGTCATCTTTGGCAATGAGCTGGATGCAGAGGTACATCAGTGACATCTGGACTAGCTATATCGATGCTTGCTGTGTTTAGTACGTGTAAAGTTGTAACTAATATCAGATTTGCTATTAGGTGTTATCGATGTCGATGGATCTTTTTGTCGCCCGAACCATGAAGACAAGGACATCTCTTGTCTTCCGGGGTTTAATAAATATCACAGAAAGCCAGGTAATTATTGATACATTTCGGTGATATGATCCTTATCAGAGAACAAAGGATCGTTGTGATTCATATTAATGGGATGACTTTTACTTTTCTTTCCTGCAGCTAGCATCCCTAAAGAGTTTTCATGTTAGACTTATGAGCATCGTGTTGGACATCGATGTTGAACCTTCAACTACTCCATGGGATCCTGCAAAGGCATATTTGTTTGTCCCCACGGTCTGTGATAATTCAGTAGATCCTTTAAAAGAAATTGATTGGGATCTTATTCAAACTATAACAGAGACAGATGCATGGAAGAATCCTATTCAGAGGGCTAGACCAGATGTTTATTTGGGAACAAGTGAACGGTCTCTTGGTGGAGATAGAAGAGAGTACGGGTTTGGGAAACTGCGCCATGGTATGGCATTTACAAAGAAGTCACATCCTACCTATGGCATCAGAGGAGCTGTTGCTGAGTATGATGTTGTGAAAGCTTCTGGATTGGTTCCCAACCGAGGTTCCAGAGTCGAAAGCAATGTGGAATTGCCTAAAGGGAAACTGATAATGGCTGATACATTGACAAGTGTGGGAGATGTGGTTGGTAAAGTTGTAACTGCTGCTCACTCCGGGAAGAGGTTCTATGTAGATTCTGTGCGCTATGAGATGACAGCAGCGAATTCTTTTCCAAGGAAGGAAGGATATCTTGGTCCTTTGGAGTACAGCTCTTATGCAGATTACTACAGGCAGAAGTATGATATCCTATTTTCTATTTTTGCTTCTAACACCTAATCATAGTTCTTCTTTAGTTTGTAAACAGCTTCAGTCTTGCACCATCTTTAAATTTTTATCATGCTCTTTCATGCATTGTACAATGGGGATTTAATGAGGAAATCTCTTAAGCCATGATGCTCCTCTATTGTTGCGCTTGAAGGAGAAGAAATGTTCTATTTTGTGACCTTTCAAATTAAGCAGTTTTTCATTTTATAGCCACATCAATCAAAGACTTATGTCAATTGGATATAGAACCATTTTTCTTCTTCATGCATAAATAGAGAGGTCGTTTGACTGTTTGGAGTGTATGATGGTTGCAGGTATGGAGTTGAATTAGTATATAAGAACCAACCTCTTCTCAGAGGACGAGGTGTTTCCTATTGCAAGAATCTTCTTTCCCCCAGATTTGAACATTCAGAAGGTAGTATGCTTTTCCAGGGAAGTGTATGTCCTTCCTTGAAAGTGGTTGTGGTTATGAAAAGTAACTAACTGTGCAAAACCTGCTTGTGTAGCTCAAGAAGGTGAGTCAGAAGAAACCCTTGACAAAACCTATTATGTATATTTGCCGGCTGAACTATGTTTTGTGCATCCACTTTCTGGCGGACTTATACGAGGTGCACAGAGATTGCCATCAGTTATGAGAAGGGTCGAAAGCATGCTGCTCGCTATTGAGCTCAGGGATATGATTAGCTATAATGTTCCTGCCATAAAGGTTCAGTGATCTATTTATCAATGTTATTTTCATTTGAGAATTTTATAGTTTCGTAGATCTAATCATTTGAATAAGTCTATGTTTTTGTTCAGATACTGGAAGCATTGACTGCTGCTTCATGTCAAGAAACCTTTTGCTACGAAAGAGCAGAGCTCCTTGGAGACGCTTATCTCAAATGGGTGGTTAGCAAATTTCTTTTCCTAAAATATCCCCAGAAACACGAGGGTCAACTTACAAGGATGAGACAGCAGATGGTGAGCAACATGATTCTCTATCAGCATGCACTCTCCAAAGGAATTCAGTCTTATATCCAAGCAGATCGTTTCGCTCCATCAAGATGGGCTGCTCCTGGTGTTCTGCCTGTATATGACGAGGACAGCAAGGATGAAAATCCATCTTTATTCGATGAGGAGAAGCCAACTACTGTTATAAAGAAAGCAATAGAGTCTTGGGATGGCTTCGAAGATGATGAGATGGAAGATGGGGAGGTAGAAGGTGATTCGAGTTCATACAGGGTTCTGTCTAGCAAGACTTTGGCAGATGTTGTGGAAGCTCTCATTGGAGTTTATTATGTTGAAGGTAAGCGGTTTGCAGCTAACCACTACATGAAATGGTTAGGGATTGAGATAGATATCGATCCTTCAGAGTTTGAATGGGCCACCACATCAAGCAATGCCCCTCAGAGTGTTCTTAGAAGTGTGGACTTTGATGCTTTAGAAGGTTCCTTGAACTATAAGTTCCAACAAAGAAGCCTTTTGGTGGAAGCAATAACTCATGCTTCTCGTCCGGCTTCTGGAGTTTCCTGTTATCAGCGACTCGAGTTTGTGGGTGATGCAGTATTGGACCATCTCATCACAAAACACCTGTTTTTTACTTACACTGACTTACCCCCTGGCCGATTGACTGATCTACGTGCTGCTGCTGTCAACAATGAAAATTTTGCCCGTGTTGCAGTGAAGCATAATCTTCATCTTCATCTACGTCATGGATCCTCTGCTCTTGAGAAGCAGGTTTGAAGCCTTTTTAGTGCATCTTGTGTTGTTTGCTGTTCTTGGATAAGAAGTTGCCTTTTTCTTACTTCTTAAATCCTCTGGTCTTTTGGTATAGATACGAGATTTCGTGAAGGAAGTGCAGAATGAGCTGTCAAAAGCCCGATATAATTCCTTTGGCTTAGGTGATTGCAAGGCTCCTAAAGTTCTGGGTGACATTGTTGAATCAATTGCAGGAGCCATTTTCCTTGATAGTGGTCGTGATGGCTCTGTTGTGTGGCGGGTAAATGTTTTTAATCACATTTTTCTTTTTAACTTATCCCTGCTCTCTTGAGCTATAAAGAGTTTGTTTCTAGGTATTTGAACCATTGTTGCAACCGATGGTCACTCCGGACACACTTCCAATGCACCCTGTGAGGGAGCTGCAAGAAAGATGCCAACAGCAGGCTGAAGGTCTCGAGTATAGGGCTAGTCGAGATGGGAATTTAGCCACGGTTGAGGTGTACATTGATGGTGTACAGCTTGGTGTGGCCCAGAACGCACAGAAGAAAATGGCACAGAAACTAGCTGCTAGGAATGCTCTCATGGCTCTCAAGGAAAAGGAAATAGCCGAAGAAGAAGCGAAGGATAAAGCAGATGAGAATGGGAAGAATAAGAAGAAGAAAAACGGTGACCAGGCATACACTAGACAAACTCTGAATGATATTTGTTTGCGTAGGAACTGGCCGATGCCTTTATACAGGTAACCAATCAGATGCTGATGTTGGTACTATGAGATATGGGTTTCTTGTTTTTGTTATTTGATGAAATGAATGTTTGGATTTGGCAGGTGTGTGGATGAAGGCGGACCAGCTCATGCAAAGAGGTTTATTTTTGCAGTGAAAGTGAAAACGAACGACAAAGGGTGGACGGATGAGTGTGTGGGGGAGCCGATGCCAAGTGTTAAGAAGGCCAAGGATTCTGCTGCTACGCTTCTCCTTGAGCTTCTCAACAAGTGGTACCCTCCACAGGACTAGGAGGATCCATCATCATCTCATCTCTTGTTAGGTATTTATTCGGTGTTTGAAATAAAAGCCATCTGAATAATATTTCTTTCTACTTGGAAGATTGAAGGGGGGCAAGTGTAGTGTGACTATGTCGATTATATGAGTAGAAAGGGTTAATGTTTCATTTGGCACTGTGGCCGTATCACATGGGATATATTAGATTTCTGTGTTTTGGACACAACTTTACAAGTGAGAATAATGTTGTGTCCAAAACTTGGTTCTTATTGGTATGGGACATATGATCAGTATGTGCACTTATGTTTTCACGCCCTCCTTTTGTATGGAGTATGGACTGGTATTTATTGATTCGTGGTTTATCTGAAGAAGCCCTTTCAGTGGGCAGAAAATACAAGCACTATAGACTGCAGATTTCCAATTGATAATTATGACTGCAAGCCATGAGTTTGACATATATAGGTGTTAAGGTAAAGTAGGCAATGCGACTTCTGCCACATCAGCGACCTTTTGAGTTCAAAGATGGGAGTAAAGTTCAACATTCATTGGACGTTGTTCTACACCAATGTGAAGAGCTGTTTCTGATTCCATCATAGTATTTAGGCTCTGTTCGGCTTCAACATCAGAAGAGTTTTGGCCGTTGAGACGCTCTGAAGGAGCGGTGTTCGGCGATGGTGTCTTACCCTAGATGAAGCATATTCTTCCGCTTTGGTCCACTACCCGGCGATGGTGTACCCCTCGGGGAGAGTAGGTTCCCGGAACGTTTCGGACAATCGACAACCTAATACTCTCTCCATCCCATAATGTTTGTCCATTTTCCTAATCCGTCGTCCAAAAATGTTTGTCCACTTTCCTTTTATATCAATAAGATTCTTCCAATCTTACCCCTATCCAATCTCTAAATTTACATCAATTATCCAACTTTTCAACCTACTTTATCTCTTTTCAACTTTTTCCCCCTACAAATTTACAAAAATACCCCTATTCAATCATATTTTCTACCCACTTTTTCATTTCCCAAAACCACTTTATACCTTGCATTAAAAACCGCAAAAAGCGTCCTTTTGAACGAACATTATGGCACGGAGGGAGTAGACAATAAGAATTTCCCCCCATACCCTTCAAAGGATTGGGGCCTGGTTTGCTTTTCGCATCGGAAGAAATTCTATTGGATGAGTTTTTTGCCTTTGAAGGAATTCCAAGCCGTGGCAAACCCTAGGATCTGAAGTACGAGTTTCCTGCCTTGATTATTGGCTTTATGTTAGAAGGCAAAAATTGACAATCAATATATATTATAAAAGCCGACCGTTTTCGACCCACCACGTTGATTCTGGCCCCGCTTGATTTTAATTTTTTTTTCCAACTCAAATAGATAATAACAACTTTGTATCTTTTATTTTTCTTAATTATCTATCTTTAATTTTATCTTTAAAGTCATACCTTTTAGCAATAATTATATTTTCCTAAAAATAAAATTACCATATAATGAAAGATTATTTTAGTATCACGTCGTAATTTATGTACGAGGGTTGCCAATTAAAGATTACCATATAATGAAAGATCGTTCTTTAATTTTATCTTTTACATGTAATGAAAGATTACCATTCAGAATATCATGGTACACCTAGCTAATTATATATGAGTTATGTTAAAAATTTACGTTGTATGTTTATTTTTAGGGAAAGGTTATTTTAGTGTTTCTTTCTCTTGTACAACAGTACAAGTATCATGGCACGACGGGTACAATTTGAACTTGAAAGTTAAGATATGTTTTATATGTACGTTAAATTTTAAGACATAATTGGCTAGAATAAATTTAATATGATATTATAAAATATACGTTCGTTTGTTTCATTTACTATGTCATTATTTGAATGGATCTAAAGTATATGTACAATTAATTTTGGAGTATAATATAATTAGATATTAGCATAACAATAACTAAAAAAAGATACTAGCATAACTAACATTAATTTCTTAAACTTTATAATAGTCGTACAATTAATGTTATATGATTTTCTTTCATAAACTAACATGTAATTAATTAACTTTGATATTCATAACACTTTTAAATTTATATAAAAAAAATTAATCTCACCCCACTTAATATTTTTATAAATTGTTTTGAACAATTTCTATTAGTTTCCTAATATTTTCTATATCAATTATTTTTTAGATTCAAAATATCATGATTTTTGAAATATAATACATCTTAATAAGATAATTTTTTTGATATATTCACGCATATAGAGGCAAAAAGTTATTCATTAAATATCTATTTATATCAAGTTGGAGATTTACATACTAAAACAAAAGTACATATAATTCGCAAAATAATGTAAGTTATTGACTATAAAATATAAGTACGTGATTTGAATAACAATGTATTCTTAATCGTTTACAGAACAATTAAAGAATTATAATATTCGATGAAATTGAATTATGTCATACTTTTATTATATGCTTTTACACTAATATTATATTTATAATATATTTAAAAAATTACAAAACTCGAGTCGTGCATGGCACGACGGGTAAAACTAGTATTACTTATATTGGTCTAATATTGCTATCCCCGGTTCATGTTATATTTTTTTAATTAATCCCGATTCATATTCATGCTTTGTAAAACCCAGTCTGTACGTTTCATTTGGGAACCCTATCTTTATATGTCTCCTTGTAGCTCAATTTATAGATTAGCAATGAAAATACAATCTCTTCTTCCCATATATTCAAGCTCTCAATTCTCATTTCATCACGGATTAACTCTAGGTATGTATTTTCAAGCCCATACGGACCCACGCTCTTCCGTAATTAAGTTCTTCGAACCTTTTGGTTCCTAACTCGATTCTTATCCATTGAACTGTAACATTGGTATCAAAGCCGTTCGGTTCCTTGGCAAGGTCTACCATGGTATTTAACCTTTTGGATGAGACTACCAGGAAATTGGAGCAGATGGAAGTGGACTTGGGCCGCAACTCGTGAAGCAGCTCGACAGAAGCAGGATTGAGCCTTTCACGAGCTAAATGAGGCACTTGTAGCTATAGTTGCTCTATTAGTTGATGAATATGATGTGGTGGAAGCTAATGCCCTGAATCAAGATGATAAGCTAGTCCAACTTGAGGCAATTGATGAATCAAAGGTTGAAAACGAGACCGCAAGTTCAGTCGCACAGCAGGTGTTCAACAAAATGTCTAAATAGAAAAACAACCTTAAATCAGAATTGTGCGTTGAATTGGTGCTCAATGAAACAATCGAGCCACAACATCAGTTGAAGGCTTGAAGCAAGCTGAATTGGAGGCTTTAGAGGTAGCCAATGGATCAGATGCTAAGAGGTGCATTATTGTTCCTACAAACGATAGATTTGTGTATGCTCTAGACATAACTGGGTTGTTTGTTCATTTGAACGGATTGAGCTTTGACTTAGATGGAAAGAATGATAGTATGAGGGAAGAGATTTTTGCTAAGGAATTTCTACATCCAAACAAGCACCACATGTTCGATGAAAAGCCAAAGACACAAGGAGGCCATAAACTTAAGGAGTTTAACATTTATACACGTATTTTTTCGTGGGAAGTAAATTCAACTTATGTTCAATACTTCATTCCTTTGCGGGGGATTGGAGCTGCCCGTGGGAGGTTGAATTCATGCGTACGGACATTCAGTGGCTGCTCGGTCGGTTTCAGAATTGGGGTTTAAACCATGTCTTCAGAGAAGCCAATTCGGTAGCGGATCATATTGCGGTTTCGTTTCGTCATGTGTCGTCCTTTACGTTAACTTCCGATCCGGTTCTTTCGGACCTCATCCGTAAGGATTGTCTAGGATAGGTTTCATTTTAATGAGATTTGCCTAATCTCTTTCCTGTATCAAAAAAAAAAAATACTTCATTCCTTTGCTGAAAGGTATGGGTGTTGATTCATGTCATTTGGTGAGAGCTCCTATTGCTGTTGGTGATTATCTCAGTGGGGAAGATGAGCTAAAAATATTCGAGGAGACAAAGAAATATCTACGATGGAGTTTTCTGCCAAGCTAAGGGATGAGAAGTGAGATAGGCTTCTTAAATGCGCTAGAGATTAGGGAAGCTCTAGTGGTATGTGAGCTGATTGGTAACACACTATCACTGTTGGTTGAGTTTGGTAATGTTGACGATTCACTCGGTGATAGATCTAAGCTAGAAATATTTGGCTCTTTGCAAGCTTTCAATCGAGGAGTTGTCGAGTACTACTTACTCCAACTCTTAATATGAAGAAGGGGATGACTTTTAGACTTTTTAAGATGATTTTGGCTCATGATCTGCACGCTATTAAATACACTATTGAAAGGATTTCTTGACTAATCCAACTAAACAAATAAATTTACAAATCAAGACCCCACTGGATATTGCGATGTCAAGTTCGTCCCCAAGAGAAAGAAGTTTTATGTCTAGTTATTGAAAAAAACAAACAAAGGAAAGAAGGTAGAAAAGTATCGGTAACGACCCTAGCGCGGTCGTTCTGAGAGCAGTTACCGCAAACAAGCGACGAAACACACAAGAGGCTCGGTCGCGATCTAGGAAGGGTCGTTAACGAGGCAGTATGAAAGAGGTTTTCTCAAGACAGTTAAAAACTTCTAAGGATTAGTGATGCGTCCTTGCCCTTCGTGGTCGACAAGAACACGAATGTCCCGATCGAGATCGTAGGTGTAAGTGCGTTTCCCTTGATTGAATGATGGATTGATGAAGTAACAAGTGATGCGGAAGCGATTGATGATGTTCGGCTATGGACGAACGAAGGGTTTGATGCAACGGTATCCCGAGAAGGAGTAACTCAACTTTACTTTAGGGAATTCAATATTGTATTGCATGAATTTAATGAAAGGAATTACAAGAGTAATTATAGAGGGATAATCGACCCCCTAGGGTTTCTAACTAGGAAAGAAATAATCTAGCAAATCATATCTTGTCTATGGAAAGATATAGATATGATTTGTTACAAAAATCCTAAAATAAAAATATGGAAAATAAAAAAAACAATGCTATCTAATATTAAGTCAAGTAACTATCCTAAAAGAATAACTTGACTTACAGGAAAATAAATCTAATTAAGGATAGGCGGTTCGAAAGGAATTCGAAACCAAAGTCGCGGATATCCGCCAGAGGAGGGTCGCAGCCGATCATGGTGGGGTCGGGGCCGACCTGGAGGGAACTCTCACGAGAAGGTCGCAGCCGCCCATGGTGGGGTCGGGACCGACCCTTCTGGGAACAAAGCCGGACTTGCTGAGGTTGAGTCCGAGCTCAGCTGAGTGGAGACGCTAACCCATCTTGTGACGTCCGAAGAGCCTTGCGATCGGGAGACTCGGGCCATTAAGGATCGAGTGGCTTGGGCGATGCTCTTGGCTCGGCTCCTTGTGATAGGACCCTTGAACTTAAGTTGGAGAGCGTCTTCTTCTTCTATGGCCGACATGGTAGGCAGGGTCGAATCAATTAGGGATACCGTAATAAAGCTATACATGCAACACCAATGAATTCGCAAAAATCATGCTCTCATCATAAAGAAAGTCGACTTTCGTCAACCATATAACTGAATGAATCAACTTTCATTAAATCAATCACCTTTATACCTATTTCAATCTTAGGAATTTCAACTTTCATTTCAAGACCTAATATATTACTCTAATTTACAATTATCTTTTTCAATCAAATCGCTAATAAGAACATGCTTCAACTTTTATCAAGGAATTAAGCAGAAATATGATAGATTATGATTCTCTTTTTCAATCAAATCACATGCATAACATTGTTTGGCTCACCCCTATCCTAGAATAAAGGAACTATTCATAGATAATCATGGAAATCAAACAAGAAGACATGCTTCAACTTTAGAAAGCACCACAGAACGCCGTCCGAGAAAACTACCATCAAAGGAGACAATGCCGCTTGAAGAATTTATGATAACAAAACCATAAGAGGAAAATCCAAAAGAATTAACGGCACCATCAAAATTTAGTTTATAAAAAAACTTGGGGATTTAGTCCATCTAACATTCCTTCTTTTGTTGGTATGGTTTACAGTTTTTAAGCTCTCATCTTTATCATCTTTGTCTGGTTGTTTCAAAATCATAGTTCTCTTCCAATCAGCCATTTGCTTGAACGCAAATTCAATTGTTTATCTGGGGTATATATATGGTTGACCATTCCCATCAAAAATGTTTTTGCTCCTAAGAAACCTTGTACACCACCAGAGGTTGAACACAAATTCAATGTGGGTTGTATTGATTCTAGCTTGCATCTTATTAATAAAGTTCAGCGGGTATCGATTTTGTGCATCTAGTTGTCCCATCACTCGATCAATTGCTGGAATTATCACAATTAGAGCTTGGCGAGCATGGGTACATTTCATAAAAAGGTGATATGCATCTTCATTCTGTGAAGTGCAAAACCCACATCCTTGCGGCACCGCGATACGATTTGTTGCTAGTCTGGATTTAGTAAGCAATCCATTACGACAGACTTTCCAGATGAAGTTTTTCTGCTTCGGTGGAATGTTTAATTTCCATATCCATTTGAGATCGACTTTAAGACTTGTTTTGTTCTCTTGAATCCATTTCATTGTGGCTTTGGTAGAGTACCACCCATTCTTACTTGCTTTTCAGTTTAGTTGGTCGGTTAAATTATTGACCGGTAAAATTATCTTGGCGATCTTAATAACATCGCCAGGATTCAAAACGCGTCTTAGTTTATGTATGTCCCAAGTTTTATCATCTCGTATGTATGAACACACGACTTGTTCCTCATTAATCAAATGGAGAGCCTCCGCTTTTGGTTTGATGTTAAGGTTTGGAACCCAACAATCCTTCCGAAACCGGGTGGTTCTCCCATCCCCAACTTGCCACGATAACACCGAGAGAAAAAGATCCTTAAGGTTCATGAGCTTGGACCACTGCCATGAAGTGTTCTGTTGCTTGTTGTAATTCCACAGGTTTTTTTTGTCTTAAGAAATTTTTCGTTGACGATTTTGACCCACAGGTTCCTCGGGTCCGCAAGTAGTTTCCGTAGTAGTTTCATATGTAATGTTTGGTTCATTTCTTCCGCTTTAGCGATACTAAGCTCACCGTGATGAGTGGGCCTACAGATAGAGTTCCAGCTTATTAACGGTTTGTAACCGCTAGCCTTATTCCAGAAGAAGTTACGATTAATCTTGTCAAGTTCATCTTGCGTAGCTTTGGCTAGATAGAAAGATTGTATTAAATAGTTTGGTTGTGTAGATAAGTTAGTTTTCCATGTCGTTAGTTGGTCCCTTGTTCTTGTTGTGTATGCATTGAATGTATTCTTGTAAGCCTTTCGTTAAGGAGGGTACAACCTAGGTATTTATCCAAGGTTACAGTATTTGTTATATGGAGGGTTTTTAATGATTTTTAGTCGCATTATTTGTGTTTTTGTAGCTTGAAACGCTGATTTGTGGAGATTGACTTTCTGATAAGAGGCTTGGATTACTTTCTGGTGACTTGACAATAATCCTCAATTACATGAATGATTGTTTGCTTTAGTAAAGATAATTATATCATCTTCATTTTAATTTGCATTTTCCTTCATTTTCTTTTCTCTCGAACAAAAACATGTTTCTTCATTTTAATTTTCTTTTCCTTCATTTTCTTCTCTCACAAAAAAAAAAAACAATGTTTTGACATCACTATGATCAAAATCATGCTCACTCTCTTCAAATTTCATTTAAATTTTTTAACCCCTGCCCAAAATTTTGATCTACAATTGAGGATGCGCTTACAAAACTCTTACAGAACTCGCCATATTTCAGTGTCACTGTTCAGTGTGATGTGAAATCAATCGAAACCATGGGTGATGCAAATCAAACAGTGTGTACAGATCTCCAAAGGTCTACAAGCATACCCAAGTGTGTTGCAAAAATCAGCATATTCAACAGCAGCACCTAGAAGTTAACTTTTATCCTTCTGTACTATTTATCTATACACGTCAAAGTTGAAAGGAAGATTAGCAAACGAAAAGAACAGCATTATCTCTTGTATAATACAATGAAGAATATTATCCTCCATCATCTTCATGCAAGGTATGATCAGTATCAGCAAGCAGTTGATCCGTCGTCTGTACCTGGCGAACAAACTGCCCTTTTACCCGAGGCCTTGCCTCAGCCAATTTTTTTCTGCTCTGGTACCGAACCTGCACATACGTTACACAGAAGTTAGCACAAGAAGATCAGTATTGTTAGTCAGCTTTCTTGTTTTATGTATTTAATCACATACCTTTTTCTCATAGCATCTCTCTTTCCTCTTCTGTCTGAACTTAGCCAATGCAGCTTCTCTCTGAGGATTCTGGTGAGTACGCCTTCCTCTAGAGAGCTGTTCATTCGTTAACATACTGCTATTAGCACTTTGTGAAGCAGACCCAGTAGCATAATTTTGTTCGTCAACTGATGTGAGTTTATCCTCATTGTTGCTAGTTTCATCAAACCCAGAATGGCCTAATCCTGAACAATTAGTTCCCTGCTCAGAATGCAAGGAGGTGCTTGTCAAAAAGGGAGACAACTCCTTTTGATTGGTTGACTTTAGACCAACAGCTCCAGGACACGTAGCCCCAAACCCAAACCCAGGGTTAGGAGGAGCTGGCTCTGGACGCATACTTGTGCCAGTCATAATGGTACTCTTGTTTTCCTCATCACTGCTGAAAGCATTTACTGGTTGTGGAAAAGCACCCTGAGAATTAACAAAATTGCCATTGAATTTGCCACCTCCCTTGGCTTCAGTGGAGCTATTGCCTGATGATGGGAAAGAGGTTCCGAAGTTCTTCCCAGTGCTGTACCTACATCAGGACAGGAGAATTGGTCAGGCACTGTTGTGAATATACAGAGGGCAAAATAAGGGTCACTTCTAGGCAAGTCACCTTGAGAAGGCAGAGGCATTAGAGTGGTGCAGTGTCTGGTTTGCATCAGTTCTTTGATTATCGGGGTCATTGAATCTTCTCAAGGACAGTTCAAGCTGAGGAGCTGCAGTTGCATCATGCATTTCACGGTTTGAAGTGGATGGGTGCATGGTGCACTGACGTTGATTATCTATTGTACCAATTAAGTCAACTGCCTGCATAATGTTTTCGTTGACTTCACCATTGGACATATTACCTTTATACCTATAACTAGCAGGTTCAATTCTCTCATCCTGAACCATTCTTTCCGAAGAGGACCCTACCCGTTCTAGCATTGATGAAGAGGTATATGCTTCAGTTCCATGAGCTGCCCCCGATGACTCAAACCTAGTTGATATTTCTGCATGGTGACCAAGACATAATGCTTCAGTTCCTTGGACGTAAGGGGGCTAATTGTTAAGAACATGTAAACATAGTGTAAAAATGACTTTGTGTTACCTGGTTCAATATCTCCCCCTAATCCCATGCCCTTGTCAAGTTGGTGCACTTCATTGCTGCTCAAATTAGATGCTCTGTGATGCTTCATCTGTGAAAGAACCTGCATAGTATCCACATACCCATTCAGCTTACGAGTAATATGGGCATAAGAGCTTTCTCTAGGTGATATTCAAGTACTTGACCAAGACATATACTGCAATGCTTTTATGAGATTCATGGAGAGCCATTTCTCAAAAGCACATGAAAGCATGAGATATATGAGAAACAGAAAAATTAAGCATATCAGCAGTTATCCATTGCAAAAACTCACTTGGTCACTGCTATCTTTCTGATTGGGTTGGATCCTTTGCCTGCTAGAAGATGCATTATCATCTGAACAATTTCTAGTGGTTCTATGTTTGGAATTAGCTTCGGCTTTATAATCATCACCATTTATATTTTGTACACTCGTTCCATTGTTGCCTTGCTACAAGGGGAAAATAGGTAAATGAAAATGTAAATAAATAGCCAATTTCCAAAAATAAACAAAGAAGCATTAATAACAAGCACTGAAGGGACTCACAGATAACCTTCTCCAAACATGCTGCCACAGGTTTTTCAGTTCATTTCTCCTCACAGGCTTGATAAGAAAGTCGGCCGCACCTTTCAGCATGCAATTAAAGACCGTGCTCATTGAGTCACTTGAAGACATCACTGCCAAAAATGAAGCGCAAGCATAATTTTATCAGCCTGAACATGGAAAGATGTAATCTTATATTCACACATTGTCACTCAGAAGACTTACTTATGACGGGAATATTCCTGCAACTGTCATGCTCCATGATTAGCGTAAGAAGTGCATAGCCAGAAATAGAAGGCAAGTCCACCTCTGTCAGTATAAGATCAATGTTATTGTGTTTCCGCTTCAGGATTTCCCAAGCCTTTAAACCATCCGGAATTGCAGCGACTGCATGTCAAATAAACTTTCATTAATATCAGAGGATATATTCACAGTTTATAAGGCATAAGTTATTTGTCGTTGACCTTTAAATATTATCATAAGAGGACCGAAAACAGAAGAGAAGAGAAGACAAACATCAGGAACACAATTCCAAAGCAAAGAAGACTAAATCTGGAGTAACAATCTAATTAGCTCATAAAATGGAAATTAACATAGATCTACTTATTAGAACCCACATGTATAGAACCCTTTCTCTCCGGTTATTTGGTTGGCAAAGCAAGTCTCTCTGGTGAATCCCAATCGAACATTACCTAATCAACCCTGCATTAGCACTAAATGATGAGATTGTGAACTAAAGTTTACTTTTCTCTAAATTTCAACACTAAAGAATGTCAGCAAATGGATAAAGCTTTCAGTGCACCCACCTGCTCGATTCTATTTGACTGCCTTATTTGCACAGACCCTAAACGAGCAGGGTTCCAACTTGAGACGAAAACGTTCGGAATTCGAACTCCTAATTTCATCAGAAATCACAAAGCAAGCAAACCAGGAGCCAAAAGAGAAACAGACGCAAGGGTCACAGCAAAACCAAGTGCAATCACGATCAGATGCAGAGATTCAATAAATTACAAACAGTAGACAAGAGCAGAAGAGCACGGTCAAATTAAAAATAAAACCTAGCATGAAGGAATTGAAGGATTTTTAGATGCGTATAAGAGGAATTTTAGAAACAATATCTTGCACCTAAACATGGATCTAACATAAACAGAAGAGCATGGTCAAATTAAAAATAAAACAGAGTAAGACCCATTTATAATAGCTATGAATTGAAACAATTAATCCATTAATCGTAGTTGGTTTATAGCAAAAACACTATTGAATCTCTCTATCAACCGTCCTATTCCATGTTCGGTAATTGCAACTTTTATTAAACGACACAATTCCTTTACGAATGATCTGGAAGAAGAGAGGACGATAGATGCTGACCCTTGTAATTGCATTTGCGGAGAAGAGCAGCTATGATCTGCCGAGTAGAGTCGTCAGCTTCGACCAAAAGAACTCTGACCACCATCTTCGGCAGAAACTCCTCCCACCTCACAACCTCACTGTCTCCCCCCTCCCCCCTTTCAACCTCCATGCTCAAATCCTCCTCCTGGCTATCGACCATCACCAACTCCTCCATCTCACCACCAATTCCCTTGATCTTCAATTCCTTTGACTAAACCTAGATTTGAAATTACTCTGGAAGCGAGAGACGAGAGAAAACCCTAGAAAAATATCTACCAGAATCGACGAATTTTAGTAGTAGATAGGAGGAGGTGACTTCGAAAGTTTGGAATCGGCTTTTGTTGTGGAGTCTCAGCCTCAGATGGCCTAGAAAAATATCTTCTACCCCTGTAGCTCTTTGATTTTAGTATATTTTATTGGGGGGTTTCAGTTTGTGGGGATCGAAAGATGGGCCGCCATTGGTCTCTGGTGGGTGGGTCTGAGCTGGCTTCTTCCTGGTCTTCGCATTTGATTTACTCTTAAGATCTACATCAATTTGTGCGGACCAGATTTCCCCTCCATGGGGCCCATTCACTTGACACGCGTCCACCATCCCTGACCGTACATCGTGAGGATATTTTTTCGCCACCGCCCTTGTCTTAAATCCCCTTTGTTTTTTCTTTTTTCGTTTGTGGCTCCCAGGTTTATTACTTTATTTCAAAAAAAATGGGCAATTACTAATTAGGCTTTTGCGAATGTTTTTTTTTATTAGTGTGAAGCTACTAGCTCGAACAAGCCAAAATTAGTTCATCTTTTAGTTACAAGGATAGTCTAAATCATCACAATGGATGATCTTTAAAAAATCAAACAACGAGTGTTGTTGACTCAACAAACACCTCGACTGCGTTACAGACAAATGCGAAAATGGAAAGGACGAGGAATGAAATGGAATGGCCTCATTGAGACTTTGAAGATTGACTTGTCTTCTTGTAAGGAAATTCGCAGCAGCATTAGATTCCCTGAAACAATGATAAAAACAACAAAAGGGATAACATAAATAATATTTCTAATTAATGTCCTCTAAAATAGAGTGAAGTTCCCAAGGAACTTTCCAAATGTGTTTTAATGAATTAATCACAATCAGATTATCACCTTCAATAATAAGATTCTGTATTTGAGATAAGTCAATGTTGCGAAGAGAATGTAATAAGGTTGTAGCTTCTGCTTGCACTATTGTCATGGAAGGTAGCTGTTGGCGTCCAATAGATCGAATGAAACCGTTGTGGCCTCGTAAAACGAAACCAGTTGTGTTGTTCCTGATTTAAGTCTAGATGTATCAAAATTTAGTTTGTACCATTGAGGAGGCAGTTTTTTCCAGATCGTATGATTTTTCCTTTTAGGCCTATTCGGGAGTTGTTTTTTGGTAATATTACATCCTTCCTAGGCTAAAGCACCTGAGAATGTTAAGTCAGATGACAAGTTTTTAGGGTTAATTCTTCATGGGTCAAAAATTTATGCATTTCTATGAGCCCAAACAAACCACCATAGGAATTCAAGGGGAGAGGTATTTAGATTATTTGTAAGTGTTTCTTGTAGATTTTGGTGGAAAGTATAGGTGGTAGTTAATTTGTAGGAGTTATTTAGTAATTTCTGCAGTCGATAGATCATAGCTTTAGTAAATGGACAGTGGAAGAATAAATGATTTAAGTTTTCATCCTGTAGCTCGCAGAGGGAGCACTGATTTGGGACCGAGTTGTAAAAACGATTCTATCTATCGTAGGAAGGCAGTTAGCACATGATTTCCATAAGAAGTTCTTAATTTTAGGTGGAAATTTGGATTTCCAAATCCAATCAAAATTATTGTTTCCAAGGTCGGTTGGGGCAGATAAGAGCGAAGTTGCAAAATGAACAGAAAAGCAACCATCCGTTGCAGGTAACCAGATGATTCTGTCTGGGGAGTCGGTAACTGGTATTCTAATATCAGTAATGATATTTACTATATGTTGCGGTAAAATTTGAGCGAGATGTATAGAATTCCAGGTCCTATCCGGACGGATAAATTCAGAAACCCTAAGGTTCGGATCCATAGAATCTAAGAATGGTGATATATCAACATTAGGGAGCCATGGGTCGGTCCAAAATTTAATGGAACTTCGATTGCCAACCAGCCACCTAAGGCCTTTGGAAAAGATATTTCTTATATTGATTAGTCTACCAAACTGCCAAGAGCAATTTGATTTGTGGTAGTCAAACAAGGAGTCAGTGCTTAAATACTTTTCAGTAATGACTTTTACCTAGACATTTTATGGTTGTGTAACAATCTTCCAAAGAAGTTTCATTTGTAATGAAATATTGATATTTTCCGCTGAACGAAGGCCAAGGCCCCCGTTTTCTTTAGGAGAACAAATACGCTCCCAACTAATAAGCGGGTGATGATTCGGTTGAAATTCATTCCAAAAGAAAGACTTACAAACCGAGTCAATTTGTTTAAGGACACCCTAGGGTAACATAAAACTTTGCATAAGGTAACTCACTTTACTTATGAGACAGGACTGGATAAGAACAACCCGTCTTGCCTGTGATATGGAGTTAGCTTTCCATTGGGAGAGTTGTTTTTTAAGATTAGAAACGGCATCTGAGAACATTGAAATTTGTACTCTTCCTTTCAAAATAGGAATACCAAGGTCTTTTTCCATAGAAGAAGTGATTTGAATATTGAGAATGCTTGCTAAGGCAATAGTCATAGGATGAGTAATGTTAGCACATGTTTGGAGCGAGCTTTTGTGATAGTTAATTGATAAACCAGATACCTGAGTAATTTATGGAGAATATTCTTAATAAATTCCATATTTGTAATGCTTGCGTTTGCAAAAATTATTGTGTCATCAGCAAAACTTAGAAACGGTAAGACTGAACCATTTTTAGTTAATTGGCTTTTGCGAATGTTAATGGATGGGAGTTTGGGTTGTACGAAAACTAAATGAACTAAGGGTCCGTTTGGTTCCAAGCTAAGGAAAGGAAACCCTTAAGGAGAGGGGAAGGAAAGGGAAATGGTTATCCCTAATTTTGTTTGGTTACTTTTCAGGAAAGGTAACGATTAGCCTAATAATGTTTGGTTTGCAATTTTTCAAGAAAGGAAACACTACACAAACATACCATCATATTAATATAAGATTTTAAATTCAAATCATAAATTGTATATGATAAGCATGTAAATGAATGAAATCTTAGCCTTAGAGCATGTGCATCCAAGGGGAGAATCATTCCTCTCTTCAATTTCTCTCTCCTTACCTCCTTTTGACACCTCACCTATCCTATATTTTACCTCTCTTTCCTCTTCTTCTTTCTCTTTCTCTATTTCCACCCACAACCATGAGAATCATTCATTCTCCTCTCTTCCAAATTTTTTATACATATATCTTACCACATATTCATATTATCAATTTATGATTTATTCACTCATTTTAATTAATCAATTAATTTAACATTCAATAAAAAATATATATTACTTATGACAATATAAAATGATTACTACTAATAGTAAATCTTGATTAACATTAAGATAATACAAACAACAACGTAAAATAATATGTAAAATGAAAACATTAAACATATCTAACAACATTATCGTCATAAAAATTTGGGATTATGATGAATATTTGGATCAAAAGAGGGTGTAGTATATTTGGTATATGGATTATTTTTGCAAGGTTGGGTTACTTGGATCATGATTATCCATATAGAATGATGAGGGAGAAAGATAGAAAGATAGAATGGGATGAAACATGTATGGAATATTAGGTTCAATTTATACACAAAAAAAGTTGTAGGAATTATTTTTTTATTTTTTAAAATGTCATATTTCTACATGTATGCAATTTTTTATATTTGTAATTTGTTAATGCTTAATTATAACGAAAAAAAAAGAATGGGATAGATGAAAAATGTATGCAATATTAGGTTGAATTTATAGATAAAAAAAACGTGTAGGAACTATTTATTTTTTAAAATATCATATTTTTAATATTTTGTTTGTAATTTGTTAATGCTTAATTACAATGAAATGAAAAGAAGATGGTTGGTAGATGAATACACATGTCAATAGTTGATTGGATGAACATGGAGAGGAAAGCACAAGAGCCCATGCATGGATTCCTCTATCCATAGAGGAATTCTCCCATTCCTCTCTCATTCCTCTCCAAGAGAGTAATCCTCTCTTGTATTCTACATCCAAGGGGATCCTCATTTTTATTAAAAAAATGGGTGAAAAAAGGAAGAGGGGAGAAGCAATCCCCTTGGATGCACATGCTCTTATGTCAAATACTCCTTCCATTTCATAGTGACAAATATCATTTCAAGTATTTAGTACAACAAACAAAGGTTTTTAACAATACTCAAAAGTCAACACATAAACAATGTCAACAAAGGTTTTTAACAATACTCAAAAGGGATCATCATTCATCTGATCAAGCACTTTCACACCAATCATCAATAAAGAAGCCCCTTGAGGTAAAAGTATAATTTCATACAAGGATCCTGTCTGGATACTTCTCTCTGATGCAAGCAGATTTAGCCTGCCTCTTCTTTGAAACAATAAACATGATTTCTTGGGTTATGATCATAGCAACTTCCTTACAAAAGGTTCGAATTGAAAAGAGCACCACAACAGGAAACTGTAGAGATCTTGAGTGCTTAATCCGAAAAACATGAAAAATAACACATTCGATAACAAGTAGGCTATCTCTTTCTTTGAAGAAAGAACTGCTACTAGATTACATGATGCACTCAAAGATCAACCATCAGCAATCTAGGTGAAACAAATTTCCTGGATTCAATTACAATTGGCCACTAATCAGTAATCACTCACTCAAAGGCCTAATGCCATAAGGAGTTCATTAACCATGGACGATATATCTTGTGAGAAAAATATGTTTTAATAATGCCATGGGGAGTTCATTAACCACTCACTCAAAGGAGGCTGTGAACACATAATTTTATGGTTCTTCTTTTGCACCAAAAAACAAAAGGCCTAATGCATTGATCAGACAATTTTCATACTCAGATGATCCACAACAATTTTGTGAACATGGAATTCAAGCTCCAAGTACAATAGATGCCAAATTCAAGAGCTTGAACCATGAAAATAAAACAATTCATTCAAACAAAGGTGAGAGCTTCAACTGTTTGTAGAAATGCCTAAGAGAAACTCAACACATAAGAACATACTACCAAATCTGAATTGCAAGCCCAAAATCCAACACCGACAAAACAAACTTCACAAATTAACAACCATCAACAACAATCAGGATCTACAAACACAATTACACAACCAGAAGCTAAAAAGTAAGCCAAAGGAACACCAATTGATCCAACACCGACAAAACAAACTTCACAGATTGACAACCATCAACAACAATCAAGATGAGAGATCTGGAAAGAGGAAGAGAGATGTTACCTTGTGACGGTAAACGGAGGAAGAACCAAGAGTGAGGTGATGAGAGGCTTTAATGGCGGCGAGAGCAAGAGCGAGAGCAGAGAGTGAGAAAGGTTGGTTGGAGATGGATGAAGAAACAAAGGAAACGGAGCGCCGTCGAGCTGGCCGTTGGAGGAAAGAGTGGCCGGTCAAACGACGGCATTGGACGCCATAGAAATACGAGGTCTTCGTCGGAGGAGAGAGTGGCGGAGGGAAAAAGTGTCGGGGAGAGAGAAAGAGGGGTGGATGGGTAGAAGTAAGGGTTTCGGGTAAGTGACGGTATGGGATTCAGCCTCTTAAGGGATTGTTTCTTTTGGATAATTAAAACAAACATGGTAGTTGGGCCAAATGGAAACCCAATCCGTTTCCGGGCCGAAATTTTTTCAAAACAAACAAGCCCTAAATAGTCAATATCACCCCGTTTTTCATCACCCTGTTACCACTTAAAATTTTCGTCCATTATTCTGCCTGTCATCACTTAAGTTTTCGTCCAAATTTGTCAACACTTAAATTGTGGTTAAATCTTGTCATCGTTCATATGTTTATCACTGAATTGGTCATAAACTTTATCATCACTTAAATTGTCATCAAATTTTGTCATAAGACTGACCATATATAAAAAAAATTATCACCATGTACAAACAACTTGTCACCACGTACAAAAAAATTGTCAGCCCGTTTAAAAACTTATCACCACAAAAAATGATACCACCCAAATTGCAATTAAATTTGTCATCATATACAAAACTTGCTATCAAAGATTATTATCAATCATATGCGGGATTTAAACCCACATTACCGTGCATTAAGCACGTTGCTTTACCATTTGAGTTAATAGGCCATAAGTAAAACTAATATATAAAAAATTAAACAATGAAAATAAATCTGTCATCGTATTTAAAACTTATCATCGTGTTTAAATCCCCATTTCTTTCTGTTTTTTATCAGTCCGTTCATACTTCATAGTGCTTGTCGGCTTGATCAAAAAAAAAATTAGTTCTTAGTGTACTTGAAAAACGTATATTGTTAGCTAATTAGTAATGTTGGAAATATTTACATGGTTTATTGTTAGCTAATTGGTATTTTGTTCGTTTTGGAAGTGATAACTAATAACAGGATGACTTGGATTAAATTCTTTTATTTTTCATACAGATGTCGAACTTTGAAATGCAAAAAAAAAAAACTCTAAATGGACTCGATGAGTGTCAAGTGCCACTACACATTCGCGTGCATCTGAAAACTCACTCGAGATGGACATGGACGAAATGGAAAGTTCTGAAGAGGAGCTCGAGCAAAATGAAGATCAGCCAGTTGTAACTACAGGTATAGCTATTACTAGAACGCCTGAAGTGGTTCAAGGATCACAGAAGAAACTGGGAAAAGTGGCTAGGAATTATATTCCGATATCTAAGAAAGCAAAGAGTGCATTTTGGGCACACTACAAGAGATTTGTAGATGATGAAACAGGGAAGATAAGGGCCGAATGTATCTACTGTGAGAATACCTTCGTTGTAGATGCAAATGACAACGGCTGCAAAAATTTGGACAAACATGCAAAGAGTTGTTTTGCAAATCTAGCCAACAAGAGTACAGGTACTCAATCTACACTTGCGTTAGAAAAAATTGGTGAATCTGGTCATTGTAAAATGAGGAATTGGTTGCTAGATAAAAAAGAAGCTAGGGTTGTTGTTGCTCAATTTTTAATCTTGGATGAGTTGTTGCTTAGACTTGTAGAAAAGCTTGGTTTTAAACTTTTACTCTCAGTTCTATACCCTACATTTAAGTTTCCTTCACGCTATACAGTTGCACGAGATTGCTATGAATTGTTCTTGTAAGAAAAAGTGATGCTAAAGAGGATTTTGAATTTTTGTCCAATCGTTGGTCATAAGGGGGAGGATATTGCTAGAGGAATTGATGATTGTCTTAGACCTTGGGTTTGTCTCAAAAAGTTTTCACTATTACGACTGACAATGCTAGTGCTAATGATTTTGATGTGGTTTCTTTGAAACGGTTCATGAGAGAAAACAAGGGTTGTATTAATAACGCCGATGATGTGCACATGAGATGTGTAGCTCACACTGCTAATCTTGCTGTGGGGGATGGCTTAAAGTTGCATGTTGATTGTATAGATAAGGTGAGAGCTTTTGTTAAGTATCACATGGGATCTCCATCAAGAGGGCGTTTGTGGGATGAAGAGGTTGTAAAGCTGAGAATTGAGAGCGAGTGTTCATTGATCCTTGATGTTCCTACTAGATGGAACTCTACATATACGATGCTTGATGTTGTATAGAAGTATAAGAGTGTTATCTCTCGTCTAGATCCCCCCAAAAATGCTAAAGGTGAGACTATGGAGCACATTACTATTGAAGAGTGGAGTAAGGTTGAGGTCCTTGTGAAATTTTTACAAGAATGTTATGATTTCACAAAGGACGTGTCGGGTTCTTCCCATGTTTGTGTTAATAATGTGTTCTTCTACATTGCTAACCTTGTGGAGTCCTTGAATCATTGGATGGAAAGTGAAGATGAAGATTGTCGAACTATGGCTTTTGAGATGAAGATGAAATGTAATAAATATTGAGATAGTATTGAGAAGATAAATATGCTGATTTTGTTGCAATTATTCTTGATCCAACGTATAAATTTTCTATGGTGCAAACAGGACTAGAAAATTTATATGGGCTGCAGAGGGGACAAGAATTAGCTCAAAGTGTGAAGGCTTTTGCTGAAACCTTGTTTAATGAGAACAGAAAAACATATTGCCCTTCATCTTCTACTAATCAAGTAACTGAAGAGGCAAGTGCATCCATACTAGTGAAGAAAGGAGGCCCGAGGTTCTTGAAATCATGCAACCAGATAGTGAAAAGAAGAGAAGAATCTGATGGTGGAGTCTTTAGAAGTGAATTTGATGGGTATTTGAATGAGTTAAAGCCAGATTGTGATCAAAGTGAGATTTTGACATGGTGGAAACTCAACGAGCTTATGTTGGATCGTGTTCGTTAGTAAACAGATAGGGACGTCCTCAGGAGGAGTCCATTTGCAGCGGAAATTAAAACGAACTTAAACAGGTAAATAGATAAGATAAGAGACTTTGGGATTTATAGAGGAGCCCCACTAAGACCAACTAGTCTTATGGGTAAACCTCTACCTCCGAGGACGATTTTCGAATAGCCGTCCTTATCTTATTAGAGTGAGTCCTTATAGAGTACAGGCAAGCAATTACAAATCTCTGAGTCTAAGTATGCGTCCTTAGCCTCACTAGCAACTCTCCTTTTAGCCTTACACCGTAACCTAACTCTCTTTTCTATAAGGTAGCTAAACACTTATGTCTCTCACAATAGCTTCGTGGGAGACAAACTTTCTTTCTAAATTTTGTGATTTGTTTTGGGATTTGTTGTGGTTGGACTTCTTCTTCTCTCGATTCAAGCTCACTTGATCTTCTTGATCTTCGTTCTTGAGCTTGAATGCTTCGGGAGTGAGCTTGAGAGAAATCTTCTAAGTCCACACCTCTATGCATAACCCTTGAGGGGTATTTATAGTGGTAGTGGCTTTTGTCTTGTAGCGTCCTCAAAGATCACTACATGATCTGTCGTCTTCCTTCAACGGTGCGATTTGCATCTTGAGTAAGTCAACTTTGTCACCGCTTAGGAAGCCTCCGCGTGGTCAGGGGACCATCTTTTGGAAAGCGACTTCTTTGGAAGTATGCGTACGTGCCTAGACATAAGAAGCTTCCTTTTGAGGACTACGACCAATTATGATGTAATCATGTTGGGGCGGCCTTGGTTTGAATTTGAACTTCTGCACAATTTAGGCGCGCGTCCCTTCTCGATGAGGACGTCGTCCTAATCTCGTAGGGACTCCATTCTTGTTTAGGTTTGGATGTTCTGATGGAGTGCGTCCCTATTGCTTAGGGACTCTCGTTCACTTGTTGTCCTTTTCACTCATGGGCGTCCATGGGACTTTCCTGATATAAGCACTTGGACAAACATTAAATATCATTGAGTTTGTTATTATCAAAACTAGGGACTTTCATTATTGGTCAGATATTAGAGACTAGCGTCTGATGTCTCTCATTTTGGTGGTGTTTTAGTAGTTAATTTCCCTTGTAAATAAGTGTTTTTCATTCCTTTCTTTGATTAGTTTTGTCCCTTTTTAGCGTAGTTCCCGGTTTTCTACAAGATTCGGAAACTATGCGAGTTTGTTATGTTTTGTAGGTAAAATGGCGCGTTTAAGGACGTTTTGGAGGAGTTTATAAGAAGGAGCCAAGCAAGGGAGCTAAGGAGCGGAAGAGCCATGCAAAGAATGAAGAGGAACTCAAGGAAAACCAAGAAGAGAAGAAGGACCGAGACCCCGGATCGAGTTACTACCAAGTCGGGCTCGAGTTCGAGCACCAGAGCATAGGACCGACGTTCCCAACGTCGGGCCCGATGTCCGCCCGTGTCGGTCCGAGTCGGCAAAGGAAAGGATTGGGCTCCAAGGCACAATGTTGTGATCTTCCAATTTTGCCCTTCTTCTAAATTGGGAATTCCTTGTTCCCCAATCCTAGAGAGAGTATAATTAGAGGTGATTAGAGAGCATTAGAGAGGATCAATCAATCCCACACCTAATCACTCTCAAAAGCCCAAGGAAGACTTGGAGAGCAAGGAGAAGAGAGGAGGAGGAGAAGAGAAAGAGAGATCGGTGGAGCTAGAGAGGAGATTAGTGAGTTTTGAACTTGTTTTGCTTTGGTTTAGTAGAATTGAGACTTGGATATTGTGAACCCTTTTGGATTTGAATGCAATTGAGCCTTGATTTGAGTTTGATGATTGAGTTTTGCTTGCTTTACCATTTGATTGCTTTTTACTCTTACTTGATGGAGTAGATTCCATAGTCTTGGGCTATGGGGGAAACCCCTAGCTAGGATTGGGTAGGAAACCCCAATTCCATAGCCTTGAGTGCTTGATCTAGGAATCCTCTCTACATTGAGCTTCAATTCTCTTGTGGGAACAAGGGACCTAGGGCTTGTGATTGGTAAGAGTAAGCGGGAGCGATCTCGGACCCATCACTAGACCTAGCATCGAAGGCGAGTGGAAACTCCCTTGGGTCGAAGTGTAGAGTGGAGGGAACGAAGGCAAACAACCTCGATCTCACAAGGATCAACACTTATTGACTGAATTGGGGTGGAATTACCCAAGTCTAGTTAGGGAAGGAACCCAAAAACCCAAGACCGATCTACCAAATTTGCCTAGTTCGAGTTACCCAGTCATCGGGCCCGACGTTGTGTGTGTCGGTCCCGGCCAAAAGCACCTCGATCCACCCTCGGACCGAAGTGACCAGTGTCGGTCCGAGGTGTTCTCTTTAATTTTCCTCGTTTTTACCTTTCTTTTACCTCTTTTTAGTCTTTTCGGTACACTCAACGCACGTACTCCCGTGTGTTTGACACCCTACCTCTTTTACTACAATTGGGGTTCGGTTTACAAATTTAAATTTTGAGACCCTCCGATCCGGAACCCATCAGCGTCCTTAATATCGTCCCAACAGCTTAGATATCCTATTCTTGCACGTATGGCTCGTGACGCGTTGCCCATCCCCATCAATATTGTCCCATCGAAGGTTGTCTTTAGTACTGGAGGTCGCACCCTCGATCAGTTTCAGAGCTCATTGACACCTAAGGTATCTTGATTATCTTCTCATGTCATTTATTCATGTTAGTTCTTAATTTTTTGCTACTTCTATATTTTGATCCATTTATATTTTTGTTTATGTAATTATGTATAAGACTATTCAAGGATTAATTTGCACACAAGATTGGCTTTGTCAAAATTACAGTTCGTGCAACAAGGTGTGTGTTGAGGACGAAGTGATTGAAAATGAAGAAATGTTGCATAATGTGGAACAAGGTATTCTTTTTCATTTTCATAGTTTATTTGATTTAGATTTTATCTCATACTCCCTCCGTTAAAAAATACATGTCGTTTTAGGATTTGTCTTAAAAATTAAGAATTCAAATGAATTGACTTATGTACCCTCAATCTTAGGAAGATCTTTTATTTTCTAGTATAGATTTAAGTAATTGTTTTCAATTAGTGGGGATTATATTGGAAAAATGGTGTTAAAATATCTAAAATGACAAGTACTCCCTCCGTCCCTATTTGTTTGTCCAGTATTCCATTTCAGGCGTCCCCTTTTGTTTGTCCACTTTCTATTTATATCCACTCTTTTACCCTCATTATTCCACTCTCTTACTTACTTTATTTCTTTTCACCCCAATCAATCATATCTTTTACTCATACTATTCAACTCTCTCACCTACTTTATACTACTTTATACCAACTTTTTCCAATTACCAATACTATTTTATACCGTTCTTAAAACCCATGTAAATTGTCCTTTTGGACAAACAAATAGGGACGGAGGGAGTATTTCTTAACAACTCAATCAGTCTAAAACGACATGTATTTCTTAACGGAGGGAGTATAATATTAACTTTATACTTTTATTTGGTTTCAAATTTGGAGAAAGATATCCCTCTAAGCACACTAACATTAGAGGATAAGGAACCGATTTATTTTTGAGATGAAGGTATCCAGTATTCCCTGTTACTATCGATATGTGAATATTTATTTTATTTCTTATTAGCTCCATTATACTTTTAATTTTATAGATTTGCTTGCTGGACATTGTAGTTAATAAAAAAAAGAAACTAGATTATTTTGTGGCGGTGGAATGCACATTCTAACATTCTATGTTTCTATCATTTCAGTTAAGAAGAAAATAAACTAGATTTTTTTTTTGGCAGTGGAATGCACATTCTAACATTCTATATTTGTATCATTTTTATTTTGATGATTGTATAAAGGGATTTAGACTTAGTTTTGACTTTTGTTAGTTGAATGTATTTTTTCCGGATTAAAAAAAATACACACAAAGATCAAGAATTAATTATTTTCATCTAAAAAAAAAGAGAACAAATCAGCTCATTCGGTCCAATCCGGTCCTACGCAGACTGGGACCGGATTTTCCCGGTCCGGATTTTCCCGGTCCGGATTTTCTCGGTCGGGTCCCCGGTCAATATTTTTACATGTTCCCGGTCCCGGTCCGGTTTGATCTGGTCCTGGACCGGTGCCCTTACAGGGGAAATAAAAAGGGCGTGAAACGATAACTGGAACTCATGTGCACAAAATCTCAACATTAAATTGAAACGCATCAACGGCTAGGGAGTATTCTCAATTCCATCTACAATACTTGTTCTCACGCGATGCGAGAACATATATACATTTGAATAGCTCTTAATTCCTCATTGAAATGTTAACTAATGATCATTGAGAAACAAGAAATAATGAGAAAGTGAATATATTTTTAATTGTGAATCCATGCACGAAAATGAATATTGTTCATATCGTTATATCGTAATGGCCATGCATACGCGAAAATGAGAAATAGTGGAGTTTTCTAAAGGCTAATATTTATAATTAACTATGAGTTTATACATCTCTTTCAAAATATTAGTCCTTAGTAATACTACTATCAAAATATAATTGTATGTCTATTATTATCACTGTCACTACTATCGGTATCTATTATAGAAAACTCCATGACATAATGTAATATTTAATCATTTGTAATGTTATAACAGGTTTGTAAACAATTTTTGATGATTTCTCTATAACATGTGATTGTGATCAATTATTCTCTTATATATTTTGTAAAAATATTTTATGCTATTGTGCACTTTTAATAAGTCATATGTCAAAATTATTGTTCTCCGATGAATCATACCATCAAGAAATAAAATAAAATAAGTATTCCACATATCTAATATTAAATCAAGTTTATACCATTTCTTATGTTTTCATATTGTTTAAATCACTATAGCCACCTTAACTTAATACTATATTATTTTTTATTATTTTATTTTGAACAAACCATTATATATAATTGACAATAAAAATTATAACCTATCCAACTACAACTAGTTTATGTTAGTCTGATAAGGCTGAATAATTTTGATTGATATATAAGCTTACACCTTATAACTGAAATGAGGAGAAATTGAATTTTGAAGATCATGGAAGAAAGAAACATGGAAGATAATGAGTAAGAGAAAAAAAAATGTAAAAAAAACCTCTCGCATTTTATACGTGGAAGTTGATATTATTGGGGATATTTTTTTTTGAAAAAATTGATTGAATTAAAATATATGTGGCTTGAAGATAAGCCTTTTAAAGATATGAGTCAACCACCTAAACCACCCGTATGATACCTCATATTTCACTTAAGCACCCAGATATAACTATTTATTTTTAACCGCCCGTAAGCGACTCTCCGTTAGCAAAATCTCACCTCTGAAACCCTTCCGTAAAAAAACCATTAAATCCTACTAAGCCTCTCTTTTACCGCTCATCATTATTTTGAACCACGTTTTTAGCTTTTAATAAACAATATTTTATGGTTAAAAATAAAAATAAAACAATAAAGAAGAAAAACACATCAGATCAACCACCATTAAAGAAGAAGAAGAAGAAGAAGAACGCAACAGAAGACGAAAAGAGGAAGGAGGACGGTGGAACAAGAATAGACGCAAAATGAAGCACAAACAAGAAGAAAGAGGAGGAGGAAGAGTAAGGATGAGCATATATGAAAGTTTCACAATTAAGAATATCTCTCAAACTTTCAATTACCACTTGTTTGTTATTACTCCGTATTTCTTAAAATTTAGCACATATTCGAACTTCTTAGACCTTAATACCTCAAAACCCTAAAAAAATATTCCAAATCTCGTCGGAATCCACTTTGAGCCTCCACCTTCCACTTATCTATCAGATACTGATGTAGTTGCCAATTGACATTGACCACCATTAAAGCGCAATGACCTTTGTTGGATTCCTCTCTCTATCCCGATTCCAAGGCCACCAACACCACCTCCTGCCATTACTGAACGACATCTCCACCATTGTAGCTCCACTTTGTTGAGAGGAAGGGCCCAGGCCCGATGTATAACCCGACCCGATAAAAAAAATTATATAAAAATAAATTAGGGGCAAAAGGTTAATGATATATGATTTAACTGTTTTTATTTTACGAAAGGGTTTCAAAGGTGGCATTTTGCTAACCGGGAGCATTTTGCTAACCGGGAGTCTTTTACGGGTAGTTAAAAAATAAATAGTCATATTTGGGGTGGTTAAGTGAAATATAAGGTATCTTACAAATGGTTTTAGGTAACCGACTCTTAAGATTTTAGTGAAATATAAGGTATCTTACAAATGGTTTTAGGTAACTGACTCTAAAGATTTTACTTTAAAGATACAGGAGGATTTTGCCTTCATTACAAAATAAAAGCAAGAATACACGTTTATGTCCTGCAAAAATGGGAAAAAAAAATAAAAGAGTGCAATATTCTCACGAATGAAGATAGTTTGATGTTAAAACGTCAAATATAGGATACGCAGCTGAAATAGAAAAAGTGATAAAAAGAGTCATAAGATCCAATATTTGAACTCCTCCACACTAAGATCAAATTGTTTTCATTTCATGTGACTTTAACTGGTAGCGAATGCACCGGTCCTCATCGCCTTCATTTAGTTATACTATTATTACAGCTTAAACTTTCCTACAACAGAAGCCTATATGACTTCGTAACATCTAAACGAAAATTAAACAAAAGCTCAATATATGTTTTACATATCTACAAAAATGCAATGAGACCATCTCAAATGTCAGATCAAACAACTAGCTCACCTGAATTACCATATGGATTAATAAAACTCAGTTCTTCGGTTTTCTAAGCCGTCGTTTTTTCCCACTTTTCCTGCGGAAATAAAAGAGACGGGAAAGGAAAGAAAGTTATAAAGCATCAGATATCAGAAATAATCTGTATCATGAAAACAAATCTCGTGGATTATGACTGATTAATGGCAATCACCTCTTTGCAGGCTTGCTAGTGGCAAGCACACCCCTCATCACAGAGCGCATGTCAACAGAGCGTTCTTTCATGATCTTATCATGATACATCTTGCTCCCTATTTCTGTAATCAGCTCCTCCACCTCCTCAAGGGGTTGATCCACATTGAGTGACAGTTCGCCTTTCCTTATGACGGTCACACCATACCCATTTCCTTTGGCATCCCGGAAAGCATCCTGAAGAATAAAATCATGACCAATAAAATCATGACCAATTAGAGATGATCAACAAGTCCTAATGCAATTGAAAAGGTACATCTACAGAGGAGGCAATATTGTGTACCTTTGGAGGCTGAGCGATAACGAATGCTTTACCCTCCTTACCAATCATTTCAAGATGTGACTGTATAATATAGCAGAGGTTCTTGCATTCGCCGGGTTCCTCAAAAGCAATCACATGATATGGTTTTGGTTCAAGTTCAAGATCTTCTGCCATCTCCAATGTGTAAAACCCAATCTTCATTTCATCTCCTTCTTTTGTGTACAACTCAATGCACTATGAAAGCAAAAACATAGACATGAGTTGCGCAGATATGATGAATGACTTAATAGGCTGGCAATGGCATAATGGGTGTTCAAACGTGTTTGTTAAATTGATGTAGCAACTAAAAAATGCAATACGATGAATGATCATAAAGTGCAGCACTTGGTGATGGGTCATGTTATACTGCAGTACTTGCTTCACTCCCACTGCAGGTTTTTTATTTCGTGTGACGTGAAAGTGAAAGCTATAGGCATCAAAAGATCAAAACTTCCAACACACAATGCAACTCTAATTTCACTGATTTTGTCCTGCTATGTTATCTTCAACCGATTTCCATGACAAGAGAAAGATCCACTTCTAAAAATGGTGGAACCAGGTCACATCTCTAACAACAAACTGCCGATCCACAATATTACTAACATAGTTTAGAATCAAATGACAGCCTTCACACACCCTTAAGTTCTTGACCACAATAAATCTCTGATCTGGGTGCAGTATATGGAATCCCAAATGCAACTGCCAACCTATCACTATGCATGCACTCCAAAACAACTTTAAACCTCTTCTATTTTCTTACCCAAACCAAGTTCCACAATCTCACCTTCTAATTTATCCATTAGGCCATTCATCATTTTCTACATGCTACACCTCTTAATGTGTGCATCCATGTTAGTGTGGCCAAATAGGATCTAATTTGTGTCCCACAAGTAGTTCCCTGTGCAGCCAAAACCTACAATTGTTGTAGTTGCTGGCCAATATCTTTCATATTTTAAGCATTTAAATTCAAATTAAGAGGGACACTAGGTAGCCCACTTGGATCATTCTAAATTCTTGCTGGAATGAAAAAATCAAATGCAATTGAAAACTTGACAGACAACATAAATATTAACTACTAACCAGCACATATGGAAGATCCAACCACCATAGATAATCTTCTTCCTCATCCACTGAATATTCCCGATACTTGTTTACTACTGCTTGTGTTCCAAATTGTTCAACTTCACTCTTTAGTTTGCTAAGCTTTTTTTCTACAAATGCCTTGCTTCTTCTTGGCAATTGACCCAAGTGATTGGCAGCCTTCTTTATTTCTTCTTCAGTGATCCATCGATCTAAATCCTTGCCCATATCTTTCATAACCTCTTTAATTTCAGGATCATTTGCTGCGTTAAATGAATCCAGAAATCCACGAGAATGTTTCTTGGTGTGTTGCCATTGTTCTTTGCCATTTCTTTTCCCAGGTTTGATAGAACCATTACTTGACTCGATAACAGTTTTTGATTTTTTAGCAACCGTTAAGGGAGGCTTTACATTATTACTGGAGACCTCTAGCTTCTTATTGAGATTTTCTTGAGCTGGGAAGTCAGTTGGTACATCAGACGGAGTCCCCTGAGCTTTTGGGGTGCTAGCAAGGAATTCACGAATTACCTCAAAAGGGGCACCTTTCCACCGGGGTATAATTTTTTCTGGAGGATCATACAAACTAATGCCATCTACAAAGAAAACACAAGTAGTATCCCCTATTAGCACCCATGTTAAAGGATGGATGTCATCATTTCTTAATACAGCTACCCAAATACTGTACAGGTACATGGAAACAATAACTACAAATATATGAAAGAGACACAGCCTACAACAAGTTCAACCAAATTTATCAGGCAAATCATTACAGAACATTGTAATTATATGAGTCGAAATTTTTTGTGTAGATATAGCAAAGGTTTTGAATGCAGAAGGAGACGATGTGTCAATACCTGCCCCATAATCAAGGTTTTCAATATTTGAATGAAGCCATTCATGAAATCCCGACAGCTTATTGCTCTCTCTTTCAACCTTTTCTTCTAGACCTTTAAAGAAAGTAATTTTATCTTCATCATCCAAAGAGTGAAATGGGTCATGTCCGGCTATCTCATTATCTCTGACTTTGAAAACAATTTCTCTGAGATTATCGTTATTCATCCACTCAAGTTCAGTGTTATCATTCAGACTGGACATAAGCTGTGTTAAGTCTGAACATCGATCTTCCTGCTTCACTTTTTCCCTGGCCACCTCATAATTGTTCGTGAATCCAGCACCCATCTTCTCCAACAGTGGCTTTAGCTCATCAAAGTTCTTCTCTAGCCAAGTATTCCTCAGTGTGGATGCTTCTATCTTTAATTCCTCTTCATACTCTTCACAGGATTTTGGGGTTTCAGCAGCATAAACTTGGTCAACAGCGTGATTTTCATCATAAACATCATGATTATTCAGCCCATCTGAAACAGATTGTTTTTCTTTAGAAACACAATCATAATCAAACACATTTACAGCAGGAAGAGTATCAGGTTCACCCAAGCCAGCAGGTTTCACCATCTCAGGCATCTTCTTCTTTTGATCTGAATTAACATCTGCATCCTGGAGACAAGAAGAATTAGAAACACTTGTACTTTGGAGAGCACTACTACAGACATCAATGTTTTCCCTAATAATCTCAGTTCTCAAAGGGTCTTCTTCATTTATACTAGAATCTTGACAGGCAGCCTTGCATGACTGTGAAGAGTGTATGGTTTTGTCAGGCACTAGAGAGCCACGTATGTTCTTTTCTTTGCCCACCTTGTTCTTTCTATCAGGATTGGAACTCTCATCCTTAGCTGAATCAAGAGCAGATGCACTTGGTACTGATTTATTTTGGGCTTTTCCATTCAAACCATTAATCCTAGGATGAGAAAAATTATTTCTTCCATGAGAACTTTCAGAAAATGCGCATTCCTCTCCCAACCTCTCACTCGTCTGATCACTTGTTATCTTATCATCTTCTCTTACTTCAGGAAGGAGATCACCACAGCTGATTTCCGGGTTCTGTTTGTCAGTAAGGTACTCCCTAGCTTCTGCAACAGACCTTATCACTCTTGGCTTCTTCCTAGATGCTTCCTTTGAGATGGTTGATTGACCTATAGAATTACTGGAACCATTTGATCCTATTGCTTTCATAGCACCTTGACTTTCCTTCCTCACAATTTGACTACTTTCCTCTACCTTTGACTGTGCTCTGACTGAAGTACTAGGTGTAGAAAGTATCTGATCCCCCTTTGCTCCAGGGACCATATCACCTGCTGCTTCAGCAAAATTAGTGTCCACACTCTTTTCGGTTTCTTTGATCAAAATACTATCAGTATCCTCTGCGTTAGCTGAGCTTTCACTTTTTAGACTGTCAGGAGTATCAAGAAGCTCATCAATTGCTTCTACATCAATTGTTTCAATGTCAATTGATGGTTCTTCATTAGGTGAATGCTCACGCTTCTCAGCTTCACGGGCATGCATAGCCATTTCCCTGATCTCTAGAATCTTGCCTTCAAAATCCAAAGAGTCTGTCGTTCTTGTTCTCGGATAATCTAAAACTTTTATGTCATTGCTTGACTGCATTGCAGCCCTAATGCTATTCATGAGTT
Source organism: Polygonum maritimum (assembly GCA_963924305.1). Lineage (NCBI taxonomy): Eukaryota > Viridiplantae > Streptophyta > Magnoliopsida > Caryophyllales > Polygonaceae > Polygonum > Polygonum maritimum. The sequence goes on from OZ002734.1 coordinate 10,290,071, forward strand.
CCTCCTTATCAAGCTGAGGCCTTTCTGCGATGTCAGTGGCTGGCACAACTATCTCTGGTACAACTTCAATGCGGTCAGCATTAAATCTCTCTTTTTGCTTCCTCATTTTTATCTTTCTCCTCAACATCTCTTTCTCCAACCGCGTCAGCTCATTCTCACCTTCCCCCTTGGCAAAGTACTTCTTAACCGCCCAAACAAGGAGTAAACCACAAAGTGGGACAATGCCAAACCTTGAAACGTTGGGAACAAAGTCAGATCTCATCAAACTACTCCTAATGCCACTGACCCGTCTCAAATCATCCCCAGTAGCCACAAACTTCACAATTGAGCTGTTTTTCGGAATCACATAATTCCCGCTCTCCATTTCCTTGGCCAGGAATCTAGAGCGCGCGATTCTTAAACTCACCTCCCCAAAATCCTCAGCTTCGATCTCCTCCCTAGATGCTGAAGTTGGCACCCCGCTCCTCCTCAAAATCTCATGCTCATCAACAGACACACGCTCGACATTGCCTTTCAAATCCTGATGAACAATGAAAATTGGACTAGAACCAAGTCCCCAAAACTCAACATCCTTCTTATACTGCTCAACCCATCCCTCTAACTTATTCCACAAAACCGAAGACGTGACCCCTTCATCCCTCGAATAACCTACAGCTTCGGAATCAACTTCAGTAACGCTACTACCACCCGCCAAGCCGGTTTCTTTCTCACTAGCAGCTAAAGCTGGTTGAGTACTACTACTATTATCATCATCATTCTCAAAAGTAGGAACTTGGGGAGTCTCAGGACGCACTTGTAGATTATCCGTGAATTTCCTCCGAAGTGAATTGGGCCGGGAAGAACGGTGGCCGAACTGAGCTGAAATGCGGAGCCGGCTGAGGGGGAAACGGGTGCGATACGAGAATGGTTGGAGGTGGGGTTTTTGGGATATGTAGAATCTGTTGGTGCTTGTAAACTGAAATGAAGGTTTAGGGTTGACAAAGGAGACTAGGGATGGAACTTGTGTGCCCGTTGAGATTGAAACATTGAAGGTCTCCATAGACACTGTTGATTAGTGCCGCGCATATATATATAGACAAAGGGGAGGTTGCATGTGAAATCAGTGATGGGATATGAAGCACGGACGAACCGAGAGCGATATCGGGGGGAAGAGGGAGACAGACAGACCTGGCGGAG
>OZ002734.1:10296246-10401770 GCA_963924305.1 Polygonum maritimum
AATTTCGAAAATCTAATTATATAAGCTTGTAGAGAATTTCGATACGAGTCTAGGCATATAAGATTCGTCAAAATTGGAGTTCGTTTGACCCCCAAAAAGGTCAAAATACCAAGCTGTGTTCCAAAAACCCTAATTTGCCGCCGGAAGTTTTTGCTTGCCTTGGAGCCCAAGTTTGGTATTTGTTTGTCATGCATGTTGGGACGATATTAAGGACGCCAGTCATTAATATCTAAACCAATGATGATCGTCCCCTGTTTTGATAATGACAAACTCAAAGGTATTTGATAAGTTGTCCAAGTGTTGATCTCAGGTAAGTCCAGTGGACGCACATGAGCGAAAAGGACAACAAGTGAACGGCAGTCCCTAAACTGTAGGGACGCACGTCATCAGAACTTCCAAAGCTAAACGTAGTTGGCCAAGTTCCTGCGCAGATAGGACGGCGTCCTCATCAAGAAGGGACGCGCACCAAAATACGGACGAAGTTCAAATTCAAATCAAGGCCGCCCCAACATGATTACATCACGTCCGGCCGTAGTCCTCAGAAGGAAGCTTCCCTTGTCTGGGCACGTGTAGACAACTCCAAAGATGTCGCTTTCCCAGCGATGGTCCCCTACCCACGCGGAGGCTTCCCAAGCGTCAACAGAGTTGACTTCCTCAAGGAGCTCATCGCACCGTTGATGGAAGATCAAGCGTCTGACCAAGTCTCAGAGGACGCTAGAGGACAAGAACCACTTCCGCTATAAATACCCCCTCAAGGGTGTGCATAGCGGCGTGGACTTTGAAGACTTTCTCTCAAGCTCTCCCGAAGCATTCAAGAACACGAACGAAGATCAAGAAGATAAAGTGAGCTTGAAGCAAGAGAAAGAAAGTCCAACCACATTAAATCCAAAACAAACCACAAATCAGTTAGAGTTGTAGTTTGTCTCTCACAACGAACCGTGAGAGACGTGAGTGATAGCTTCCTTATAGCTAAGAGTGTTAGGTTACTTGTTAGGTTGAAAGGAGTGTTACTAGTGAGGCTAAGGACGGACGCTTAGCTCAAAGAAGTGTAACGACTCGCCTAAGTTGTAAGGACTCACTCTCAATAAGATAAGGGACGGCTATTGAAAATCCTCCAACGGAGGTAGAGGTTTACCCACAAGACTAGTTGGTCTTAGTGGGGTTCCTCTATAAATACTTGTGTTCGCTTATCTTATCTTGTATTCTGTTAAGTCTACTTTCCGCTACACTAAAGGACGCCCTTAACCCAGTTAAGGACGCCCTCATTAACTGACTTACGATCCAACAATTGGTATCAGAGCAGGCGCTCTAGATTTTGTTGAATTGTAGGTACAAGATGGACATGGAACCTATTGGAATCTCCTTTGTAAAGCCTCCTCGCCTGACGGACGGCAACTTCAACCGCTGGAAGATCCGCTTCGAGAACTTTTGCAGAAGTCAGAATTATCAATGCTGGAGAGTGATCATGAAAGGTGACCTTACCATCCCTGATGACAAGAAAGACAAAGAGGACGAGTGGGGTCCTGACGAATTCAAGCTTTTGGAAACAAACGCTAAGGCAATATGCTTCCTTCAAGCGTCCCTTTGCGAGAGGGACGCCACCCGGGTTAGCAATCTGGCAACGGCCAAACTACAATGGGAAGCTCTTGAGAAGTACCATGTGGGTACGGCGGAGATGAAGGAAGACGTTAAGCTTAAAATCAAACGAGAGTTCTATGCCTTCAGAATGCTGCCTAATGAAACTGTCAAAGACTACTCATACCGCTTTGAAGCTCTTGTGACCAAGATGCGAAATTTGGGCATCCCAGAAGCTGAAATCTCAATGAGGAACAGAGTTGGAGTAGTCATTGATGGACTTACAGGGAAATGGAATTTTGATAGGACTACGTTCAAGGAAAATACAGCCAACAAGACCCTGGATATGGAAGAAATCTATGGGAAGCTGAGAGGCTATGAAGCAAGAAGGGAAGCCGATATGGCTGAATTGGCTAAGAACCCCCAGACAGATCTCGCCTTGATGACGTCAACTCCAGAGTACGCTGAGTATCTGCGCCACCAAAGAGACATTGCTTTAATGGTGGAAGCAAATAAAAATGAGAATCGTGAAAGAATGCGTGCTCAAGCCTTGAGAGAGAAGGAAAGCAAGACCAAGGAACAACTAGAAGAAGAGGAAGAGATTGCCCTTCTACACAAAGTTGCTCGCTTATGGGGTAAAAAGACCAGAGATTCCAAGAAAAACAAGATGCCTTACAAAAAGGAGAGTCCCAAGTATACAAAGGCAGAGATGAAGGAACTTACTTGCTACAAATGTAACAAGAAAGGACACTTTGCTAAAAAGTGTACTACGGGACTAAGCTCAAAGGAAATGAAAATGAAAGCCCTCTTGGGAGCATGTGAAGATGCATGGGATAATGTGAGTTCTGATGATGAAGAACCCGAAGGACCAGTTGCATACATAGCCGTAGAGGACGCCTCAGATGATGAGCAAGTGGCGTACATGGCTGTGGAGGACGCCCCAGTCATTGAAGAGGACGCTCCTGAAAAGGAACAAGAGGTAACTCGTGAATCCATGATGAATTCCTTGGAAAAGTGTTCCAAATCCAAACTTATTAAGCTCATCAATAGAATCATGGAAGAAAGCGTAGCTATGCAACATAGAATGGATGAACTTGAACTTAAAAGTGAAAATGTGTTAGTTGAATGTGAGAACTGTGCTACAGTGTCATTACAACTAGAATCCTCATGTGTCAAAGTCAAATCCCTGATAACTGAAGTGATGTGTCTTAAGCTAGAGAATGCTAAGCTTAGGGAAGAGGTGAAAGTGTTAGGGAAAAGCCCAGCAATTGAGGAAGTTCAACCAATGGTGTTTGTCTCAGCCAAGAGAGGACTAGGCTACGAGTCTGACACTAGGAATTCTCTCCCTAGCGACTTTGAGGCAAGCAAAACTTCAGAACTTGAATTGGAAAAGGAAAAGACTAAGAATCTCCTTGAAAGAATTAGAGTCATAGAAAGTGGAGAGAAAGGTCAAGAGGACTACTACACTAACTCCACCAGTCATAGGATCCATAAGAAAATTGCTAAGGGGGAGGGTTCGAAAGTTTGTAACCCTCAAAAGATGAAAGAGAACAAAATCCAACGTCCCAACAAGAAGTACTACCTTGGTACTTACTATAGGACGTGTTGGTATTGTGGAAAAGGAGATCACTTTAAATATGAATGCTTAAAAATGAAGAACGACATTGAAAGTGGCAAAGCTGCTAGGACCAACATTGAGAATAATAAGTCAGTCCCTAAGGCTAACCCTAGACGTCCTAGACGTTCTAAGAGTTCTTTCCGAAAGCATGCTATTTCAAATGACGTGAATATAAGTGACTATATGCCAGAACCAAAGTTCTATTTCTGTAACGAACCAGGTAAGGAACACCTTGCCTGGGTCGCCAAACACTAACTTTGTTTTGGCAGGTGGAAGTGAGGGGACGCCCATGGATCATTGATAGTGGCGCCTCAAACCATATGACAGGAAGCCAGATCCATCTCACTTCTATCCAAAGTAGCGCCACGGGAGGAACTGTCTCGTTTGGCAACAAGGGCAAAGGAAAGATCAAAGGGACGGGAACTGCTATTCTCAATCCGTCCATCAAAGCGACAAACGTTAGCCTTGTTGAAGGACTTGGCTTCAACCTCCTGAGCGTCTCTCAAATGTGTGATCAAGGTGAAAACCGAGTCACATTTGACTCAAAGGAGTGCCTCGTCATCAACAAGAAATCAAACAAAGTCGTCCTCAAAGGAGTCAGAAAGAACAATGTCTACATCTTCAATCAGGAGTTCAAGCCAAAATCTGAGTTGTGCTTATCTGTGTCAAAGGACGACGCTGACCTCTGGCATCGCCGACTTGGCCATGCTGGACCAAGCTCAATCCTCAAGCTTCATCAAAGAAATCTTGTGAAAGGTCTTCCCCAAATTGATCCTGAGAAAATTGAACAGTGTGAAGCCTGTATCAAAGGGAAGCAAACAAGAACGTCCTTTAAGTCAAGGAACGATGTCAGCACAAAGAAACCTTTGGAACTTCTCCATATGGATCTTTGTGGACCAATGAAGACGTTGAGCTATGGTGGAAAGAGGTACATTTACGTCCTTGTAGATGATTATTCTCGATTCACCTGGGTTCTTTTCTTAGCTTCAAAAACAGATTGCTTCAACGCATTCAAAGTCTTCATCAAACAAGTGGACGTTGCGCTTGAGACGCCTCTCAAATCCATAAGATCAGATCATGGGACGGAGTTTCAAAACTCAGAGTTCGTGGCCTACTGTGATCAACATGGAGTCTCTCACAACTTCTCAGCTCCAAGGACTCCTCAACAAAATGGAGTGGTGGAAAGAAAGAATAGGACGCTGGAGGATATGGCAAGGACTATGCCTTTAGCTAATAGCGTCCCCAAGTACTTCTGGGCGGAAGCTATTGCTACAGGATGCTATATTGTCAATCGAGCCATGATCCGTCCTTTGCTGAAGAAGACGTCCTATGAGTTGTTGAACGGAAGAAAGCCTCGCATCGACTATCTCAAAGTCTTTGGATGCAAATGCTTTATTCACAACAATGATAAAGAAAGACTTGGAAAGTTTGATGCAAGAAGTGACGAAGCCATATTCCTTGGGTACTCCCTCACCAGTAAAGCGTATAGAGTTTTCAATAAACGAACTCTAAGGCTTGAGGGGAGCATTCATGTTGTGTTCAAGGAAAGTGCCTCTCACAAAGAAAAATCAAGTGGGAAAGATCGCTCATATTCTTCTCAACAGGACGACTCCGACGATGAAGTTGATCTTGGGTCCTCTGGAAAATACTATGTTCCTAAGGACGCTACTCCAAACCCTGAAGAAGTCTCAGTGGAAGTTCCCAGTGCTGCTCAGAAAATTCTCTGTCGGAGTGAATCACCGGGTCAACATGATGGTGCTGAATCAAGCTTACAAGGTGAACAGCGTCAAGAAATGGACGCTCAACTTGAGGGGGAACACTCTGAGCCTTTCAATGAAGACGACGGGTTTGACTCAGATGAATCTGATTGGACAGACCCTAGATGTACTCCTGCAAAGGACGATACTCATAAGGGATCCAATCTTTCAAGACTTCATTCAACAGAACAAATCATCTCAGATATGTCTAAAGGAGTTCAAACAAGATCAGTTGTGAATCAGTCCCATAATGCCAACATAGCATTCTGTGCCTTCAACGCCTTTGTGTCCTTAATTGAACCTAAAAACATAAAGGAGGCACTTCAGGACGCTGATTGGATTCAAGCCATGCAAGAAGAACTCAATCAGTTTGAAAGAAACAAGGTTTGGACCCTCGTCCCTCATCCAAGAAACAAAAACATAATAGGGACGAGGTGGGTCTACAAGAACAAGCTTGATGAGAGTGGTCGCGTGTCAAGAAATAAAGCAAGGCTTGTGGCTCAAGGCTATAGACAAGAGGAAGGAATCGACTATGATGAGACCTTCGCTCCTGTTGCCAGAATTGAAGCCATTCGCCTCCTTATCGCCTATGCCGCTCACAAAGGGTTCAAGCTTTTTCAAATGGATGTCAAAACAGCCTTCCTCAACGGCAAGCTCAAAGAAGAAGTGTACGTCGCTCAACCTCCAGGATTTGAGGACGCTGATCACCCTGATCATGTGTACTTCTTGGACAAGGCACTCTATGGACTCAAGCAAGCCCCTCGTGCATGGTACGATAGGTTTGCGTCCTTCCTCTTGTCCAACGGGTACACACGAGGTAACATTGATAAAACACTTTTCTTAAAGAAAGTCCTTAAAGATGTCTTGATTGTCCAAGTCTATGTCGATGACATATTCTTTGGAAGCACTAACATGAATCTTGTAGAGGAATTCAAGAACTTGATGAGTAGTGAGTTTGAGATGTCCCTCCTAGGAGAACTCAACTTCTTCTTGGGACTCCAAATCACTCAGCTCAAAGATGAGACGCGCATTCATCAACAAAAGTACATTCGTGAAATGCTTGAGAAGTATGGGATGAACTCTTCAAAACCCATTGATACTCCCATCTCCCCCAACACTCGCCTTTATGTTGATGAAGAAGGCAAGAGTGTAGATCAAAAGCTCTACAGAGGAATGATCGGGTCCTTGCTATACCTAACGGCAAGTCGTCCCGACATCATGTTCGCTGTGTGCTTATGTGCTCGCTTCCAAGCAAATCCAAAAGAGTCCCACATGCAAGAAGTGAAGAGAATCTTCAGATACCTCAAGGGACGGGATGACCTATGCCTATGGTATCCCAGAAGGACGTCCCTAAACCTGGTAGCGTACTCTGACGCAGATTACGCTGGCCATGTGGTGGATAGGAAGAGCACCTCAGGAATGGCTCAATTCCTGGGCTCGTGCCTTGTATCTTGGGGATCCAAAAAGCAAAACTCCGTGCCACTCTCAACCGCGGAAGCTGAGTACTTTGCTGCTGCTTCGTGCTGCTCATAAGTCCTATGGATCAAGTACCAACTTGAAGATTATGGTACGTTCCTCAACACAGTCCCTATCTTGTGTGATAACACTAGTGCTATAAGTATTGCCAAAAATCCTATTCATCATTCTAGGACGAAGCATATTCATATAAGACATCACTTTCTTCGTGATAATGTTGAACTTGGATTAATTAGAGTGGATCATGTTAGGACTGAGGACCAAGTGGCCGATATTTTCACAAAAGCACTTGATAGACGTCCCTTCGAGCACCTCCGGTTGCTTTTGGGGATGATAACTTTTAAATAATCAAGTCCCGTTCTATTATTCCCTCCATGATTGGCTATGTTTTGTTGAGAACTCGTTTTAAAGCAATGTCATGCATTAAAGTCATCTTTAAAGGACGCTAGTCTAAGACATATGTGTTGTTCATGTTTTTGAACGGTATTCAATTCGCTCTTCTTCTCAAGAGTATCCCTGATCAACCTACCCTCATTATAAGCCGAAATGATGGGAACTCTAAGCTTACCCAGGCCGCGAATCTTGCAAACGCGTCCTATGAGCGTTCTTTATTTTATCTTTACGGGACGTACTTGCTTGATTTTCAAAAATGGTTCTAAATGATCAAAGGGACGCGTGTTAAGAGCTGAGAGTTGTCCGTACAGAGTTCTAAGTTCAGAGGTTGAGATCAGTGTCTGGGACGCCGTGGTTCAGTTCAGTGAAGTAAAGTTTTGTGTGTTGAAAGGACGCCAGGTCAGAGTCCTTTGCCGTTGTGAGAAGTTTGAATGTTTGAAATTGGGAAGGTGAACCGTCTTAGAGAAGTTTCAGCGGAGATCTCGGGATATGCGCAAACAGTGCTCAACAGCTCTGTTTCTTAGCAAAGAAGAAAGCCACGTGTGGGAAGCCGGGTGGAGGAAGCCGAATGTAAAGACCCTGTTACCCCTGACCGTCCAACTTCGTCTTCTTCCTATAAATACCCACTTGTGCACTCCGAAAAACCTTCTTTGCTCCTCTGTTGTTTGCTCACTTATAGAAATCTCTCAAGATCTTCAAAATCTTCAAACGCATCCCGAAATCTCACCCTAAACCCTAATCTTCCTCTATATAAACCCTCTCTCAAATGGACAACACCAGAGCTTCTAAAAATCCGTCACCCTCGTCGGCGGCGAAAAACCCTAACTCCTCGAGATCTCCTCCGGTAAGAGGCCGGTCATTAATGGACTCGAGAGGCAGACTTTCCGGCCGCCAAGAACCTCCTCGCCACCATTCCTCTTCTCAATCCACCCAACGCCGCCACTCCACCACCCCTCCTCAGCAACAACGCTCCCAACCTCCTCCACAAAAATCCCAATCATCTCGCCCTTATTCCAAACCCTCACAAAAACGCTTCCAATTTCTTGAGAGACCGTTTAAACCCGAGCCAGAACCAGCACACTCTGCAAAAGGCACTATCCAAGGTCTCCCCTCCCAACCAAAGCGCCGTCCTCCTCTTGACTCCCTAATTGAGGACTGGCTAGAGAAAGAGCCTCGGACGCTCGCTAACATTTGCCTACGGGCGTCCGCTCATGACCACCCTCCCAAAGTCCAACGCCTCCTACACTACTTCATGGTCACATACGTCCAACCCCGCCTCAAAGAAACCAACCACACCAACCCTCCCTTTATAGGGCCAGGCATCATATCCGACACCTTTGGTGGAACCGTGGACGAGCTCGCCAAACTGCTCCCTGATATCATGGAGTTCATTGTGGCTCCTGCGGGCTCCGTCCCTTCTCAAAAATGCAAAAGGCCTTCCTCTCCCCCTCCTTCCAAAATGCTCCAAATAAAAGGCCCTTCCTCCTCACCACTAAAACCAATTCCTTCCTCCCCTCCTCCCGCCCCAAAGAGACGCTTGAAGACGTCTGCTGAGCTCAAGGGCGTGACCGAGCAACAAATGGCCGCTATCCGCCTCTCGGAGCTGGCAATAGAGAAAGAGGAGAAGGCCCGGCAAGACCAGGCCGAAAAGGACGCCATTGCTGCGGCGATCCAGCAGAGTTTGCAAGACGTCCCTCGCCTTCCTCCTCCTCCACCAAGGATAGAGGACGTCACTCCCGCTCCTGCTCCTGCGGCTACCTCCGATCCGCTTCAGGCAGAGATCGAGGCGGACTTGGCAAAGCCCATGCCAACCGCTCAACAGGCGACTCCTCACGTACAGGTCCCGGCCAAGGACGTTGTACCAAAAGTGATTACTCTTGAGGACTCTCCTGCCAAGAAACCGCCTCCTCCCCCTGCTCCGCTCAAAGTGAAGCCTATATCCATGGCTCCGCCCAGCTCCTCCTCTGCCCCCGCTTCAAAGGCTAAGATACGAACTCCTTCTCCCTCTCCTCCCAGAGTCTCACCTCCACCTCCTCCTCCGCTCGCTCAGACCGTCGAGGCATCTGCTCAAGTCCAAGGGACGTCTCCTCTCACCGTCCCTACAGAGTCCTTGGAGAGGACTCCAGCTGTGGACGCGCCTCCCCCAGAACAGGCGTCCACTGCTGAGGACACGGAAATGGCTGAGTCCCATGACCAAGGGGACGAAGCCTCAGATGAATAGGACGCCCCTCTCCAGGATGAGGAGCCTGAGGATGAGGACGGAGATGGTGATGAACAGGATGCTGGTGACGAGGTCATCATCAGCAACGACAGTAAGCAGAAAAGATTAAAGAAGATTCTGTCGCCGCTCCTTTTCACCGCCCAGTTTTTGGAAGAGAATCAGAGGCAAGAGTTTCTGGAACTGCTGGAGTTCCAGGGATGGACGCACCTAGGCGCCGAGGCCGCTGAAGTCGACCCCGACCAGGTTCTCCGCTTTTACTCAAAATTCGAAATATCTGAAGTAAAAGGGAAGCCTCAAGGGATGTTCGAAATTGATGGGGACGAGTACTCAATTGCTGAGGGTACCGTCCGCAATATGCTAGGCATGCGTCCCTCTCCTCCAGATGCACTCCATGACCTGCCCAACAAGAATTTTGGCCGGTTCTCCCAGGAAGAGATCTTCACTCGCATTTTCAACGGGAGACAACCAGTCGCTAAGGACAGGGTCGCCCATTGCCTCTCCAAGACGGGCGTCCTTGCGCATCACTTCATTGTGCGCATGGTCGTCCCCCGCCAAGAAAAGAAGTCGATAGTCCAGATCACTGACAGTATCTTGCTGGACGCCTTCTTGGAACGCAAGCCAATCAACTTGCCACGGGTAATCTTGGAGCACATGGGCAAGTGCACCGGTGGACGCCATTCTCTTCCCTTCCCAGGACTGGTCAAGCAGATAATGAAGCAGCAAGGCCTCTACGTCCCCAAAACAGAGCAGACCTTTGGGATCCATTGGGACGTCAGGCAAATCTTCCTCCCCCCTGTTGGCAAATTGAGGTGTGATGAGCCGCTTCCTTCTGTGAAGAGGCAAATGGCCAAGGAGCAAAAGGAAGCGGAACGCAAGGCTAAGGCCGCTGCTGCTGCTGCTAGAGATGCTCAGGATGATCCAGAAGCTGAGAATTTGCAAGTCGTAGGGACGCCAGCAGAGGACGATGCTGATGAAGAGGACGAGCTCGATGGTATGAGCGTCCCTGATGAGGCCGAGAAACACTCTACGAAGTATCTGATGGGCATGATGATCGAGAACCAGTGCATGATGATAGATCTAATTCAACAGGTTCACGACACCCTTCACACCCACACAGAACTTCTTGAGCGCAACAACGAGCTCCTTGCACAGAACAACCATCTTCAGGAGCAACACCTCAAGGCCCTTGGCAAGCGTCCCCGCAAATGATCACCTCCCCCCTATCTAACCCTGAAACAGTTTATCTTTTCTTTTGTTTTTGTTAAGACAATGGGACGCTGTCCCCGTTTTGAACACTATTTGTGAATGTCTGTAATGATCGTACTCTTCTCTCCTTCTGAATGCAGTTCATTACATTTGTGCTTCATTTTGTCTAAGCGTTCTTTACTCTAGTTATGACTTTGTGCTTGCATGCTTTTCGACTTGTTCTCCTTTTCGATGATGCCAAAAGGGGGAAGTATAGTTTTGCAGAGATGCGATTGTCTTTAAGTTATCATAGAAAGCATGTGTTTAGGGGGAATTTCGGCCAAGTCCAAAGGACGCTAGTTAAGAATAAGATAGAACGCACTTAAAAGAATGTGTTGCATGCCAACCTAAGCTGAAAAGAAAATCAAGTGTAGTTTCTCATGCTAAAAGCTTTACTTCTGTGCGTATTATTTGAAAGAGTTTGTCATCATCAAAAAGGGGGAAATTGTTGGGACGATATTAAGGACGCCAGTCATTAATATCTAAACCAATGATGATCGTCCCTTGTTTTGATAATGACAAACTCAAAGGTATTTGATAAGTTGTCCAAGTGTTGATCTCAGGTAAGTCCAGTGGACGCACATGAGCGAAAAGGACAACAAGTGAACGGCAGTCCCTAAACTGTAGGGACGCACGTCATCAGAACTTCCAAAGCTAAACGTAGTTGGCCAAGTTCCTGCGCAGATAGGACGGCGTCCTCATCAAGAAGGGACGCGCGCCAAAATACGGACGAAGTTCAAATTCAAATCAAGGCCGCCCCAACATGATTACATCACGTCCGGCCGTAGTCCTCAGAAGGAAGCTTCCCTTGTCTGGGCACGTGTAGACAACTCCAAAGATGTCGCTTTCCCAGCGATAGTCCCCTACCCACGCGGAGGCTTCCCAAGCGTCAACAGAGTTGACTTCCTCAAGGAGCTCATCGCACCGTTGATGGAAGATCAAGCGTCTGACCAAGTCTCAGAGGACGCTAGAGGACAAGAACCACTTTCGCTATAAATACCCCCTCAAGGGTGTGCATAGCGGCGTGGACTTTGAAGACTTTCTCTCAAGCTCTCCCGAAGCATTCAAGAACACGAACGAAGATCAAGAAGATCAAGTGAGCTTGAAGCAAGAGAAAGAAAGTCCAACCACATTAAATCCAAAACAAACCACAAATCAGTTAGAGTTGTAGTTTGTCTCTCACAACGAACCGTGAGAGACGAGAGTGATAGCTTCCTTATGGCTAAGAGTGTTAGGTTACTTGTTAGGTTGAAAGGAGTGTTACTAGTGAGGCTAAGGACGGACGCTTAGCTCAGAGAAGTGTAACGACTCGCCTAAGTTGTAAGGACTCACTCTCAATAAGATAAGGGACGGCTATTGAAAATCCTCCAACGGAGGTAGAGGTTTACCCACAAGACTAGTTGGTCTTAGTGGGGTTCCTCTATAAATACCTGTGTTCGCTTATCTTATCTTGTATTCTGTTAAGTCTACTTTCCGCTGCACTAAAGGACGCCCTTAACCCAGTTAAGGACGCCCTCATTAACTGACTTACGATCCAACAATGCACGAAAGTCTGATGTCTCAAGTTGATATTCCGAGTCAAATTGATCTCTTTCTTGGAGATTATGATCCGTATTCGTATTTTGTTTGGGAAAGCAATACTAATGCTTGCTTGGAGTATCATGGCTATGATGGCCTTTCGGGATTCATGGCAGTTGTTGATGCTTTTCGAGGTGACACTTATAATTGGTGGGTGAATGATGTTTTTAAACGTCGTCTCCATGGTATTGAACATATTTTTTGTAGGAATCAACTCAGATTTTTGATGAGAAGAGAGTTTGTTCCTATTGAGCATGCTAGACGAGTGGAGATGTACAACAAGTGTAATCAAGGTTTTGATCATTCGCCTCTTGCAAACTTCACGGAACTTGAAGAGTTGCTTAATTTTGCTGGTATTTCACTTAGTTCTCAACAAATATGCTTTTGTTTCTATGATGGTTTGAATTGCATTTACCAAGCGGTCTTGGAGAACCAACCAAGAGATGATGTTAATGAGTTGGTCCAAGTTGATATGGTTTTTTATTATCGTGCTCAAAGGTTTGAGGAATCTGAGATGGCGCGGGTTGGTAAGAGCATAGCTCTACCTCAAGTGTAGGAGGAGAAATCCATTGCCCTTGCCGAGGAGGAGGCTCCCATTGCTATTGCAACTGATGACGTCGAGCCATAACCTAACATCGATGCGCCAGAAATTGTTAGCACAGTTCAGCAGGAAGCACTCGTCCAATTTCCATCAAACTTTGTGGAGCATTGTGATATTGATGTTGAAAGGTCTCTGCAAAATTTCAGCCAATTTGAATATGATTTGCCCCTAGTTTCGCCACAACCATTGTCGAACACCGACTCCTTGCCTATGCTAATCATTCCTCAGGTCTCACTCATGCTTTTGACGGCAAAGTTTGTGGGTCATCTTGATACTGTAGAATTAGTCTTTTCACAAAAATTCAGCAGCTTTTGGAGCACGTTTGGCTGTTGAACCATGCAGCTTGTCTTTGAATGATTCTACGCCGTTATTACTTGATTCTTTTGATCATGTGCTTGATGACTGCTTTGTTTATTATCATCCGGAGTACGGAGCTGAGTACAAGGTTAGTTCTTGGAGTTCTTTGCAAGAGTTTTAATTCTTCTCTACACCTTTCGACAAATGGAGGACGATTTGCGGTCAAGTGGAGGAGAATGATACACAAGAGAATACGTCTAACTCAAAGGATTCATGGAGAAAGACAAGTGACTCGGGCAAAGTCGTTGTTCCCTTATCAAAAATAAATCCCAAACATGCAAACAACAGTATAGTAGGCAAGCAAGGGGTCGAACCCAAAGGAATCAGTTTTTATTCAGATTTTATGGTTTTCATGCAAGTAATCAAAGGGGGGTTTGAAAGTCGGTTTCAATCAAATGTTATCAAGTAGAGTTTATCCAATCAATTCCACTTTATTAATCCGTTGATCATGAATTCATCCACCTCTTTATATGCCTAGGTCAATTCCAATCCAATCATTAGCAATCGCAAGTCCACGGTCCAAGCAATTCTATAACCCTAGGCAAGGACGCTTAACCTAGAATTAGCATAGAGCACAGGGATATTAGGAAATCAAATCATGCAATCAAGCTACGAGTCTCATGCACAATTAAACCATTGAATACTCTTCCCTAAACTAGTCCACGGTCCTAGAATAGAGTTGTTTCGAGAAATAGGAAAGATGCATAGACAACAACCAATCCTAAATCAAACAATAGATCTAAGTCAATCAAACAAGTTGATCAGGCTCATGAAATCAAACATAGATCATGGGATGAAGCACAAGAGTATCAATAAAGACCTAGGGATAAAGAGGTTACCAGAATTTCACAACTTCATAATAAAGCTTCCTTGATTGAATAAACTCAAGAGGGGAGTTAGTTCTCCATTACAAAGAAAACTCTAATCTTTATTGAAAGACAATTGATTGACAAGTGAGTTGGATGTTCTAAAAACCTAGAAAGCTTCCCCTTATATAGCCCCAAAGATCAACCTTTCCGGACTAAATAAGATAGGAAACCGAAAGATAAGAAAGGAAACAAGATAGAAACGGTGAAATCTCGTCCGCGTGAAAGTCGGTCGCACCGCGACCGCGTCACCACAACCGCGCCCGCGGCGGTCTTCAATCGGTCAAGGCTGAGTCGGCTTCTACCGCGACCGCACCATAGACAGCGCGACCGCGGCCTTCATAGGTCTTTATGGTTCGCTCCTTCACGCCACCGCGCCCGCGTCATAGACAACGCGACCGCGATATCCATGCAGTGGTGAATCTTCGTCTTTAAGCTCTTTAACTCTTGATTCCTCATACTTTGTGTTTTCGGCCTTCATATTACAATAACGCTCAAAACTAAACTAAACACTCTCTAAATCATCTCAAAATACAAGAGTTATCCTATACAAAATAGCCTGAATCAAGTTCCCCCATACTTAGATCTTGCTCGTCCTCGAGTAAGCTCAAAACAAATACATCAAGTAAGCACATCTAAGAACTCAGTAAATACAAGGGAAGATAAAAACGCTCAGCTCACATCCCGAACCCAAAAATATAGAGAAATCATGAGCATAAAACAACGAAGCTCAAACACACACCTCACAACAAAATATAACACTCAAGCTCTAAAAACATGAAAGAGAGCAACCTAGGATCTACCCAAATATCTAACATGTAAGTCCCAAAGTCCCCAAGCAAGAATGATCCTAAAACACTCAAATTTTACCGCTCAATTCTGCTTAGGCACCCTTTCGGGTTTTCACCTAACCGCTCTTTTCATTTTTCAATAGGTGTGCTCACAAATACTCACAACTCTCGTAAACCTCATATTACCCCAGCCTAATGCTGGTCCGGGTTACCTACTTATTACCTGAGCCGCCCTTTCGGGTTTTTGACTCATCCCAGGATTTAATATGCCTTTTTTTTTCATTCTTTATGGCTCTTTCTATCTTTTTCTTTTTCTTTCTTTCTTTATTATGCAAAAAGTATGGTGCAAGTGCTCCATGAAAAGAAGAAAATCAAAAATCTGAAGCAAATCTCTAACTAAGCTAACTAGGATAAGCGAATGCGAGTACTCCTTCCCCCATACTTAAATCCTTCATTGTCCTCAATGAAGCAAAGAGAAAGGATAGAAGCAAGGAGAAAGGTATATCAGAAGACTCACAAACGATGAAGAGAGGTGGAATGGAAGAACTCTTCAAAGGTGCGTATTTCCAAGTCTGTTGGCAAACCGCGGGCGCGGCACAAGGGGTGCGGGCGCGGAATTAATGCAGAGAACGAAGTCTTCCTCGTAGGTTTACCGCGGGCACGGTTGATGAAGTGCGAGCGCGGTTTTCGTGCAGGAACAACATCTTGACTTCATCTCGAAAAACATGATGTGTAAGCAACCTTCGTATCTCGGCTCGTCTCTTGGAAGATGGATCAATACATGAACATGAGCCGTGGAGATGAGGTCTCGGGGAAACAAAGCTCCCCCATACTTAGGCTTTACACATATCCAAAGAATGGAAAGTACAACGATGAATGGAAAGAAGAAATCGAAGATGGATAGAATGGATATAGATGGATGAAAAATTTAGAGGTAGAATGGGACTAAGAAGTCCTCTTTTTGTCTTTTTTTACAATAAAAAAAATGAGCTAAAACCGAGACACAGTATGGTTGCCGCGAACACGGGCTAGTACCTGTTCGTCAGGGTGCGTTGACGGTCCACTGCGGGAACGGTTTCACGTCAGGCATGTCCTTTCGGACCTAGTACCTGCATGTTAGCTAGAAAAATAAGCAAATCCTAAGCTAGGAATGGAAAAACAATCTATCTAATCCTTGGGTTGCCTCCCAAGCAGCGCTTTTGTTTAACGCCGTTGGCTCGACGTGGATACGATCAATATGGGTCCTCATCAACATCAATTCGGACTGTGTTGCCACCATGAGATATGGAAAGAGATCCATTGGCAACGTCGATGACTGTATTAGCGGTTTTCATGAATGGACGACCTAGTAAGAGAACCGGGTCGTACCGCCCTTCGCCTATCTCCATCACATAGAAATCTGCAGGAAAGATCAAACCGTGCACCTGCACTAGAACATCCTCAACTAACCCTTTCGGGCGCACATTAGAGTGGTCAGCCAATTCAATAACAATATCGGACTCCTTTAAAGGACCAAGGCCTAACCTATCATATATGCAAGCTGGAAGAACATTAATAGAGGCACCTAGATCTAGCATAGCACGCTCAATTTTAGTTTCTCCAATAGTGACAGGGACGGTGAATCTTCCTGGGTCTGAGCATTTTTTAGGTAATTGCTTTTGGAGTAGGGAATTACAAGTCTCAATTTTGCTATCCTGCGTCTTTTCAACTAGAGCTACCTTTTCAATCTTAGGACTAGTCCTATTCTTTCTTTTTATGGTGCATAGCTCTTTCATAAACTTAGCAAAACGAGGGACACTTTGGATGAGATTGAGGAGAGGAACATTTACCCGATAATTGGCGAAGGTCTCGAAGAGTTCCTTGTCATGCGCCGGCTTCCTCATGTCCTTGAGAGCATCGGGAAATGGAGGAGAGGGCTTGAAAGAATTCAATGGTGGAATGGGTTGAGCCACATAGCCATCGTCCTCCTCTGCTGCTGGGGCGCGGTTCCGTCTAGGAGAGCTCGGGCGTGGAGGCGAATAATTCTTGAAAGCATAATCGAGTAAAGCCTCGAAGTTCCGCTCGGCCTCCTTACCGCGGGTGCGGTCCGGACTCCGTGGTCGCGGCTCGTTACGCCTCTCATGGTCCGAATCCTCTATTGGAATTTCGCGGGCGCAGAGGGGAGAGCGCGGGCGCGGAATTCCAACAGAGACTTGGTCTTCATGCTCTGCCGCCCCGGCGCGGTCGCGGCCAGGGGAACGCGGTCGCGGATCGTCACCAGTGGGTGATTCCTGACTCGTCAATACTCTACCGCTCCTCAAATTCATGGCACTCACATTCTCCATGTGATTGAGCGGTTGAGAGGGAAGTTTCCCGGAATCCTTAGACTCGAGCCTATTGATCATGGTAGCAAGTTGGCTCAGTTGAGTGTCAAGATTCTTTACAGCAGCTCTCGTCTCTTGGTTCTCCTTCAAGAGGGCGGTAATAGCATCATTCTGAGACGGAGCAGGTGCTCTCGGGGCATAGTTATTGGACCGAAACTGTTGTTGCTGGCCCTGAGGAGCATACTACTGCTGCTGTTATGGTGGGTCTTGCTGCTGCTGATTGCTCCACCTTAGATTAGGATGATTTGCCCATCCCGGATTGTAGGTATTAGAATAAGGGTCATTCTGGGGCCGGGGCGCACCATAATTGCCAATAGCATTGCCCGACTCCTCGGTCTCTTGAATAGTAGGGCACTGATCTGAGTGGTGGCTCGCATCATAACAGAGACCGCAAGCGTTGACTTGCTGGGTCGTCTTCTTTGTGAGTAGCTGCTTCATAAGATCCTTAAGCTCCCTTACTTCAGCATTCAGGGACTCATTCACCACATTAACGGACCTCACATTGGTCCTGGACCTCTGATTGCGGGCTTGTTCCGCCAAGATCTCAACTTTCTGAAAAGCTGCAGCGGGGGTCAAGTTCTCGTAACTACCCCCATAAGATGCATTCACGAGCCTTTTGTCATTGTCGCAGAGTCCCTCAATGATGTAGCAAATAAGATCCTTGGCCTGGTAGCCATGGTAGGGACAACTCGCGATGAGCCTCTTGTAGCGCTCATAATAGTCATAGAGGTTCTCGTCTTCCCTTTGCTCCAAACTGCTGAGCTGCTTCTTAATAGATGTTTGTTTGGAGGCGGGAAAGTACTTTTCAAGAAACTCCTTCTTCATGGCCGCCCAGGTAGTGATAGAACCCGGCACCAAATAAAGGAGCCAGTCCTTGGCGGAGTCCTCAAGAGAGAAGGGAAAAGCCCGGAGCTTGATTTGATCCTCCGTCACATCAGTGGGCTTCATACTCACGCACACCGCGTGGAATTCAGTGATATGCTTGTTTGGGTCCTCACCACTCAACCCGTGGAATTTGGGCAAAAGGTGGATGAGACCAGACTTCGGTTCGAACTTCACACCCTCCCCGAGTTCGGGGAATTGAACACCGAGCTGCTGTTGCTGGAGATCGGGCGCTGTGAGTTGGCGAATGCTTTGTTCCGCCATGGCGTCTTCTGGTTCAGAATCAGAGAGAGAGAAAGATTCAAGAAGGTTGTAGGATGTAGAGGGTCTGGGGGCACTCCTTATCTTCCGAAGAGTCTTGTCAATTTCTGGATCAAAACGAACAAGGGAAGTATCAGTAGACCAGGTACGGACCATGTGTTAGGCCCGCACCCAAAGGATGGTTATGCGCGCGAACCGCGGGCGCGCCGAGGGGGCCGCGGGCGCGGTTTGAGCGCAGAGCACAAAAACGCACAAAATCAAAACAAGAAAAAGGATTCCCCGGCAACGGCGCCAAAATTTGACTCGGGCAAAGTCGTTGTTCCCTTATCAAAAATAAATCCCAAACATGCAAACAACAGTATAGTAGGCAAGCAAGGGGTCGAACCCAAAGGAATCAGTTTTTATTCAGATTTTATGGTTTCATGCAAGTAATCAAAGGGGGGTTTGAAAGTCGGTTTCAATCAAATGTTATCAAGTAGAGTTTATCCAATCAATTTCACTTTATTAATCCGTTGATCATGAATTCATCCACCTCTTTATATGCCTAGGTCAATTCCAATCCCAATCATTAGCAATCGCAAGTCCACGGTCCAAGCAATTCTATAACCCTAGGCAAGGACGCTTAACCTAGAATTAGCATAGAGCACAGGGATATTAGGAAATCAAATCATGCAATCAAGCTATGAGTCTCATGCACAATTAAACCATTGAATACTCTTCCCTAAACTAGTCCACGGTCCTAGAATAGAGTTGTTTCGAGAAATAGGAAAGATGCATAGACAACAACCAATCCTAAATCAAACAATAGATCTAAGTCAATCAAACAAGTTGATCAGGCTCATAAAATCAAACATAGATCATGGGATGAAGCACAAGAGTATCAATAAAGACCTAGGGATAAAGAGGTTACCAGAATTTCACAACTTCATAATAAAGCTTCCTTGATTGAATAAACTCAAGAGGGGAGTTAGTTCTCCATTACAAAGAAAACTCTAATCTTTATTGAAAGACAATTGATTGACAAGTGAGTTGGATGTTCTAAAAACCTAGAAAGCTTCCCCTTATATAGCCCCAAAGATCAACCTTTCTGGACTAAATAAGATAGGAAACCGAAAGATAAGAAAGAAAACAAGATAGAAACGGTGAAATCTCGTCCGCGTGAAAGTCGGTCGCACCGCGACCGCGGCACCACAACCGCGCCCGCGGCGGTCTTCAATCGGTCAAGGCTGAGTCGGCTTCTACCGCGACCGCGCCACAGACAGCGCGACCGCGGCCTTCATAGGTCTTTATGGTTCGCTCCTTCACGCCATCGCGCCCGCGTCATAGACAATGCGACCGCGATATCCATGCAGTGGCGAATCTTCGTCTTTAAGCTCTTTAACTCTTGATTCCTCATACTTTGTGTTGTCGGCCTTCATATTACAATAACGCTCAAAAATAAACTAAACACTCTCTAAATCATCTCAAAATACAAGAGTTATCCTATACAAAATAGCCTGAATCAACAAGCTCAAGAAGAAGGCCTTTACCACTCAAGAAATCCCGAGCATTCAAATCCAAAGAAGTTCAAGGCGGCTCGGGATCGACGATCAAGGAGTTGCCACAACCAGCAGAAGGTCGCAAACGACCATGGTGGGGTCGTGGCAGACCTTCATAGGGTCGTGGCCGACCTTAGCCGTGCCTTGCGACGCAAGTTGTCATTGTGATGACACTTTTCTTTCTTATTTCAGCAAATACTTTCCATCTTTTGTTATATTTGGTTTTGATAGATTGTATTTATTATTATAAGGTATTTTTTATATCTTATGATAATAAGTTGTGATTTTTGCTTTCTAGGTTTAGAATAAATAGTGGACAATCTCCTTTATTTGGTTTTGAGCGTGGAAAAGAGAGAGACCCTTGGGTTTTCTCTCCTACGTCAATCTTGCTTTCTTGGTTATGGTTTGCCATTATTGAGACATTGTTTGGTTGATTAATTCAAGTGTTCCTCAATATTCGTATTTCAAGTGTTTCTTTCAAGTTTAGTTTGACGTTATCAATCCAAAATCCATACCGTGGGCACTTCAACCCGTGATTGTCTTCATCCCGAAGATTGTCATACATCACCTATGCTGATGACTACTTCTCAACCAAGCTCTAAAATCAAATTGTTTGCCCCTCACCTTTTCTTGCACCTCTTCGTTCCACCACGCAACTAACCTCCTATGCCTAGAACCACGTCTCGACATGGCCAACACCCCACAAGTTGCTCTGTGAATACACTCTTCCATCTTACCCCACATCTCATTTGCATCACCCCTCTCTAGCCAAACCCCTTTTGCATCAACTTCCTCGAAGATCCGCTCTTTCAAACTCTATCCATTTGCTTCTGATAGGCGTCACCATCTGATTCTCGGTTGCGGCCTACTGAACACCTTACTCCGCTTTACTAAACACACGAAGTCCAAACTTAACAACTTATGCTGCGTCGAAAAGCCTTCAAACAGGATCACCTTGTAATCCCTGCACACTCCTCTATCCAACCTCCTAACCACAAAGAAATCAGTCTGCGTTTTATTTAACGCACTCTGAAACGTTACCAACTGTTCCTCCCTCTTTTTGAACCAAGAGTTTACAACAATACACCCAAACGCATCCGCGAACTCCAACAAGGATCGATCACTGTAACACCCCGATTTCACAAGCATAAGGGTATTACCGCCAACGACCTCGGATTTCACGGTCCGAAGCCGTTTAACGCTTTTGGGTAACACAACACGATATTAACAAAACCAATTCATATATTTATAACAAAATATGAATTCGGTTACAAAGGCTCTGATTCAGGCTATTTTGTATATGTTAACTCTTGTATTTTGAGATGATTTAGAGAGTGTTTAGGTTAGTTTTGAGTGATATTGTAATACGAAGAACACAAGTTATGAAGAATCAAGAGTTAAAGAGCTTAAAGATGAAGATTCGCCACTACATGGATACCGCGGTCGCGTTGTCTATGACACGGGCACGGTGGCGTGAAGAGACGAACCACTTGAAGACCATGAAGGCCGCGGTCGCGCTGTCTGTGGCGTGGTCGCGGTAGCAGCCGACTCAACATTTGACCATTGAAAGATCACCGCGGGCACGGTGGTGACGCCGCGGTCGCGGTGCCGGCCGACTTTCACGCGGACGAGATTTTATCTTTTCTATCTTGTTTCCTTTGTTATCTTTCGATTTCCTTTCTTATCTAGTCCGAAGAGGTTGTTCTTTGGGGCTATTTAAGGGGAACCTTTCTAGGTTTTTAAAGGATTCATTCACTTGTCAATCAAGAGTTAAAGAGCTTAAAGACGAAGATTCGCCACTGCATGAATACCGCGGTCGCGTTGTCTATGACGGGGGCGCGGTGGCGTGAAGAGACGAACCACTTGCAGACCATGAAGGCCGCGGTCGCGCTGTCTGTGGCGCGGTCGCGGTAGCAGCCGATTCAGCATTTGACCATTCGAAGACCGCCGCGGGCGCGGTGGTGACGCCGCGGTCGCGGTGCCGGCCGACTTTCACGTGGACGAGATTTTATCTTTTCTATCTTGTTTCCTTTCTTATCTTTCGGTTTCCTTTCTTATCTAATCCGAAGAGGTTGTTCTTTGGGGCTATTTAAGAGGAACCTTTCTAGGTTTTTAGAGGATTCATTCACTTGTCAATCAATCGTTCTTTCAATAAAGATTTGAGTTTTCTTTGTAATGGAGAACTAACTCTCCTCTTGAGTTTATTCGATCAAGGAAGCTTTATTATGAAGTTGTGAAATTCTGGTAACCTCTTTATCCCTAGGTCTTTATTGATACTCTTGTGCTTCATCCCATGATCTATGTTTGATTTTATGAGCCTGATCAACTTGTTTGATTGACTTAGATCTATTGTTTGAATTAGGATTGGTTGTTATCTATGCATCTTTCCTATTTCTCGAAACAACTCTATTCTAGGACGGTGGACTAGTTTAGGGAAGAGTATTCAATGGTTTAATTGTGCATGAGACTCATAGCTTGATTGCATGATTTGATTTTCTAATATCCCTGTTCTCTATGCTAATTCTAGGTTAAGCGTCCTTGCCTAGGGTTATAGAATTGTTTGGACCGTGGACTTGTGATTGTTAATGATTGGGATTGGAATTGACCTAGGCATATAAAGAGGTGGATGAATTCATGATCAACTAATTAATAAAGTGGAATTAAACTGAGTTTATATCACATTACTCGTACATGGTACGCGGGTTAAACTAGCTTTAGTATAAGTGTTTTCCCCTACTTGACATGTAGAGAAGATTTGATAGGAAGATTGTTTGTAGAATCTTATCTCGACGAAATACTGCAATAGAAGATCGTACAAACGAGCTTGTCAACAAGAGTGAGACCTTGCATTACTCTTTATGCTCATTAATGAAAATATATTTTCTGAATCCTTTTACCAAAGTTGTAACTGAATTAATATATTAATAATCTCTTAGTTCTTTCACACCCGCACTCTTCTAGTAGTTACTCAACTTAATCTAAGAGAACTCTGAAGTTGAGACGTGGAAGTTTGTTATACTAATTGATTTGGGTTGTGAATTAGAATTCGCGAAGTTCGGTTATTTTGTTTTTGCTATGCGGATAGAAACAACGATTTTGTAGGAGGTGGAAGCATGAGAGCTTAGAGAATCCTTGAAGACGCCTCTCCAACGAATCGTCATAGAAACGGAAAAGGATAAGAACTTTAGCCCAAAGTGGGTGTTTGCACGTGCTCTAGCAATTTGAGGAGTTGTTGAGGAGACGACTATTGGGCCCAGGACAGTCGTAGAGCTACTAGGCTAAAAGGCCCAAGTATATCGACTCAAAGTGAAGATAATTTTTAGAAACTACTTTAACCCACGCATTGTTAGGTTGCGTCACAAGCTTCCATAAAAGTTTCATTTGTAGTGATAAATTGATATTTTTACGTAAACCGCGCCTACCACAATGTTTTGGAGAGCAAATCTTCTTCCAACTAATAAGAGGATGATGATTAGGGGTAAATTTATTCTAGAAGAAAAAAAAATTTGCTAACTTTGTTAATTTGATTAATACACCCGGAGGGAGTAAAAAACCGTGCATTAGATAATTCACTTTTTTTATTGGAGATGATTGAATAAGAACCATACGCCTTGTCTGAGAGATAGAGCTAGCCTTCCATTGTGATAATTGTTTCTTGAAGTTAGTAATTGCATTTGAAAAATATTATTTTGGACACCATCTTTTAATATTGGGATTCCCAAGTATTTTTCCATAGAAAATGTGATTTGAATGTTTAGAATACTAATGAGGGATAACGATGTGCCACGCTATATATTTGATGATGCTTGGAACGAGGTTTTGTAAATTAAAGTAACTTTAATTAGAAATATTTTAATATATTCCATATTAGAAAGAGTCGCATGTTATTGAGAAATGTTTTAATATATTCCATATTCAGAGATAGTCCGGATCCGGTAGGAATGGGTCTTAGGCTAAAAAATATGAATAAATCTCAACCGTTGATCACGCGCGAAAAAAACAAGCCAAAAAACATACGGGCGAACTATTCGCGAATTTTTCATTTTTTTCCTTTTATTTCCGTTTTTTTTGTTTTTTTTGTATTTCGCGTATTTTTCGGAAAACTAGCGCTCGTCCAAAATTTGTTCAACTCTATGACCGAGTTGTTCAACTCTATGGTCAATTTGTTCATCCATATTTGTTCAATTCTATTGCCCATTTGTTCAACTCTATGGTCAATTTGTGCACCTATGTCATATTTTATAGCAATCGAAGTTCGTATAATTTGTTTCGCTTTGTCAATTTGTTCACCTTTATGGTTAATATTTTCAACTCTATTGTCAATTTGTTCAACTCTATGGTCAATTTGTTCAACTCTATGGTCAATTTGTTCATCACTATTTGTTCAACTCTATCGTCAATTTGCTCAACTCTATCGTCAATTTGTTCACTTCTAAGGTCAATTTGTTCATCTATATTTGTCTAACTCTATTGCCCATTTGTTCAACTCTATGGTCAATTTGTGCACCTATATGTCATATTTTATAGCAATCGAAGTTCGTACATTTTGTTTCGCTTTGGCAATTTGTTCACCTTTATGGTTAATCTTTTCATCAATATTTGTTCAACTCTATGATCAATTTGTTCATCCATATTTGTTCAACTCTATTGTCAATTTGTTCAACTCTATGGTATAACAATTGAACTTTGTATAATTTGTTTCTCTTTGACAATCTATTCACCTCTATGGTCAATTTGTTCATTAATATTTGTTCAACTCTATTGCCATTTTTTTTTTTGTCAGAATTTGTTCAACTCTATGGTCAATTTGTTCATCCATATTTGTTCAACTGTATTTGTTTAACCACCTCGCCCGCGGCACAACCACTGCGCTCGCAGACGAACGATCTTTGGATTCCTAATGTCGGCTTCTATCGCGGCTGCGGCCAAGGCGGCGCACCTGCGGCCTTCTTGGGAATGAATCGTCATCACCTCTACTTCACCGCGACTGCGGCTCGGACACCGCACCTGCGGATCTGGGTCAGTGGCGAATTTCACTTGAAACTTAGCCCGAAAAACTCTCATATCTTCAAGTCTTGTGTCTTTGGTCTTCATATTACAATAAAGCTCAAACTTTAACCTAAACACACTCACTAGAATCCTAAAATACAAGAGTTATCATATCCTAAAGAGAGCATATCGCTTACTTTTTAAAAAGTAAGAACTCGTCGGTTAAACTAAAGGGCTTATGAATACTTGTAGCTTGATCATATTCTCTTTGTCATGTGTAGATCATAATTTTTGGCGGCATGTGTGTATGTTGACCATCTTTACTTGATTAGAGTTGAGAGCCATTCTATCTAAAGAGCTTATTTTCTTAGCAAGAACTAAACTAAAGGCCCCCGGGGCATATGGCGCAATGGTCTAGAGAGCTCCCATGTGTGAAACACGTCCAGGGTTCGAGCCTCACCCCATACATTTGAGAGTTCTCACTTGCAAGAGACACCGCTCCCTTGGTATGCATGCCCTCTATGAGTAGGCTCGTCGTTGCTGCTGTACATCCCGCGATTGACCCCCTCCACGTGGTCCAAGGCAGGGTGCGTGGAGGTGCGGGACTAGTCAGAACATAAGTTCCGAAAACCCGTAACCCCCCCCCCCCAAAAAAAAGAACTTAACTAAAGATATCATTACTTTTTGAATGATTGATATCATTTTGCATGTTTCTTTTTACGTGAGTGATTACATATGTTTGATGATAAATAATTTTTTGTGTGATGACAAATGAATGCTATAAAGATTCTTTGATGTCACTCGTCTCATTTTATGATGACAAAACTAGTTTCATCAATGACGAAAAAATTAATGTCGTCCAATTTTATCAAAGTGTCGTCATTGTTATTGTGTGATGGTAGTGATGATAGTGAATCAAATGAGTGATGACACTTAATCTAGTGATGATTTTACATTTTAATGATAATGTTCAAGTGATGACAATCATTGAGTGATGACATTCGAGTGATGACAGTCATTAAGTGATGAGTGTCATTAAATGTTATAGGAGTGTCATCACTGTCATCGAGTGATGACACTAAATCAAGTGATAGAGTGATGACAATCAGAATGTCAACACTTTTATCTAGTGATGACAATGAATTGAGTAATCGAGTGATGTTAATTGTATTGTCATCACTCGATAAGTGTCATCACTGTTATGAAGTGATGATGTTGAATTGAGTGATTACAGTCTTCCAGTGATTACAATTTTTGATCGATGATAGTGATGACAGTCTTCGAGTGATTACAGTTTTTGATCGATGATAGTGATGACAGTCTTCGAGTGATGACAATCGTTGAGTGATGGTAGTCTTCGAGTGATGACAGTTTTTGAGTGATGACAGTCTTCGAGTGATGACAATCGTTAAGTGATGCCAGTTTTCGAGTGATGACAATTTTCAAGTGATGACAATCGACACCGGTCAACGATTGATCAACTAATGGAGAGAGAAAGTAGTGAGAGGATTTTTCTATGTACCTAAGTTATAAGTTTGACTACAAATGCCTAATTAGGGTGTTATATCTTTCTATATATTTAAATCCTTTTTAAAACTATATGTCCAACTGACCAATAGAAATTCAATAATAAAAAAACAATTGATCGATAAAGACCAACTAAAATATACAAACTAGATAATAAAATAAACAATTGAGGGATAAAGACTGAAATAATATATAAAATGTCAAAACTGGTTTCCACGAAGTTATGAGAAGTCTACCTAGTCCTCTTATTGATTGCAAGACTAGGAAAACTCGAAGGGGGATGGTGTACATTATTATTGTGCTTGGTGAGGGTACGTGGCTAAGTAATCAAATGACCAACTCATTCATCTATCTATTACTATATAATAAAGCGGAAGCAAATTCTGCCATAATATTGCGCCACATCACCCCCCTTTTTAAAAATCTATCTTATTAAATCTTGATTTCATCATAATCTTATTGATACTTAATTAAAATATTAGTTCTATATTAGAGTTTTTGTTGTTTAATTAATAATCCTATCCAAATATATAAGTCTCTATGTTATCATTATACACATTTAATTAATATATAGATATATCATAAACCTTTTATCTAAAAATTTTTTTTTTCCGTCACAATCTATAAATCATAATCAAAATTTTTTACCCATTTAATTATATATCATATTAAATTTATTTTATTTATCGTAATTTTATTATGGTATTTTTTTAAATCATCAATCATAGCAAATTTACCACTATATCTAAGAAAAATATTCATTATATTAAAATAATATATTAAATACATTTTTACTATCATATCATATTAAAAAAAGTATATGTATATTTAACATACATACCACTAATATTGCATATTGATTACACTTTAGAAAAAAAAAGATAGATTTCTTAATTAAGATAATAATTCGTTCACATTTTCATTACCTTGTTATATGTTTATTATTTAATTGTTTATTCAGAAAACAATAATATGTATATACGAGATAATCTGGTTTTCTATTTGACTTATTAAATAATATCTATATATTTAATATTATAATATATTAATCCGAATTTTATTTAAACTTATTGATTTTGTTATATATGTTAGTGTACGTAATTTAATTTAAATGCCAAAAGATTTGTATCAATTGTTAATAAAATGTGATAATGCATATTATCTTATTTTATTCTTCTTCAATTATTTAAATATATGTTTATGTATATATAAAAATTTAATACATAAATAAAGTTTATTTATATATATGCTGATATACAAGAATTATGTCATTTTATAATATAAAAAATAAGCGCCATTTTAAAACAAAGTATGCATATGATAATATTTTTAATTGTTATAGTAAATTCATACACAAAGTAATAAATAAATAAATAACACCCCCGTATAAGGTGCGGGTCATCTGCTAGTTGTAACTATGTCCAAACATGCAAGTATAGTAGTATACGTAATGTTATCTACCTAGAAATTTCTATTGACAATTTCCATTAGCTAACAATGACATGAATTTAGAATTTAGTAACTGATTTTTGGACTTGACTTACAATACACAAAATTTAAATAATTATATATCTTCTAGTAAATCAGCAAATAAACATATATAATAATTAATATAAATACAAGCTTGTACTTTAACAATACTCGTACATGACACGACACAATAAGATACACATAGAGTTGTCAAAACTTGACCCGACCCGAAAAATCGACCCGAACCGACCGAAAATTTTTGGATTGAAACCCGACCCGAATAGTAACGAGCAAAGAAAAAAAACCGAACCCGATTAACCGGAACCCGATTGGGTTGAAACCCGAGACCGACCCGACCGACCTGATATATTATATATATATAGAATATATATATTATATTGTAAGTAATATAATATATTTTATCATAAAACCTATTATAAATAAATTATTATATTAAAAATCTATTAAAAAAGTATTTTATTATTAAATATTATTACTTAATCATAATATTATTTTAATAATTATTAAAATTTCAAATTCTTGACCTGTTAGGTTGACCCGAACCCGCACATTAACCTGGCAAGACCCGACCCGGCTTGACCTGTAACCCGATTGACCCGAACCCGCACTCAACTTGAACCCGAATCCACCCGACCCGACCTATTTGACACCTCTAGATACAGATAATTAGGTGATGAACCTTAAGGGGTTAGTCTAGTAGAGCATTACAGGGTGTCGGTTTGACAGGTTGGAGGTTCCATCCTTATAGTCTCCTTGAGGTGAGACATATGTAAATCCCTTTATAAGAGCTCTCTGAACTCTTAGATCTTCCCTACCCTTAGACTGGGGCACCGTCCCCTCACCCTAAATTCTGCTTACCGAAAAAAACTAATTAGGTGATATTTTCAAACTAGACATTCAACGATAATAAAAGAAACAATTGATTGATAAAGATTGATAAAGACTAAAATAATATAAACTCGATAGTAAAATAAACAATTGATGGATAAAGACTGAAATAATATATATAATGTCAAAACTTGTTTCCACGACGTAATGTGAAGTCTACGTTTTGACAAAGTCCTCTTATTCATCGTAAGACTCGGAAAACTTGTAAGACTAGGAAAGCTTGAAGGGGGATGTTGTATATTAAAATTTTTTTTTTTGACCCGGTGAAAATTAGGATCCCGCTTTAGGGCGGGATTCCTAGTGCATCCTTTCGGATGAGAGTAAGAAGCTCGTGATGGTTCCAAATAGTTTCCCATGAGAGGCTGTGGCCCAAGAAAGCAATTTTATCGGCCACAGAATTACAAAGTCGACTCCCATGAAATATATGCTTACTGACTCGATATTACTATTGTGCACTCGATATTACTATCGGCCCAAGAGGATGTTGTATATTAATATTACTATTGTGCACTTGTGCGAGGTGAGGGTGCCAAAAAGTGATCAGATCACCAACTTACCAAGACACCAACTCATTCATTGTAATTATGTCCAAGATTTCAACTATACATATTATCATCTACCTAGCAATTACATTATTATGTACTACAAGCGAGATCGTCGATCCACCCACCGAAGCATTCTATTTGATGGAATATTGTAACTTCGACAAGATAGGCAACTACACCGCCAACAGCGCATATGGGACGAACCTCAAGGAGGTGCTCCTCAGCCTAGAGCAAAAAGCATCCTTACTCTCCCCGTTCTTCAACGATAGCTGAGGCGACGCCGACACCAAGAGGGTGTACGGCCAGTACTACTGCAGCGGTAACATCAGCCCCCAACTCTGCAGGGACTGCATCCAGAACGCCACGCAAGAAGTCGTCTCGAGATGCCCCAATGCGAAATCCGCTGTTATCTGGTACAAGGAGTGCACGCTTGGCTATACCAACCGCTCCATGTTCAATACAAATGCACGCACCTTTCTGTGGTCGAAATCTTTAACCAACAGGTCAAAGCCCAACGAAGAAAACTTCCCTCGCGTGTTCAACGGCACCATGGCAAGACTAAGAAATGAGTCCGCGTACGGAAACGACCCTCGTCGGTTCGCGGAAGGGACGGCAAAGCTGTCCGACGACGGGACGCTGTATTGTCAGACGCAATGCAGTCCTGACTTGAACGCTACAGTGTGTGAGAACTGTCTTCTGTCAGCGATACGCTTAGTTTTTCAATATGGAGATGGACCTAGTTTTCGGATGTATGTGTTCCACGCCAACTGCCAGATTATGTACAACGTCACCAACTTGAATATGAAGCTCTCGCCCTCCTTTCCACCGCTACAATCCCCGTCTCATCAACCGCCCCCATTCATTGGTAATTCGATCTACCAATTTAATTAATTATATATATATATGTACAAATTTGTGGGTTGATTGATTGATATTAGGATTTCCCACTGGATCTTGAAGCCTTAGTTTCTATAACAAATCACACAAGATCACGTTTCCTTATAACAAATCACACAAGATATATCTTTCCTAATAGTTTCGTAAATCTTACTACAAATTGTTTTAGCTAAAAAATGCTTAATCTTTAAATGGATTTCTCGCCAAGATCGGGTCACTAATTGAGGGTCAATTCGAGCTAGACAAACACAAGCGTAAAAAACTTGTTTTGTATTGAGAGCATCAATGGAGATAAATTAGAGAATACAACGTGAGATAAATTAGAGAATACAACGTGTGAGATAAATTTGTGGGTTGCTTAATCTTAGTTTCTATGACACTCTATCCTGAAGGGCATACGAACTGCCCTTCAGGATAGAGTGTCATTTGGATGGGATTACCTACAACAGATCCAACTGACCTTGAATAGGTCGCCACACTCTTTTCCTTTAAATAAGTTTCTCGCCAGTTTTTGCTAGTTGTTCATGTCAGTGACAATTTCTTTATCATCCAAACAACTCTATTTCTTTCATTAGCATAAAGTGAAAAAACATTTATCAAATTAAAACCTAAAATCACTAAACTTACATCAATGACAAAGACCTTACCTGATACACTTACATTTCCCGAGCTAGAGATGACACCCTTACTATTGTTGTAGAAGGTAATTCTACCTCCCTTATGTTGTTTAAGTAAGACGAAGTCCTAGCTGTCGGTTATGTGAAGCTAAGCATGCACTATTTATGAACGGTTTGTTAACATCCACTTTAACCTACATGATTAGTTCTTATGAAGCTAGAGTTATTTAACTCCTTTAGACGGGGCAACAAAAGCATAAACTATTACTACTGGTTAGAGCTGTCAAAGCCTGACCCGACCCGAAAAATCGACCGAAAATTTTTGGGTTGAAACCCGACCCGAATAGTAGCGAACAAAGAAAAAAACCGAACCCGATTAACCCGAACCCGATTGGGTTGAAACCCGAGACCGACCTGACCGACCCGATATATTATATATATGTAGAATAAATATATTATATTGTAAATATTATAGTATATTTTATCATAAAACCTATTATAAATAAAATAATATTATAAAAATCTATAAAAATAATACTTTATTATTAAATATTATTATTTAATAATAATATAATTATAATAATCATTAAAAATTCAAATTCTTCACCTGTTAGGTCGACCCAAACCCGCACGATAACCTGTCAAGACCCGACCCGGCTTGACTTGTAACCCGATTGACCCGAACCCGCACTCAACCCGAACAGGAAAAGACCGAACCCGAATCCACCCGACCCGACCTGTTTGACACCTCTACTACTGGTACAAACAAAATAAGGAGCACACATTGTCGACAATAAATTGTTCATTATTTTGCACATTCTATGTTTGCGACCTCCTAGCATTTTCTTCATCTCTAGCTTTTTTGTAACCATTATATTGATAAGGGTAAACTTTACCAAAATACCTAAAATTCTTATGGGTTCAAGCCCAAAATATTTGACATGTCCAAGATAAAAAAAATTTGAATAAAAGGGTTGATCTTATTCACAGAAACGTGTCACGGACAAAAATGCTAGCGCTAGGCTAGCTGATTACATCATCTCTTAATCCTAGCTTAGCTAGAATACGTCTTTCGACTCTCGACTTAGCCTTCCACCGAGCCCTAAGGCAATTCCTTACAAAATTGGTGCACATACTAGTACAAACTTCAACCTCCACTTGGTTTGTTGTTGACATGAGTCCAAAAATCAATTTGTGCCTTGTTAACAACAAACTCGTCCATCCATTTTTCTAGTTGAACTCTTCATCAATTTTAAGACTCTTTAGTTGACTAGAGATTTTGGAGTTTCCTAGCTTTAGTATGATTCTTTCTCCTAAAGTAGAAACCTGCTTTTCTAGGTCATCAATCTGTTTCGGAGGTTAGCAACCTGAAATTCATAATTTGCACAGGTAACTGACTTTTTTTTATTTCCATAATCACGGAATTGTGTAAATGTCTCCTCTATTCTAATATTCCAAGATTAAAAGTAATTTATTTGTTATTCCAAGATTCAATCTTGTTATATGTTTATTATCTCTCAATGTATCTATTTATTGGCATGTATGCAACATGCATGTTCAGTGCTTGTTCTCACTAGATCCTTCTCCGATGTGAGCACACATACCAAAACAATAGTTTAGATGCTACATGCTAGATGTTATCCAAGTGTCGTTGTCAACACAATCTTATCGGATGTCCGCATACGGTTGATGGCTAGTTTTGTTAGATTTTTGATGCCTAAATAATGACATTAAACTTACCATTACTTTATAGTACATTCTAAAATGCTCATATTTTTGGCAGGAAAGAGGAATAAGCAATTACCGATTGTTGTTATCATCGTGATAGTGGTGGTGGTGTCGGTGTCACTTCTGATTCTCTCAGCAATTGGGTTTTGGGTGTATAAGCAAAACATACGCCATGCTTCTTACGGTATGTTACTAAATCACAACATATCTTTTATTTTCTTAGAATTAGTTATTAAATGGTTCAAGCTTGCAAGGGTAAGTACTGAATAAAGACAAACATTATTGTTCTAGATAATGGGGATCCCATAATCATTAGAAAAATATGTACAAAATATTTGGTCAATTACAAATTGTCATTGACTTCAATTAAAACCGATTCTCAATTAAAACCACTCCTTGGATTGGGGCACCATCCCCTCACCCTAAATTTTTTGGATAAAAAAAAAAATTGTTAGTGTACGAAAAAATTCCGCTTGCTAGTTAATGCTCTTTTCCGTGTCTCCTTCTTCTTCGATCACGTCGTTTCTACGCCAAAACCTGTAAAACAATGGACACAAAGACAAGAGAACCCTAAACCACTTCCGATCACAAAGTCAATAAGAACAATGTCAAAAAGCGTCTAATGGTAAAAGTGAAAAGTTAGCTTACCTACACATGGCGATGACATGCGTATATATAATGGAAGAAAGTGAGAGAAGTGGACCTAAATCCATCCCTCTAGGGCAAGTGATCGAAGCTCCTAACCAAGATAATTACTTACTCCCCAATCCACACGAATATTCCATCTTTAATTAAGATAGATTCTTCCATTAATTAGCATAAAAATTATCATATTAAAAAAGTAAGATAAAGAGATAGTAGATGATAGTGCACAATTCTAGAAAAATATGTAAATTATTAAATGAACTTTCTATCTCATGCCTCCGAGAGAATGCTTAAAGGACTTTCTGTCTCATGTCTCAATGGAGATGTCTGTCACTTGGTATGTATAATTACCTATTGCAAAGCATCACATTGTTACCTCTTTGGAAATAATAAGCATTGTACGTTCCCCCTCATCTTGTTGTCATTCCCTCAACATTAGGCATAATTCCTCTTGACTTTAAGAACTTCCTACGCACCTCCATGTGAGTTCTAAACTCGCCTCCACTAGATCGACGTTGTGGGGGATTATTCTTTATGAAAACACCTCCTTCTAAGATTGTTTCCCTCACACCTCCCAACAAAACAAGCTCAAGTCTTGATTTTGGGCACCAAAAAAAGTTTTGGCTCCTCGAGTTAGTCCTCGTATTAAAAGACTCAACCTTTCCACACTTTATGCAGAAAGAGTTGGAGAACTTACAAATTGCATGTCCCTAGTTGTTGCACACTTGCACCTGCTAGGCATTTTTCTCCTTCTTAAGACCTTTTGTTAATCTTGAAAGCACAGTGCCCACATTGTTCCCAATTTCCAAAGCCTCTTTGGAATGTGGTTGTGCCTTACTTCCATGACACCTAGTTCCCCTGTGTGGTGTCCTAGTCTCAACTTTCGGATGGTTGTAACCTACACCTTGTACACCCGATTCACCCTTTTCAGGTTTGTTGCCCAACCCATACGTATTGTGCTCATCATATCCCATCTTAGGTTTGTACCTCGAAGCGATGGTATAGTTCCCTATGGAACCACAAGCATTGCTCCCTCCTAAAATATTAGCATTGTTCCTAATGGCTTGCTTTAGCCAAATCTGATGTGCCTTTTGTCTAACAAACCCAAATTGATTACCATGGTTTTCAAAAAGACTTACCTTAGCGTTCAAGTGCATGTTCCTCTTATTAGCACTTTGCAACTTTCTTTGAAGAAGGAAAAATTCCTCCTTGTCTTCAATCATAACTCATGGTTGTGATTGCAACTCATAGAGTTTCTTCCCATTCAAAGATGAGTAACAATAAGCGCATCAAACTTAGTTCAATTCATTCAATTCAGTTGTATCGAGGGAACGGTTCCGTTCAACTCTTTCAGAAGTTTCAAGTTTTAAGATTTGACACTCTCTAAGCTAGCATGCAATTCCTTATTTTTTGACATCAAGTTATCAATATCATTCATAAGGACATAGCATGCATCACATATAGTAGAAGAACATTTATCAAAGTTTCCAGATTTCTTTTCTAGTTGTTCTTTCTCATCCAAAATATTTTCAATGAAATTGATTAAGCAATTCTTCTTAAAAGACTTTAATTAAGCAAAAAATTCAGAACCTTTAGTTACCTCTTCTTCTAAATCAGATTCTCTTTATTCCCTAGCCAAGAAACACTTTATGGGCATTACCCATAGCCATGATTCTGGTTCTTGCGATCTATTGGATTTGTTATCCCATGAGGCAACAAAAATTTATATCTTTCCCTTGTTGTTCCCCTTCTCGGAGGAGTATTCATCACCCCACTCCTTCTTAAGACAATTCCTAGAGAGGTGTCCCTATACTTGACAATTGTAGCAAACAATGCTTGAAGCTTTCTTAAGAGTCTTAACTTTAAGACAAAAGTTATTGCCTATTGAAGAAGTATTATTCGCATATCCTTTTGATCAACAACCGATTTAGCTTTTCCAGTTCAAGTTTTTAGTCAATTTAACCATGCACCCAAAGATACTCACATGTTTGTAGCTTTGAGAGTCCTTTCTTATCTTCAAGGTATTGAATTGAAGGGCTTAGATTGCTTCTTAATAAAAAGCCTAATTTCCACTTGCAAGCTTACTATGATGTTGATTGGGATACATGCCTTATTCTAGGATATCTATAAGTGGGTTTGTGGTGTTTCTTGGTGGCAATTTGATTTCTTGGAAATCAAAGAAGTACATTTACGTGTCTTTGTCCTAAACAAAAGATGAATACGGATCTTTGCAAAGAATATCCTCCGATTTGGGCTGGTTAGGTAGGTTTTTGTGTGAGTTGTGAGTGGAAGGAATCACTCTGAATCCCATTAAGTGCAACAATCAAGGTGTTACCTATATTGCTAAAAATTATGTCTTTCATGAAAGGACTAATCATATAGAGCTTGATTGTCCTTTTGATAGGGAAAAGTTATTGGAAGGGTTCATATCCGTGCAACATCGTTCTTCTCACCAATAAATAGTTGATTTTCTTACTAAAGCTCTTCTCGGTGTTGAATCTCATAGTCTTTTACTCAAGATGAGTTTCCTTGACTCGCCACCAACTTGAGGGGGTTTGGGAATTTAGAAGTTATATTTGTAAGCCTATACGGCATTCTTAGCTACCGTGTCATTGTTAGCCAATGTGACATTTCATTCTTTGACTTCTCTTAGTCAATGAGTTATATAAGCTTTATAAATCAATGCTTTGTAGGTTAACAAATACAATAAAAAATTCTGAGATATTTCTCCAACTCTTCCTTTGTTCTTCTCCACGTTTCTTTTCATACAAGATCTCAGATGTTGAGGCATCAAACTCCCATACTGCTGGGGAAAATTCGAAGGATCGTTCTTATAGTGGATGGAAAAAAAGTATCCACGGCAAAGACAACAGGATCTGTTCACCTAGTTCGTCACAAGGACTACGTCTGGGGGCACTACCAAGCCATGTATTCTCCATTAGAAACTTTGAGGACTCAAGGATTACAAGAACACTGATCTTCTGATCTAGCCTAATCAAGATCTTCCTAAGCCTAGCCTGTCAATCTCTTTTTTCAGGATTTTCTCACAATGTTTTTGGTAACACATCAATTACAATAATCAAGTCAAGTATAAATAGAGAAACTAAACCTAAAAGATAGAATTTTTTCCCTAATAACCAATCTACTCTAGAAAAGGATAGAATCTTCAAAAAATTATCTTCTTGGACAAATCCGCAGATGAAGGGTGACTTGGGCAAAGTCGTTGTTCCCTTATCAAAAATAAATCCCAAACATGCAAACAACAGTATAGTGAGCAAGCAAGGGGTCGAACCCAAAGGAATCAGTTTCTAATCAGATATTATGGTTTTCATGCAAGTAATCAAAGGGGGGTTTGAAAGTTGGTTTCAATCAAAAGTTATCAAGTAGAGTTTATCCAATCAATTCCACTTTATTAATCCGTTGATCATGAATTCATCCACCTCTTTATATGCCTAGGTCAATTCCAATCCCAATCATTAGCAATCGCAAGTCCACGGTCCAAGCAATTCTATAACCCTAGGCAAGGACGCTTAACCTAGAATTAGCATAGAGAACAAGGATATTAGGAAATCAAATCATGCAATCAAGCTACGAGTCTCATGCACAACTCAACCATTGAATACTCTTCCCTAAACTAGTCCACGGTCCTAGAATAGAGTTGTTTCAAGAATTAGGAAAGATGCATAGACAACAACCAATCCTAAATCAAACGATAGATCTAAGTCAATCAAACAAGTTGGCCAGACTCATAAAATCAAGCATAGATCATGAGATGAAGCACAAGAGTATCAATAAAGACCTAGGGATAAAGAGATTACCAGAATTTCACAACTTCATAATAAAGCTTCCTTGATCGAATAAACTCAAGAGGAGAGTTAGTTCTCCATTACAAAGAAAACTCCAATCTTTATTGAAAGAACAATTGATTGTCTAATGAATAATAATCCTAAAAACCTAGAAAGGTTCCCCACCTAAAGATAAGAAAGGAAACAAGATAGAAACGATAGAATTTCGTCCGCGTGAAAGTCGGCAGCACCGCGACCGCGGCATCACCACCGCGCCCGCGGAGGTCTTCTTTGGTCAAATCGCTGAGTCGGCTTCTACCGCGACCGCGCCACAGACAGCGCGACCGCGGCCTTCATGGTCTTTGTTGGTTCGTCTCTTCACGCCACCGCGCCCGCGTCATAGACAACGCGCCCGCGATATCCATGCAGTGGCGAATCTTCGTCTTTAAGCTCTTTAACTCTTGATTCTTCATAACTTGTGTCTTCGGTCTTCATATTACAATATCGCTCAAAACTAACCTAAACACTCTCTAAATCATCTAAAAATACAAGAGTTAACCTATACAAAATAGCCTGAATCATATTCCCCCATACTTAGATCTTGCTCGTCCTCGAGTAAGCTCAAAACAAATACAACAAAGTAGCACATCTAAGATCTAAGGAAATACAAGGGAAGATAAAAAACTCAGCTCACAAACCGAACCCAAAATATAGAGAAATCATGAGCATAAAACAATGAAGCTCAAACACACACCTCACAACAAGATAAAACACTCAAGCTCTAAAAAGATGAAAGAGAGCAACCTAGGATCTACCCAAATCTAACATGTAAGCCCCAAAGTCCCCAAGCAAGAATGATCCTAAACACTCAAATTTTACCGCTCAATTCTGCTGAGGCGCCTTGTCTGGTTTTCACCTAACCGCTCTTTTCATTTTTCTATAGGTGTGCTCACAAATACTCACATCTCTCATGAACCTCATATTACCCCATCCTAATGCTGGTCCGGGTTACCTGCTTATTACATGAGCCGCCCTTTCGGGTTTTCGACTCATCCCAGGATTTAATATGCCTTTTTTCAATTTTTATGGCTTTTTCTATCTTTTTCTTTTTCTTTCTTTCTTTATTATGCAAAAAATATGGTGCAAGTGCTCCATGAAAAGAAGAAAATCAAAAATCTGAAGCAAATCTCTAACTAAGCTAACTAAGATAAGCGAATGCGAGTACTTCTTCCCCCATACTTAAATCCTTCATTGTCCTCAATGAAGCAAAGAGAAAGGATAGAAGCAAGGAAGAAGGTAATCAGAAGACTCACAATCGATGAAGAGCGGAGGAATGGAAGAACTCTTCAAAGGTGGTAGAAAACAAAGCTTCGTATTTCCTATCTGTTGGCTAACCGCGGGCGCGGCGTGGGTGGCGCGGGCGCGGAATCAATGTAGAGAACGGAATCATCCTCGGGTGGTCACCGCAGGCGCGGCTAAGGGAGCGCGGGCGCGGTACATGTGCAGGGGCGAGGTCTTGACATCGTCTCGACAAGCGCGATGTGCAAGTGACCATCGTATCTTTGCTCGTCTCGTGGAAGATAAAGCAACATATGAACTTGAGCCGCGGAGATAAAATCCCGGGGGAACAAAGCTCCCCCATACTTAGGGTTTTACACATAGCCAAAGAATGGAAATACAAGGATGTGTGGATAGAAGAAATAGAAGATGGAAAGATAGAAGATGGATAGAATGGATATAGATAGATGAAAAATATAGAGGTAGAATGGGACCAAAAAGTCCTCTTTTTTTTTTAATAAAGAAAAACGAGCTAAAACCGAGACGCAATATGGTTGCCGCGAACACGGGCTAGTACCTGTTCGTCGGGGCGCACTGGCGGTCCACCGCGGGCGCAACCAAGGAGGTGCGGGCGCGGAATCACGCCAGGCGTGTCCTTTCGGACCTAGTACCTGCATGTTAGCTAGAAGAACAAGCAAATCCTAAGCTAGGAATGGAAAACAATCTAACTAATCCTTGGGTTGCCTCCCAAGCAGCGCTTTTGTTTAACGTCGTTAGCTCGACGTGGATACGATCAATATGGGTCCTCATCAACATGAATTCGGACCTCGTTGCCACCATGAGATATGGAATGAGATCCATTGGCAACGTCGATGACCGTATTGGCGGTTTTCATGAATGGGCGACCAAGTAAGAGAACCGGGTCGTACCGCCCTTCGCCTATCTCCATCACATAGAAATCTGCAGGGAAGATCAAATTATGCACCTGCACTAAAACATCCTCAACTAACCCTTTCGGGCGCACATTTGAATGGTCAGCCAATTCAATAAAAATATCGGACTCCTTTAAAGGACCAAGGCCTAACCTATCATACATGCAAGCTGGGAGAACATTAATGGAGGCACCTAAATCTAGCATAGCACGCTCAATTTTAGTTTCTCCAATAGTGACAGGGACGGTGAATCTTCTTAGGTGTAAGCATTTTTTAGGCAATTGCTTTTGGAGTAGGGAATTACAAGTCTTAATTTTGCTATCCTGTGGTTTCTCAACTAGAGCTACTTTCTCAATTTTAGGACTAGTCCTATTCTTTCTTTTTATTGTGCATAGCTCTTTCATAAACTTAGCAATACGAGGGACACTTTGGATGAGATTGATGAGAGGAACATTTACCTGGCCATTGGCGAAGGTCTCGAAGAGTTCCTTGTCATGTGCCGGCTTCCTCGTGTCCTTGAGTGCTTCGGGGAATGGGGGAGAGGGCTTGAAGGAGCTCAAAGGTGGAAGTGGTTGAGCCACATAGCCGTCATCCTCCTTTGCTACTGGAGCGCGGTCTCGTCTAGGAGAGCTTGGACGCGGGGGCGAATAGTTCTTGAAAGCATAATCGAGCAAAGCCCCAAAGTTCCGCTCTGCCTCCTTACCGCGGGCGCGGTCCGGGCTCCGCGGTCGCGGCGCCTCTCGCCTTTCATGGTCCAAGTCCTCTGCTGGATTTTCACGGGCGCGGTAAGTTGAGCGCGGGCGCGGAATTCCAACAGAGACTTGGCCTTCGTCTTCTGCTATCCCGGCGCAGTCGCGGCCAGGGGAACGTGGTCGCGGATCATCACCAGTGGGTGATTCCCGACTCGCCAATGCTCTACCGCTCCTCAAATTCATGGCACTCACATTCTCCTTATGGTTGAGCGGTTGAGAGGGAAGTTTCCCGTAATCCTTAGACTCGAGCCTATTGATCATGGTGGCAAGTTGGCTCAGCTGAGTCTCAAGATTCTTTACAGCAGCTCTCGTCTCTTGGTTCTTCTTCAAGAGGGTGGTAATAGCATCATTCTGAGACGAAGCAGGTGCTCTCGGAGCATAGTTGTTGGACCGGAATTGTTGTTGCTGGCCCTGAGGAGCGTACTGCTGCTGCTGTTGTGGTGGATCTTGTTGCTGCTGGTTGCTCCACCGGAAGTTTGGATGGTTCGCCCACCCCGGATTGTAGGTATTAGAGAAGGGATCATTCCGGGGCCGGGGCGCACCATAGTTGCCAATAGCATTGACCGACTCCTCGGTCTCCTGAATAGTAGGGCACTGATCCGTGTGGTGGCTCGCGTCATAGCAAAGACCGCAAGCATTGACTTGTTGAGCCGTCTTCTTCGTGAGCAGTTGCTTCATAAGATCTTTGAGCTCCCTTACTTCAGCATTCAAGGACTCATTCACCACACTAATGGACCTCACATTGGTCCTGGACCTCTGATTGCGGGCTTGCTCCGCCAAGATCTCAATTTTCTGAAAAGCTGCAGCGGGGTTAAGTTCTCGTAACTATCCCCACAAGATGCATTCACGAGCCTCTTGTCATTGTCGCAGAGTCCCTCAATGATATAGAAAATAAGATCCTTGGCAAGATAGCCATGGTAGGGACAACTCGCGATGAGCCTCTTGTAGCGCTCATAATAGTCATAGAGGTTCTCGTCTTCCCCTTGCTCCAAACTGCTGAGCTGCTTCTTAATAGATGTTTGTTTGGAAGCGGGGAAGTACTTCTCAAGAAACGCCCTCTTCATATCCGCCCAAGTAGTGATAGAACCTGGCACCAAATAAAGGAGCCAGTCCTTGGCGGAGTCCTCAAGAGAGAAGGGAAAAGCCTGGAGCTTGATTTGATCATCCGTTACATCAGTGGGCTTCATGCTCACGCACACCGCGTGGAACTCAGTGAGATGCTTGTTCGGGACTTCACCACTCAACCCGTGGAATTTGGGCAAGTGGTGGATGAGCCCGGACTTCAGTTCAAACTTCACACTTTCCCCGAGTTCGGGGAATTGAACAACGAGCTGCTGTTGCTGGAGATCGGGCGTTGTGAGTTGGCGAATAGTTTGTTCCACCGTGACGCCTTCCGGTTCAGAGTCAGAGAGAAAAAGAGATTCAAGAAGATTGTAGGATGTAGACACTCTGGGGGCACTCCTTATCTTCCGAAGAATCCTGTCAATTTCTGGATCAAAACGAACAGGAGAAGTATTAGTAGACCGGGTGCGGACCATGTGTTAGGTCCGAACCCAAGAGAAGGATCTGCGCACGAACCGCGGTCGCGCCGAGGGGGCCGCGGGCGCGGTTTGAGTGCAGAGCACGAAAACGCACACAATCAAAACAAGAAAAAGGATTCCCCGACAACGGCGCCAAAATTTGACTCGGGCAAAGTCATTGTTCCCTTATCGAAAATAAATCCCAAACATGCAAACAACAGTATAGTGAGCAAGCAAGGGGTCGAACCCAAAGGAATCAGTTTCTAATCAGATTTTATGGTTTTCATGCAAGTAATCAAAGGGGGGTTTGAAAGTTGGTTTCAATCAAAAGTTATCAAGTAGAGTTTATCCAATCAATTCCACTTTATTAATCCGTTGATCATGAATTCATCCACCTCTTTATATGCGTAGGTCAATTCCAATCCCAATCATTAGCAATCGCAAGTCCACGGTCCAAGCAATTCTATAACCCTAGGCAAGGACGCTTAACCTAGAATTAGCATAGAGAACAAGGATATTAGGAAATCAAATCATGCAATCAAGCTACGAGTCTCATGCACAACTCAACCATTGAATACTCTTCCCTAAACTAGTCCACAGTCCTAGAATAGAGTTGTTACGAGAATTAGGAAAGATGCATAGACAACCACCAATCCTAAATCAAACGATAGATTTAAGTCAATCAAACAAGTTGGCCAGACTCATAAAATCAAGC
Source organism: Polygonum maritimum (assembly GCA_963924305.1). Taxonomy (NCBI): domain Eukaryota; kingdom Viridiplantae; phylum Streptophyta; class Magnoliopsida; order Caryophyllales; family Polygonaceae; genus Polygonum; species Polygonum maritimum. Next base: position 10,338,078 of record OZ002734.1, read on the forward strand.
ATAGATCATGGGATGAAGCACAAGAGTATCAATAAAGTCCTAGGGATAAAGAGATTACCAGAATTTCACAACTTCATAATAAAGCTTCCTTGATCGAATAAACTCAAGAGGAGAGTTAGTTCTCCATTACAAAGAAAACTCCAATCTTTATTGAAAGAACAATTGATTGTCTAATGAATAATAATCCTAAAAACCTAGAAAGGTTCCCCACCGAAAGATAAGAAAGGAAACAAGATAGAAACGATAGAATTTCGTCCGCGTGAAAGTCGGCAGCACCGCGACCGCGGCATCACCACCGCGCCCGCGGAGGTCTTCTTTGGTCAAGTCGCTGAGTCGGCTTCTACCGCGACCGCGCCACAGACAGCGCGACCGCGGCCTTCATGGTCTTCGTTGGTTCGTCTCTTCACGCCACCGCGCCTGCGTCATAGACAACACGACCGCGATATCCATGCAGTGGCGAATCTTCGTCTCTAAGCTCTTTAACTCTTGATTCTTCATAAATTGTGTCTTTAGTCTTCATATTACAATATCGCTCAAAACTAACCTAAACACTCTCTAAATCATCTAAATATATACAAGAGTTAACCTATACAAAATAGCCTGAATCAAAGGGCAAAACACGTTATCAGGACTCATTATGCGGTCATGCAGCTCAAGACGCGCCCGCATCCGTGACTTCCTATATTTATTTTGTTCCCTATTGTGTCACTATTTCTCATTTGTTCAATCTCTTCAAATTTTCTTAAATCTTCTCCTATTTTGAATGGAATAAGAAACAAAAGAAGATTCCATGGAGGCCCTTTCATCCACTGCCTCTAGATCCATAGTGATTGCTTTCTATTATCCATCCTTAAGAATTCGTTTTAGAAACTGCCATCCAAGTAACATAGGATTTAGACCACCTTGCCATGATGCTAGATTAGGTGGCAGCGGCTGCAAGATCCAGCACAAAAAACCTAAGGAGTCTCACCTTGCGTTTTGCTATTTTTTACTCCATGAGTGAGGCGTGTTGTTTTTCTCCCTTTCTTAATTTTCAAAAGTTTTGTAAGGAAATTGACAATTAATAACCGAATGAAATCGGTGAAAAGAGAAACCACCTTTATTCAACATTTTGGTGTTACAGGAAACATGGTTGAGTTAAAGAATGTTGAATCCATCCAATTTGATATTAGCACAATAAGAGCGGCTACTTCTCACTTTTCAGAAGATTCTAAGCTTGGTCAAGGAGGATTTGGTTCTGTTTACAAGGTAAGAACTGAAGTCATTCCTTTACTTTAGAATTTACACGTGAATGCATTATATGTCTTATGTTTGTGTTCAAGATGACTTAAATACAGAAAATATTGCTCAGGGATCTCTAATTAAGATAAACCTTGCGATATACTATTGTATTCTTAGGTGATCTTATTTGTCGTATGTTTATAGGAAGTATATGTTTTGGTTTTTTGGACTTATTGGAATGACATGTCTTAAAAAGAACACTTGCTTATAAACTTTACAATTACAGGGCAGACTTCAAAATGGACAATATATTGCTGTGAAAAGACTATTTCAAAAGTCTCAAGGAGTTGAAGAGTTCAAAACCGAAGTTGTTGTAGTAGCAAAACTACAACACAGAAATTTGGTAAAATTATTAGGGTATTGTTTGGCTAGACGGGAGAAATTACTTATCTTTGAGCTCTTACCTAATTCAAGTTTGGACCATTTTCTCTATGGTATGTATCAATTTGTTCATATGTAAGTCTCAAAGTAATATTAACACTTTTTAACACATAAGTATGTCTTTTTTGGCAAATCATATAGATGCAACCAAACGGGCAAGTTTAAGTTGGAAAGTAAGGTATAACATCATTGTCGGAATTGCAAGAGGGCTTGCATACCTTCATGAGGAATCTCGACTCAAAATTATACATCGAGATCTCAAGCCTCAAAATATCTTTTTAGATGAAAACATGAACCCTAAGATTGGTGATTTCGGGTTGGCAAAGTCCTTCAACCTTGATCAATCTATGGCCAATACGCACAATATCGTTGGTACATAGTAAGCTCTCATTAAACACACTGATAATCTCTTTTTTTTTCATGAATAGTTATGTTTACATAATGGACAAGGACAATACTGAGAACAATGAGCTTTACACATAATCCTAAGTGGTCATGATGTGCAAATGTCTTGACATTGAAAATAATGAAATGCATGTAGTGGATATATGTCTCCGGAATATGCAATGGCCGGTCATTTCTCAACAAAATCAGACGTCTACAGTTTTGGAGTAATTATTTTGGAGATTGTTTCAGGGAAGAGGAACATAACACAAGAAAACCAACCTAGCCTATTTCATCATGTAAGTACAAGATTACTTGTTTTGATCCAAAAGTTTGTGTAATATTGAAAACAGTTTCTTACTTAGTTGTGCACAAATGAACATGTTCGTTGTTGATTGGTCCACCAAAATTTAACAAGGTACTTATCAAAGTAATTTTAGTCCCATAACCTTTTTTTGATATATACTGAACTAACCACCCTTTAACTATTTGAACTTGGGTGAATTCAAAACCTACAGGCCCTTTGATTTACTATAGTGATGTCTGATTTTGTATTAATACACAAGAGCATGAATCATCGATCTGTTATATAGAAGTTATGTATATAATATAATATTGGTCCACTTTATCTATATAGTCTAGATTAAGAGTCCGTTTGGCAAATCATTGCTGATGCTGGTGCTGATCGATTGCTGATGCTGATATTTAATTGCTGATAAATTGAAAACTTATTTTTTGGATAAGCAAATGGGTGTTTGGTAGGATGGTTTGCTGATTTTATATGTATAAAACATAATTTGACCATTTTGCCCTTTAAAAAATAAAAAAGATTTAGAAAAAACAAAACCAAGGGTTTGTGTTCTCGTATTTCATCGCATTCACCGTTCACCTCCACATTGTGCCGTCCTCCGCCCCCAGCCCATTCACCGTCGACATCTCCGGCGCTCTCCGATTGCCGGCGACACCAAGTCGACCTCTCCCATTATACCCATATAGGATGTTTGCTCTTATCCACTCTCTGTTTCAATTTTCACCTAAAGACCACCATAATTGAAGAGAATCGTACAAAACCAAATTTATGCAGAGCATACCCATCTTTTTTCCAGCATCACATAATACATGATGGATGATTTTGGTATGACCAAAAAGTGAAAGGCGGGAGGGAGGGAGGCAATCATGAACACCAAACAGAGAAGAAAAGGCTTCCTCTTTATTGATTCCATTCATAATTCATTGAAAGTGGGAACGCGTACAGAGATCGAGCAAACATCCTGGTGAAGAGCTTGACCGCTAGATTTCAGGGATCGGAGAATAAAAGGCTGAGATTCGTAGGAGAGACTCGCCGGAAATTGGTAAGAGGGAGTAGGAGAGACTCGCCGGAGCCGGCGTCAATGAAGGCGGGGATGGAATCAAGGGAGGTGGTGCCGGCGGAGGAGAGGATGACGTCGGAGATGGAGAGAGGAGAGGATTCCGGCAGGAGAGGGACGACCAGACAAGAAGGCTGTGGTTTGGTGGTGGAGGATTTGGGATCTGGGAGAAGAGGGGTAACGAAGGGGAAAGGTGGGAGAAGAGGGGTAACGAAGGGAAAGATGAAAATAAGCAATGCTTATTTTTGTGTGCTTATTTGGATAAGCATGGGGGGATATGCTTTTTTTTTGCTGCTTATAAGTAAAAAAATGCTTATAAACACTTAAAAAAGAAAAACGTGTTTGGAAACTCTCAATTGCTTATTTTATGCTTATAAACAAAATTGTGCTTATAAGTCTTTAAAATTGGTGCTGCCAAACGGACTCTAAAAGTGTTAAAAGTGCATTTTGATAGTTTCATGTATGATAGTTTGTTGTATAATATGCATTGTTAACATTTTACGTTATATTTTTTTTATGTTTTACAACATATTATGACAGTTTCATTTATAAATGCATTTTTGATATTTTACAGTGCACTTTTGATATTTTATGATACACTTTTATTCGTCATATATTAACACGGAACATTTATCTCACACAAAATCTAATCTCCAATACGTGAATATGAATATATTGTAGAGTTGGAAGCTATGGACTGAAGGCAAATCCTTGGATTTAGTTGATCCAGCATTGGAAGACTACTCTATAGAGGAGGCAATGGCATGCATCCATATTGGCCTATTGTGCATCCAAGAAGACCCAGGATCAAGACCTTCCATGGCTAAAGTTGTGACAGTTCTAAACGGTCATTTCACTGCTCTGCCACAACCATCTCCTCCGTTGATCTTCTCATTTACCCAAGGCGTTTCGGGAATAAAACATACTTCTGCATTAGCAATGCACTCAAGTCAAGAACATCATACAAGTCAACCAAACTACTCTTCACGGGCAACACAAAGGAGTGACTTGCATTCTCTTTAGTATAAGGTGTTTCCAGAAGTTTAACCCTATGATGTGTATAATTGTGTGTGTGTGTGTGCATGTGTTTCCATTCATCTTGAAATGTTCAGACCCTATGCCCCAAATGTTTTATTAAATGTAGTAACAAAAAATTTATCAACAATATTTGTACCTAGTCTTTGATATTCCTCTATAAAATTTTCAAATCTGCCTAATAATTTGTATAACTATTGTACAAAGTAAATTGTTACATTTACCCTTTGAAATCCCTCCTCCAATATATATGTAAGGTCGCAACATGTAAATACTAACCATCATCTTCATAGCTCACTTGCACGACTAGTCGAATGAACGATATAGGTACGATTTTATTATCATACTAACGACTTTTGTTTGCATTTTGCTACCATGATAACATCCTACACATATACAAATACCCATTATAATTTGTATTTCATATGTACGTATAGATTCTGACACATCTGAAACTAATCCACATCAAAACAAAACAACAAACGAGGTTGGCCCTACTTTAGAAGGGGCGCCTAATTTTTACCTCAATAAAAAAAACATAATAAAGCAACCTTTATCAATTAACTATGCTCAATCATATTATATATATCGTGTTCGTTACATTTAAAATTAATCCGAAAAAAAAACAATTTAACCTTCCAACGGATGAGATAAGACTCCTAGTCTTATATATACTTGTATCACCCTTCAACTAAGTAATTAATTTGGATCCAATCCTAAATTTGGCCAAAACAAATTCTGAACCGGTTATATAAAAAATGAATACAATGAGATCGATGAAAATTATGGAGGAAAAAGAAAGAATGAATCTCAATCATCTAGTCTAGGTAGATCAAGGGCTCGGTCCATGCTCGAGTGCAATTTTATTTGTTACCTCTCTAGCGAGTACAGTTTTATTTGTTACCTCTCCAGGTAGATTAATTGCCTAGTGTATATACCTTTAGATTACTCCTCATATCGCTAATTGCTTTGAGGACGGAACCTCATGGGCTCATGCGCTTAGCACCATCCCCGCATACGCTGTTGATTGGTCACTCCATATGAGAACTTCTAAGAATCTTCATGAACCTACTAAGCACCCCCACGCTGAAACTCAAATCAAGCCTAGAGTTCGATAAATACCTCAGGGAGATAATGACACTTATGTAAGTATAATCAGCTACCAGTTCCTCATTAGATTCTTGTTTGCTTAACTTGACTCTTAGTTCCATGGGGATTGTAGTAGGATTGGAAGTTGATAGCCTTAACTTCTCCACAATTTTCCTAGTTAAGCCTTGTTAACATATGGTGATCTCTTCACTGGTTTGCCTTAATTCGATTCCCAAGTAATAACTCAACAACCCTAGGTCATTCATACGAAACTCTTTCATCATCTCTTTCTTAAGAGTTGTAATACCTTCCTTGCTTGAACCTGTAATTATTAAATCATCTACAAACACTTATATAATCATAGTCTCCTTTCCCTTTGCACCTGATATAGAGTGTGTGTTCATGCTTGTATCGTATGAAACCAAGTGCTTTTAGGCTTCTATTTAACTTGGCATTCCAAGCTCTAGGCTCTTGTTTCAATCCATAAATGGCCTTGAATAATCTCGTAAAATTTTTGGGTGTTGTTTATCCTCAAAACCTTCTAGTTCTCTTGCATAAACTTCTTCCTATAATTCACCATTCAAAAATGTTGTTATTGCATCTATGTGATGAACCTAAATTTTTTTTTGATGCTGCAAAGGCTAGAAGCACTCGAATAGTCTTCATCCTAGACATTGGAGCAAAAACTTCTTCATAGTCGATTCCATGTTTTTGCACATAGCCTATTATTGCCAAAAGCCGGGCTTTATACTTGCAAATATTCCCACTTGGATCCTTTTTTAACTTGTAGATCCACCTTAGGCTGATTGCCTTGCGATTCTTTGGTAAGTCAACAAACTTTCAAGTTGCATTCTTAGAGATGGAGCTTATCTCTTCTTCCATTTCCTCCTTCTAACTTTTGTCGATCCATAATAGCTCCTCTAAAATTGATTGGTTCTTCACTTAGCATAAAACATAGATTTGCTTCTTCTTCCATCTCTTGTGTTCTTCATAAATTTCTTGAAGTGATCTAAATTTCAAAAGGTGTGTGATCATAATGCTTATGATTAACATGCATTTGGTCTTGAGATTCATTCTAAGAATCATATTCTTGTCCAGTATACACGTGTGGAGATGCTATGTGTACTTCTTGATTGTTTTCTCTTGCAATTTCATCTTTGTACTGGATTGTGAAGGTGAAACCATTCTTCTAAGAGATGTTGCGTTTTTCTAGCCAGTTCCAACTCTCAATTTCATTGAATTTTGCATCCTTGCTTACAACCACCTTCCCATTCTCTATATTGAAAAATCTATAGGGCTTTGAGCCTTCCTCGTAGCCAATGAAAATCATTCGTTTACTCTTGTCTTCCAGCTTAGAGAGCATTGGTCTCACATTCTTGACGGTAGTTATGCTTCCAAATATTCTCATATGATGCACTGTTGGTTTCCTTCCAGTCATAACCTCATAAGGTGTTTTATCTTCCACATTCATTTTAGGTGATCTATTTAGAATGTACACAGCCGTTTGTACAACTTCAACCCAAAACTCACAAGGAATAGATTTGCTCTTTAGTATGCATCTAGCCATTTCCATCACTGTTTGATTCTTTCTCTCCATAACACCATTTTGTTGTGGAGAGTATGGAGCTATAAGAAATCTCCTTATGCCTTCTTTCTCATAGTGACTCCTGAAGTGATTGGATGTATATACCCCCATCTATCTGTTCTGAGACACTTTATCTTTTCTTCCTCCTTTTTCTCTATGTGATTCTTGAATTTCACAAATTTTTCGAATGCTATCTGCAGGTGTTAGACAACTTTCAATGGTCAGTCGAGCCCTTGCTCAGTTATCTACAGGTGAGGAATTTAGACAACTCTTCCTAGAAGGTGGGTCTAAATTTTCTTACGCCATGCAAATGATTGTTGAATTGAGCTCAAGCAACCCTTCCTAGAAGGTGGGTCTAAGGTTGTGTCTTTGGTGCATGGAAATCAAATATGAAAACCAAATACAAACGAAAACAAAAAAACCTTTGAACTATATAAGGCTTGATTCTCTTCATAGAGATATGTAGGCAACCCGCTATATTTTGGGTGCAGCAAAAATCTCAAAAATCAACCCCAAATTTTCTCTATGTATCTGTATTATTTTCAGAGTTGTAAGAATGTATAGATAAGGGTCGAACTTAAAAATTATATAAGATGGGTTTTGCAAATTTATTTTAATTTAATAATTTTTGCCTAACAATATGTTTAGAAATTTGAGACCTCACATCATTTATCATATCAGTAAACTACAGGTACAAATATTAGAGAATGAGCTAATGGTATTTTTCGGCCATCGTTCCGTGATTTTCTCCAAAGCGTTTGCACTTCGGCAAGGGATTGTTGAGGCCATTCGTCATGGTATTCCTCGTCTTTTGATTGAAGTTGACAACCTGCAAATCGTCAAAGCAGTGTTGGGTGATTGGAGCTGTCTGTGGGAGGTGGAGCTCATGCGTATGGATATCCAGTCCTTGTTGGGTCAGTTTCAGAGTTGGGGCATCAGGCACGTCTTCAGGGAAGCCAACTCAGTTGCAGACCGTATTGCTGAATCATTCCGTTATGTGCCATCGACCACGTTGGTTGTTGATCCAAACCTGAGGGACCTCATCCGTAAGGATGCCCTAGGATAGTTTCCTTGCTTTGGGACTAGTCTATATTCTTTTCGCTATCAAAAAAAAAAATTAGAGAATGAGCTAAACAAAAACAAGAATCCTATCATGACATCTTCAAGATGGGAAAACAAGGCCAAAATCACTAATGGATTCAAGCATACTGATCCCAAACAAGAGGTTTCTCAATAAAACCCTCTACTCAACGTACACAACTAACTTTTGACCAAAAAAAAAGGAAAATTCCGTTTGGTGTCCCTGAGTTTTGGGCTTTTCCAAATGATACCCCAAGAAAAAACTTATTCCGAGTTTTGCCCTTGAGCTTTTGATTTGGGACTGTGCCCAACTTTGCTTTCTCCGTTATCTCCCCGTCAAATGGTAATTTAAAAGAAAAAAATCCGAAATTAAAAAAAATTGCTTTCTTTCTGCCCCTCTTCCTCCGGTGATCTCTTCCTCTATACAATCCGATTCTCACCCAGACAAAACCACAACCCACAAGTCACAGATCTGGACACCCCCACGGACCCTTACTCCTGCGCCGACCCAAGCTCGTCTCCCTCATTCGACCTCCGCCTCCTCTCTCGCTCAACCGCCCTCAATTCTGCCTGGGCAACCCGACTCCCAATTGGCCACCCTTTGAATCCGCAGACTTCGACGCCGGCGACCCGCTCTCGCTCAAGTCACTGGTCCCCGACGACCCGCTCTCTCACCCTCGACCTCACTCTCGCTCGTCCACCCCCACTCCCTTCTCACTCTCTCTCGAACTCGACTTCACCGCCCACTCGCCGACTTCCCGATCTAGGGTTCCGGCGACGAGCCACCGTCAAACCTGCCCCTGCTTGCTTGCCCTCTCTCTGCTTCCGACGACGAGCCTCTGCCAAACACGCCACGACTCCTCCCTCTCCAAATCTTCTCTGCCCCGACTCCCCTCGCTCAAGTTTCAAATTTTTTTCTTTTAAATTACAATTTGACGGGAAGACAAGGGAGAAAGCAAAATTGGGCACGGTCTGAACTAAATCAAAAGTTTAGGGGTAAAACTCGGAATAAGTTTTTTCCTAAGGTACCATAAGGAAAAGCCCAAAACTCAAGGACACCTGACGGAATTTCCCCAAAAAAAAAATGTACACAACTAACCAAAATCTAGAATTGCAAAATGGATGAAATCCAACATGAGAAGCCGTAACTTGTAAGCAAATGACAGAAATTTTTACTTTGCAACAACCCACTGGTTTGCAGATTGGCGCCTAAAACTTGGGCCAACATGTCCGGCCCAAACCGTGATGGGCCGTAGGCCCATAACTTAATGCGTAGTCTACTTTTTTATCAACTATGATTTAAAACGTGTCCATCATCTATTGGTTAAGAAAATTATACCACCAATTTGACACGTCAACGTCTTAATGCTTCATCGTTCTCCGAAATCGCGTGAAGAAACCTGAATTTCTCTCGATGTCCAAGGCCTTCACCCCCTTGCGTACGTTGAAAAAGGTTCGCGTCGATCTCTTGCTTGATTGAATTCATCTTTATCTTGATTGCTTCCGCTTCCAGTTTAGGGCTTCTATGTGTGTGTTTGTGTCAATTGCTTTGATTCGATTGAGAGACTGTTGATGATTAGGGTTACATGACATCGCTTTCGATTTGACTTTGGGCGTTAGGGTTTGTGATCGAAAGGAAAGGATAGAATTTGCCTGATCTAATTTGTGCTTTGAAGTTTATGCGCATTTTGCTAATACTGCCTGTCGATTTTTCTACGAATGAATCAAATTCGTCCCTTAGGTCAACCATGGTTCTTGTGAGGTATGCACAAGTATCATCATCTGTCTTATCTATAAGTCGAGAGGAGGTTGAGCTTGCATACGGATTTGTGATAGTTTTAGGCTTGCGCTGGGATATCGAATTCCTCGGTTCGACATGATAGGGGCCTATTGTCCATCATATATAGAGAGAAGGCTATATTTTATACGTAATGTTCTTGTCTTCTTGAGAGTTGATGCAACTGTCTCACAAATTGTGTTGATTTTCTAAATTGACTTTTCGATAGCGGAATGAGGCTTGGGTTTGGTCAGTGGAAGATTTATCTAGTTAATGTTACATCATTGCAATGATGTGAGCCAGGCAAACAAAAATTGCTAAAATTTAGAGCTAGACTTAGAAAGGGGATAGAAATTGATTCAAATTTTGGCACCGTTTCCAGGGAATCCTTTTCCGTGTTTGATTGTGTGAGTTTTTGTGCTCTACGCCCAAACCGCGCCCGCGGCCACCTCGGCGCGACAGCGGTTCGCGCGCATAACCTTCTCTTGGGTTCGGACCTAACACATGGTCCGTACCCGGTCTACTAATACTTCTCATGTTCGTTTTGATCCAGAAATTGACAGGACTCTTCGGAAGATAAGGAGCACCCCCAGACCTTCTGCATCCTACAATTTTCTTGACTCTTTCTCTCTCTCTGATTCTGAACCAGAGGACGTCATGGCGGAGCAAACTATTCGCCAACTCACGGCGCCCGATCTCCAGCAACAACAACTCGTTGTTCAATTCCCCGAACTCGGGGAAGGTGTGAAGTTCGAACTGAAGTCCGGGCTCATCCACCTATTACCCAAATTCCACGGGTTGAGTGGTGAGGACCCGAACAAGCATCTCACTGAATTCCACGCGGTGTGCGTGAGTATGAAGCCCACAGATGTGACGGAGGATCAAATCAAGCTCCGGGCTTTCCCCTTCTCTCTAGAGGACTCCGCCAAGGACTGGCTCCTTTATTTGGTGCCGGGTTCTATCACTACTTGGGCAGCCATGAAGAGGGCGTTTCTTGAGAAGTACTTCCCCGCTTCCAAACAAACATCTATTAAGAAGCAGCTCAGCAGTTTGGAGCAGGGGGCGGACGAGAACCTCTATGATTATTATGAGCGCTACAAGAGGCTCATCACGAGTTGTCCCTACCATGGCTATCTTGCCAAGGATCTTATTTGCTACATCATTGAGGGACTCTGCGACAATGATAAGAGGCTCGTGAATGCATCTTGTGGGGGTAGTTACGAAAACTTGACCCCTGCAATAGCTTTTCAGAAAGTTGAGATTTTGGCGGAACAAGCCCGCAATCAGAGGTCCAGGACCAATGTGAGGTCCGTGAGTGTGGTGAACGAGTCCTTGAATGCTGAAGTAAGGGAGCTCAAAGATCTTATGAAGCAGCTGCTCACTAAGAAGACGGCTCAACAAGTCAATGCTTGCGGTCTTTGCTATGACGCGAGCCACCACACAGATCAGTGCCCTACTATTCAGGAGACCGAGGAGTCGGTCAATGCTATTGGCAACTATGGTGCGCCTAGGCCCCGGAATGATCCCTTCTCTAATACCTAGAATCCGAGGTGGGCAAACCATCCTAACCTAAGGTGGAGCAACCAGCAGCAACAAGATCCACCACAACAGCAGCAGCAGTATGCTCCTTAGGGCCAGCAACAACAATTTCGGTCCAATAACTATACCCCGATAGCGCCTGCTCCGTCTCAGAATGATGCTATTACTGCCCTCTTGAAGGAGAACCAAGAGACGAGGTCTGCTGTAAAGAATCTTGAGACTCAGTTGAGCCAACTTATTACCATGATCAATAGGCTCGAGTCTAAGGATTCCGGGAAACTTCCCTCTCAACCGCTCAACCACAAGGAGAATGTGAGTGCCATGAACTTGAGGAGCAGTAGAGCATTGGCGAGTCGGAAATCACCCACTGGTGACATACCGCGTCCGCGTTCCCCTGGCCGCGACCGCGCCGGGGTAGTAGAAGATGAAGAACAAGCTTCTGTTGGAAATCCGCGCCCGCGCTCTCCACACCGCGCACGCGGAAATCCAGTAGAGAGCGAGGAGCGTGAGACGCATGAGGTGCCGCGACCGCGGAGCCCGGACCGCGCCCGTGGTAAGGAGGCAGAGTGGAATTTCGGGGCTTTGCTCGACTACGCTTTGAAGAAGCATTCACCCCCGCGCCCGCGCTCTCCTAAGCGCGACCGCGCCGCAGCACCCGAGGAGGACGACGACTATGTGGCTCAACCACTTCCACCTTTGAGCTCTTTCAAGCCCTCTCCCTCATTCCCCGAAGCACTCAATTTTATGAAAGAGCTTTGTACGATAAAAAGAAAGAATAGGATTAGTCCTAGAATTGAGAAAGTAGCTCTAGTGTAAAAAACGCAGGATAGCAAAATTGAGACTTGTAATTCCCTACACCAAAAGCAATTGCCTAAAAATGCTCAGACCCAGGAAGATTCACTGTCCCTGTCACTATCGGAGAAACTAAAATTGAGCGTGCTATGCTAGATTTAGGTGCCTCCATTAATGTTCTTCCAGCTTGCATGTATGATAGGTTAAGCCTTGGTCCCTTAAGGGAATCCGATATTGTTATTGAGTTGGCTGACCATTCTAACGTGCGCCCGAAAGGGTTAGTTTGAGGATGTTCTAGTGCAGGTGCATGGTTTAATCTTTCCTGCAGATTTCTATGTGATGGAGATAGGTGAAGGGCGTTATGACCCGGTTCTCTTACTTGGTCGCCCATTCATGAAAACCGCCAAGACGGTCATTGATGTTGCCAATGGATCTCTTTCCATATCTCATGGTGGCAACGAGGTCCGAATTCATGTTGATGAGGACCCATATTGATCGTATCCACGTCGAGCCAACAACGTTAAACAAAAGCGCTGCTTGGGAGGCAACCCAAGGATTAGTTAGATTGTTTTTCCATTCTTAGCTTAGGATTTGATTCCTTTTTCTAGCTAACTTGCAGGTACTAGGTCCGAAAGGACACGCCCGGTGTGATACCGCGCCCGCGGTGGATCATCAGTGCGCCCCGATGAACAGGTACTAGCCCGTGCTCGCGGCAACCATACTGCGTCTCGGTTTTAGCTCGTCTTTGTAAAAAAAGAAAAAAAGAAAAAAGAGGACTATTTGGTCCCATTTGACCTGTATATTTTCCATACATCTATATCATTCTATTCCATCTTCTATCTTTTCCACCAATTTCTGTTCTTTTGAATCCATTTTTGTAATTTCCATTCTTTGGCTATGTGTAAAGCCTAAGTATGGGGGAGCTTTGTTTCCCCGGGATTTCTTCTCCACGGCTCGAGTTCATGTATTGATCCCTCTTCCAAGAGACGAGCCAAGATACGACGGTTGATTGCACATCACACTTTTCGAGACGACATTAAGACATTGGCCCTGCACATGTCCCGCGACCGCGCTCCATCAGCCGCGGCCGCGGTGACCATCCGAGGATGACTTCGTTCTCTACTGAGATTCCGCGCCCGCACCCCTTGTGCCGCGCCCGTGGTTCGCCTGTCGATTGGAAATACGAAGCTTTTCTTCTACCATCTATGAAGAGTTCTTCCATTCCACCTCTCTTCATCGTTTGTGAGTCTTCTAATATACTTTTCTCCTTACTTCTATCCTTTTTCTTTGCTTCATTGCGGACAATGAAGGATTTAAGTATGGGGGAAGGAGTACTCGCATTCGCTTATCCTAGTTAGCTTAGTTAGATGTTTGCTTCAGATTTTTGATTTTCTTCTTTTCATGGAGCACTTGCACCATACCTTTTTGCATAATAAAGAAAGAAAGAAATAGAAAAAGATAGAAAAAGCCATAAAGAATTGAAAAAAAGGCATATAAATCCTGGGATGAGTCGAAAACCCGAAAGGGCGGCTCATGTAATAAGCAGGTAACCCGGACCAGCATTAGGCTGGGGTAATATGAGGTTTATGAGTGATTGTGAGTTTTGGTGAGCACACCTTGAGAAAAATGAAAAGAGCGGTTAGGTAAAAACCCGAAAGGGCGCATAAGCAGAATTGAGCGGTAAAATTCGAGTGATTAGGATTCATCCTTGCTTGGGACTTTGGGGCTTATATTATAGATTTGGGTAGATCCTAGGTTGCTCTTTTTCATGTTTTTGGAGCTTGAGTGTTATATCTTGTTGTGAGGTGTGTGTTTGAGCTTCATTGTTTTATGCTCATGATTTCTCTATATTTTTTGGGTTCGGGTTGTGAGCTGAGTGTTTTGTCTTCTCTTGTATTTCCTGAGATCTTATATGTGCTACCTTAATATATTTGTTTTGAGCTTACTCGAGGACGAGCAAGATCTAAGTATGGGGGAATTTGATTCAGGCTATTTTGTATAGGTTAACTCTTGTATTTTGAGATGATTTAGAGAGTGTTTAGGTTAGTTTTGAGTGATATTGTAATACGAAGACCGAAGACACAAGTTATGAAGAATCAAGAGTTAAAGAGCTTAAAGACGAAGATTCGCCACTACATGGATACCGCGGTCGCGTTGTCTATGACGCAGGTGCTATGGCGTGAAGAGACGAACCACTTGAAGACCATGAAGGCCGCGGTCGCGCTGTGTGTGGCGCGGTCGCGGTAGCAGTCGACTCAGCATTTGACCATTCGAAGACCGCTGCGGGCGCGGTGGTGACGCCGCGGTCGCGGTGCCGGCCGACTATCACGCGGATGAGATTTTATCTTTTCTATCTTGTTTCCTTTCTTATCTTTCGGCTTCCTTTCTTATCTAGTCCGAAGAGGTTGTTCTTTGGGGCTATTTAAGGGGAACCTTTCTAGGTTTTTAGAGGATTCATTCACTTGTCAATCAATTGTTCTTTCAATAAAGATTTGAGTTTTCTTTGTAATGGAGAACTAACTCTCCTCCTGAGTTTATTTGATCAAGGAAGCTTTATTATGAAGTTGTGAAATTCTAGTAACCTCTATCCCTAGGTCTTTATTGATACTCTTGTGCTTCATCCCATGATCTATGTTTGATTTTATGAGCCTAATCAACTTGTTTGATTGACTTAGATCTATTGTTTGAATTAGGATTGGTTGTTGTCTATACATCTTTCCTATTTCTCGAAACAACTCTATTCTAGGACCGTGGACTAGTTTAGGGAAGAGTATTCAATGGTTTAATTGTGCATGAGACTCGTAGCTTGATTGCATGATTTGATTTCCTAATATCCCTGTTCTCTATGCTAATTCTAGGTTAAGCGTCCTTGCCTTAGGGTTATAGAATTGCTTGGACCGTGGACTTGCGATTTTTAATAATTGGGATTGGAATTGACCTAGGCATACAAAGAGGTGGATGAACTCATGAATCACTCATTAATAAAGTGGACTTGATTGGATAAACTCTACTTGATACCTTTGATTGTAACCAACTTTCAAAACCCCTCCTTTTGAATACTTGCATGAAAACCCTAAAATCTGACTAGAAACTGATTCCTTTGGGTTCGACCCCTTGCTTGCTCACTATACTGTTGTTTGCATGTTTGGGATTTATTTTTGATAAGGGAACAACGACTTTGCCCGAGTCAGGCTCATACGTCCTTAATTGTTTGATAATGCAAGATTAAAGAGTTTTACAGCGGAAATACAAGTCTCGGAGAGAGACAAAAGCATGTGGAAACCATAAAGTAAACAAAATATTTTAAAACGTCTTGCATCCTTGTTTCCTTCCTTCCTTCCTTCCTCCTAGGTCTTCGGTTACTCCTGGATAGCCTTCCCTTTCCTATCTGATATCCCCATAGAATTAAGGAATACCAGCCAACAGAGTTGGGAAGAAAGAAGGGATGTTAGTCTAACGCGAGACTAAACAAGTGGGAGAATAATATTTCGGTTTTGAGAAAAGGTCGGAAATAACGGCGATCCTTAACCATATGATAATTGGTAGGTGCGCGGTAGTCGAGGTTCAACATGACGATAGCGA
The DNA here is from genome assembly GCA_963924305.1 of Polygonum maritimum. Lineage (NCBI taxonomy): Eukaryota > Viridiplantae > Streptophyta > Magnoliopsida > Caryophyllales > Polygonaceae > Polygonum > Polygonum maritimum. The sequence goes on from OZ002734.1 coordinate 10,353,970, forward strand.
AGTAGCAATCTGAGCGAGAGGCTTTCAGATGTTTGGTACGATGTACGAAGAGAAGATAGAGTTTTTTCAGGAATAGGACGTTATTAGGAGATAACGCCTAAGAAAGAAATGTGTTAATTGATTTGTTGAGAACTTTTAATCATTCAAGAGTTTGAAAAGCATCCAACATAAATCAAATCGTATCAACCTCATCACAACTCGATGATGCTTACAGGGAGGTGGCCATAAGGACGCTAAACACCTGAACCCATCTTGCCATTTTATAGGCGTTTTAACAACCCGAGTCATGCATTCAGATTGGATAGACGACTATCAATAATGTGGACCCGAAGTGATTTTCCAAGTTGTACTAATCACCCCGTATTCATTGATTACTATGCACGATGCACTAATCTTTCATTGGTGATAAATCATTGCACTTCACTTAATGACTTTTTAGAGATAGGCAAGCCCTATTGAGGGACGAACCAAATCGAGGAACCTAATCCTCAACACTTTGCAAGAGTGTTGACCTCTCTATTCGGAGAGAGGCAGAGTCATGACCCAGTATCAGGAGCCGATAACGAGATATACCTCCTAATACGTTATAAAGAGACAGCGGATCACAAAACCGACAGTCCCTAACCTAAGCTAATCCAGAGCAAAGTCTCGAAAGGAGACTTGAAACAATCAAAGGCCACACATCATCGAAATCCTAAGTCCAAGTCTAATATTAGCTAATAATATTCATTATTTCTAAGCATAACAATCCTAATCAAATTGTTACCAAACAAGTTCGTTCCCAACGATTAATTTGATAACGGAAAGAAATTTCATGATTATTGAGTAATGAGAAAGGAGAACCATCCACTTGCCTTAAAATGAGATTAAGAACGCTAATCGAGGTGAGAAGACGAGGCTAGCAAGGCACTAGACAATGCTTAAGGTAAGGCAAAACACAAGGCACGAGCGAGGAACGGCCCGGGCAATGGCTTAGAACGAAGCTCGAACACAAAGTGTAAGGGCGGCAGTCGCAGCCCTTGTTGGTGGCGGTCGCTGCCTCCTGCAGTGATGATGGCGCGATTTTGCAAGCTTCCTCCGATAGACTCCGGCCACCTTTCGACGAGCTTTTGCCAACAGTAGAAAGAAGAACACTTGAACTTTGTAATGGAAGAGGTTTCAGAGGGAGAGAGGAGAGATTTGTGTGTGATTTTCCTTCACCAACACAGCTCTATTCATTGAGTTTCTCAGCTGACTTTGAATCCAAAAATCATGATGATCTTGGTGCTAATGATGCCAAACATTAATGGTGAAGTGAGGTAAAGGTGAGGAGAATTGACCCAAAGTGAAACTCTTGCAGAAGGTGAAACCACGGCGCCCACAGTGAAAGAGTCCCATCGAGCAACTTGCGTCTGCAGAAGGCGGCGGTCGCTGCCTCTGTTGGCGGCGCCCGCTGCCCCCCTGGGACTGCATAGTGCGTTGGTAAAATTGGTATAACTTTCTCGATACTTATCAGAATGGCCTCAAATTTTGAGGGATGAAACTAGACTCCGTTATCTATAATTTGGCTTTGGAATCACTCGATTAGGTGCTCTAACGAAGGTTTTATGAATTTTTGAAGTTAAAGGTTCCGTTTAACGTTATCCAACGTTATACGGTTAATCGGGTAACCTTTGTCCATTCTCATGTCGTTCCAAAGACAAATTTGATTCATAAAACTAAGGAGAATTTCATAATCCATTGTATTAAATTTGTGGATATTACAACAATACCCCCTTAAAAATAGTTTCGACCCCGAAACTAGCCAAAACCATATCAGCTTTAAAAGGAAAGAGTACATCTTTAGAATATCCCGAAATGACTAAGGAATACAACCGTTAGTACCCCCTTAAAGAAATTCCCTTTTCTATAGTCATTTGCTAACAAGTCAGGAAAACGCTTCTGCATATCTAGCTCGGTTTCCCAAGTCTCCCAGGTAGTCTCTTCACTACCATTTCCAGACCAAAGTACCTTGACCAATGGTACTTCCTTGTTGCGTAATCTCTTTACTAGTCGTTCGAGAATCCTTACTGGTCCTTCTTCATAGGTACCATTTGCTTGCATCTCGATGTCTCCATAATCAAGAATATGAGATTCATCGGGCACATACTCTAAGGAGTGATACATGAAAGACGTTGTGGACAGGGTGAGCCGATGGCAGTAGAGCAAGACGATACGCGAGCTTGCCTACTTTCTCAAGAATCTCGAAAGGGCCCACATATCGAGGATTGAGCTTTCCCCGCTTCCCAAAGCGAAAAACTCCCTTAGACGGTGACACCTTTACGAAGACCTTGTTGCCAACGGTGAACTCAACCTCTCGTCTCTTCAGGTCAGCGTAGGACTTTTGTCGACTCTGAGCAGTCAACATCCTTTGGCGGATGAGAGCGATATCGGCGGCGGTTCTCTCTACTAATTCTGGTCCAAGAAGAATTTTATCCGCGTTATCGTCCCAACAGATAAGTGAACGACACCTACGGCCATATAAAGCCTCAAATGGAGCCATCTTGATGGTGGCATGCCAATTGTTGTTATATGTGAACTTTATCAAACTCAAGGTGACAGGCCAACTAGTCGTGCGATCCAATACGCAGGCTCGGAGCATGTCCTCCAATGTTTGGATTGTCCTCTCAGACTGTCCATCAGTCTGAGGGTGAAAAGCGGTACTGAACCTTAACTCTGTCCCGAGTGCTTTCTGCAATTCCTCCCAAAATCTCGATGTGAACCGGCCATCCCGGTCAGAGACAATGGTCTTTGGAGTGCCATGCAATTGGACGATTTCATGGATGAAAACCTCAGCCAACTTTTGGACCCTGGCCTAGAAGCCCACGAAGTCCTCTAGCGCGGCCCACACGAAGCCCAGCGGAGACGAGGTTCTAGAAGGCAGTCCGAGTAACGAATTACGAAATCAACATATCTGCCCACCAAGATATAAGATAGACGACAATTCTATCTTATAAGGGTTCCTTTTATCTTATGTAAACGAAATTATATCATATCTAGGTAAAATCTATCTAGTAGATGCGTATCTATCTAGTTAGTACTCTATCTTGTAAACACTCTATCTTCTAGGCATCCCTTATATATACAAGGGGAGGGTCATGCATTGTACAGATGGACGTTTGCACACGTCCACACACGAAACACATTATGATACACTTGAACATTGACGTTTGTACACGTCCACACACGTAAATATACACATCCACACACATTCAATACAATATATACGTTTATTCTCTTCGTTTCTTTCGTTCGTATTGCTTAGTTCAAGCCCGATCTAGGTCAAGGGGTCACCAATCTTACTTGGTAGATTTCTGGCTCCAACAATTGGGCGCCTACCGTGGGGCACAGAACTTGGAAAATCACGAACGAAAGCAAACAACTTTCGATACAATCGACATCGTATACTCGTTTCTACACGACCTAATGACTCTACAACGAGAAAGCGGTCCCGGGTTGCGCCGCCAGACCTACCGGAATGGCGAACTGCCCAGATCGCACGACGCTTGGATAACAGACAAAGGAAGTAAGCCTAACGAAAGCATACAACTTTCGGTCCAATGAACATCCATGTCAGTAGTAGAAGACAACAACGAGAGTCAAAACAATGCTGGAAACGCCCAGCACAGAGAATAATAGGAGAAAGCTCGGGGCGTACAAGGTGACTAGTCATCGACGCCATCCAGAGATTCTCCAGCAGAAATCAAAGCTACATCAAACGCTTCCACACGGGAGACAACCAGTCAGAGATCCTAGATGCAATCGCAGTTTTTACACACGATCGGAGTTTCTACACGCGATTGGAGTTCCTAGACAGCTGATCAAGGTTTTTACACACGATCGGGGTTTCTACACGCGATCGGAGTTTCTAAGACGGAGTATCTAGATGCGATCGCAGTTTTAATTTACACGCAATCGGAGTTTCTCGACGAGAGAACTAGCTACGACACCCATCTAACTGTCTTACTTGGAGAGCAAGTCAATCCAGTTGATTGCTGGATTGCTTCCAGATACTTCTAGAAAAATCACAGAGGTTATACCTTGATGACCGCCAAAGAAACATCTAGAGGGGTAGAGGCTCCGACGCCATACCTTGGAGAAATCCAACGCGAAACCAGCCCGGACACAACCATGACGAATCGACCTGGACGACGCTTCTGGAATCAAGATCACGTTCCAGTCCTTCATATACTGGTTTCCTCGTTCCTTTATCTCACAATTGATTCCATACTTTTATTTTGCTAAAAGATCATCTCTCTTTCTTACAAGCATCGATCTTTTACGCTCATACATATTTACTGCTCACTAGTCTTAATTACTAGACACAATGATAAATCGCTTGATCGGAACACGATTAATTTATCTATGTTTTTGAGGATATTCTAGACTCCTCCTAGACTGATGATTCACATTCACTCTTATGCCCAAGAGACAAGAACTTCATACAAGGAAGTTTACGACCTTTTGTGATGGCAAAGGATCCGTACCCTCAATTTATGCGATACCCAGATGACATAGAAGGGGTTCTACATCTTCAATACTCACGGAAGCACCCTTAACCAACACTTTTCGACTCTCATGTCAATTTCTTCCTTTTTATTTTCTGGATCTTGTCTGGAGCATACATACTCTCCATCCATTATTGTTGACAAAATTACCTAGAGTTGCTACTATTACATGACACTATTTGAGAGCTACTCCAGATCTTTCCCTGTTTCGGTATCTAGACTCTGAAACTGGCTAAGTTCTTCCCTATCTAGTACTCAGTTGCTAATGCTTATATATTTGAAAATTGACATCCATACTCATGGGTACGTTGTTCTTTGATAACGCCTTAAGGGCAATCCATGCTAATGCCCATATGATTCCCAAGCAATACAGGTGGAATACTTACGCATCGACTACGCAAGAAAGGCTCGTGCCAGCACCAGGCACTGGTTGTCCACAAGACTTCAAAGTTCACAAGAAAGTGGTACACTATTCACTCAGCTTTGCATTCTAGATAACAGTTCTTGCATTTAGCATTAGTTGAAACACTATTGTTCTTTCCTTTCTTTACAATTTCTTCGGCATATGACATGCTTGTGGATTGCTCGCAAACTTAGCATGGACAGTGTCGTGCAAAAGCCAGCACGACACAAGGTCTTCCCCCCCTAGGGTACCTACCCAGTAGTCCTGATCAGACTAGTTACGGGTTACAACGTTATTGCGCAAACTCAGCCTACCAGGCAGTCCCCCTGGAACGGTTACAAAACATAGCCTACCAGGCAGTCCCCCTGGAACGGTTACAAAACATAGCCTACCAGGCAGTCCCCCTGGAACGACTACAAAACATAGCCTACCAGGCAGTCCCCCTGGAACGGTTAAAAAATACATCCTACCAGGCAGTCCCCCTGGTATGATTACAAATGCATGTTCCCGCAAATGACGCGGAAGATATCCCGCAAATCTCGCGAGAAAGGATATAATAGGCCCATAAGTTGACCTAGGCATTTATCGCCAGATTATCCCACAAATCTCGTGGACGTAATGATTAGGCCCATAAGTTGACCTAGGCATTTATTGCCAGTGTTGCAAATCTCGCAAGGCAAAATTCGCACGAAACAATGGATCCATAAAACATATCCTACCAGGCAGTCCCCTTGGGACGGTTACAAAATTGTCCTACCAGGCAGGTCCCCCTGGAACGGTTGCAAAACATATATTACCAGGCAGTTCCCCCTGGTACGGTTACAAACACATATTGCCAGACAGTTCCCTCTGGTATGAGTACAAACATGTCCTACCAGGCAGGGGAACGGTTACAAATATATCCTACCAGGCAGTTCCCCCTGGAACGGTTATAAAACACACACAACGTACACGGATTAATCCACAGCAAAGCTACACAACATATCCTACCAGGCAGTCCCCCTGGGACGGTTACAAATCATCCTACCAGGCAGCCCCCCTGGAACGGTTACAAGACACACCCTACCAGGCAGTCCCCTTGGAACGATTACAGAACAAAATATCAAACCAGGCAGTTCCCCCTAGTATGATTGCGAGAACAAAACGGTTGTACAACCTAGATAATCTATCAAACGGTTGACATCTTGAGCTAACGTTAGCACATCGTACAAACAAGCTTGTTTAGTGATATCACAACAACGACCGCTGAGAGGCACTAAAGGACTCTATCACAAACGCATGCACCGCTCGAGCAAATACACACGTAAGTCTCTAGATACACTCTCTAGAATACATACCTATCCCAAAAACCGGCACAATCACGTAAGTCGGGTACGAAGACACCCTACCAGGTAACTCCCCTGGGACGGTTATAAACACATCCTACCAGGTAACCCCCCTGGGACGGTTATAAACACATCCTACCAGGTAACCCCCCTGGAACGGTTATAAACACATACTACCAGGCAGTTCCCCCTGGTATGATTACAAAGAATATTTTACCAGACAGTTCCCTCTGGTATGATCACAAAACATATCCTACCAGGCAGTCCCCCTGGGATGGTTACAAGTTTATCTTACCAGGCAGTCCCCCTGGTACGATTTACAAAACGCATCCTACCAGGCAGTCCCCCTGGAATGGTTACGAACACACATTACCAGACAGTTCCCTCTGGTATGAACTCAAATATATATTACCAGACAGTTCCCTCTGGTACGATTACAAATAGTACCCTGCCAGGCAGTTCCCCCTGGTATGGCCGCAAGAACATCTAACCAGGCAGTTCCCCCTGGTACGATTTACATGCTGACAAAGCTCTAGAGCATACTCACAATGAGTAACCACTATTGCGGGACGCCGCATCACATCTACGTCCGGGGTACAATCTTGGACCAAACTTACAAAAATACTTTCGAAACATGCATCGACCCACACCTTGCCATCGAAGAACGAGTGTACCGTTCAACGAAAGACAAAAGCGCAGCAATCATTTCTGGATACAGACTCTAGAAATGCACCTCCCTGCTTCGGAATAGGAGCCATTAGACATGGCCTACCTATATTATTGAAAGGTGATCATAACACTTATTAACCTTCTCATTGCTAAGACATTGACTCACTCCATACAACTAGAAGATGATACAGTAGAACAAGACCGAACGGTCTCTTCTAGATACAACATCTAGAACACATCTTTCCCGAGTCGCTAGACTCAGTATGCTTACTTATCCAAAACGATGGATTTTGACATCTATCAAGTTTCCGGATATCTAGAAAAGCGCCATGGAAACACCCTTGGCGACACATCGATGGTCACCTCTAGTCTAAGTCTGTACACTATGACTCTAAGACCATAAAGTACTTATTGAGTGTTACAAAACACACATACGCATCGAAGCATAACTGGCCATACAAAGGGCCGACATGGTTAATCATGGAATCCAAGATACATGGGGTATGGAGTATCACCCCACAACACGAGGTATGGTACCAGTACCACACTAGACAGTGCCTCATCAGCATCAATAAGATGAAGTTATTACCAGACAGAGACAAGTGCTAGCAAAGAAGAACATAAACAAAGTTACACAAGAGAGTTCTCTCAAGCAAAAGGGTTACATTTCTGGATCCCATAGCAAGAACGCGGACCCAGACAGGGGTACGTGGAAACTCTTATAAGGTGGAGACGTTACACCACCGCTACAACGAAACTTCTTGGCTTAAGGATACATCGCACCGCCAGGTTAACTCAAAGACAAGTGTTCTAACACACGAAACAAATAACAACACAGGGATACTTGAAGAGTCCAGAGATCTACGACTGCTAGCCGGTTCATCTGGATCAACAACCTGGAATTCAGTGAAGCACGCCCATCATGATCACAATCTGGCCGATCATCTCTGACCTAAGACATGGGTTCGAGTACTTTCCGGAAAGCCTCAAACAGCACTATGTACGTCTGGGGTACATTTGCATGACAACAAGTGTAAGCTCTTGGTTTGTGACTTTAGCTAAGTCTATGCTATGGGCTAGCAACTTCGATCAGGTTAACGCCCGATGCTAACGGTTATCGTCAAGTTAACATGCCCAAAGAGCGCTACACAACTTCGATCACACCAACGCTGGCGGCAAGAAGCTTTGGTCAGGTCCGTGCCTATAGTTGACGACTTTGATAGAGTCCATGCCTCTAGTAAACACTTCTAGCATGTAAACATCTACCAAGAGTGTTCAACTCTAGAATCCTCTTTGACGATGGTTCTGGACAAGTCAGTAAGGTTTTAAGACAGCAAAGACTTCGACGACACATTACGAATCGGCTTCCAACTCCATAGTGGGTCTGGATTTACAACCCGATCCGGGGGTATTGTTGGACCCTGGCCTAAAAGCCCACGAAGTCCTCTAGCGCGGCCCACACGAAGCCCAGCGGACACGAGGTTCTAGAAGGCAGTCCGAGTAACGAATTACGAAATCAACATATCTGCCCACCAAGATATAAGATAGACGACAATTCTATCTTATAAGGGTTCCTTTTATCTTATGTAAACGAAATTATATCATATCTAGGTAAAATCTATCTAGTAGATGCGTATCTATCTAGTTAGTACTCTATCTTGTAAACACTCTATCTTCTAGGCATCCCTTATATATACAAGGGGAGGGTCATGCATTGTACAGATGGACGTTTGCACACGTCCACACACGAAACACATTATGATACACTTGAACATTGACGTTTGTACACGTCCACACACGTAAATATACACATCCACACACATTCAATACAATATATACGTTTATTCTCTTCGTTTCTTTCGTTCGTATTGCTTAGTTCAAGCCCGATCTAGGTCAAGCGGTCACCAATCTTGCTTGGTAGATTTCTGGCTCCAACAGTAGGCATGGTCAACATACTCCTCAAGCGATAAGAAGGTACGAGTCGTCATCCATGATTTGATAGTATCACTCATCCAACTATGAAGGCGACAACACTTCGGCTCCTCGGTGGCAAACTCCGGCCCGGCTTACTGGAGCAAATGATCAAACTTCTTTGCTCTCTTTAGTACACTTAATCCCTCCACCTTGGGATTATACAACTCATCTTACTTCTCGTCTTGCATTGTAGACGAAAAGAATCGGTTCATAAATTTTCCCTTGAACATTGCCTAATTCAGTTCGGGATGGTTGAGGAGTTTGGAATCCTCCCACCATTCATAAGCTTCATCCCTAAGTTGCAAAACCGCAATCTGCACTTTTTCCGCTTCGGTGCAACGCGTATTCCTAAGCAACTTCTCCATGTGAGAGTGCCAGTAGTGGGCGCTAGCAGGCTCTTCAACACCATTGAAGGTCTCGGGCTTGAGAGAGAGAAAAAGCTTTAATGATTTGTAGAACTCAGATGTATGGAAACAAGCATGGTCGGCTCCTAGGTTCACTATGGTCATTGCGTCTGCGGCATTCGGTTGATTTGTTACAAGCTCAGGTATCGCTTCTTGAAGCATTTGTTGGAACATGGCCTTGAGCATCGCAATGCTCGCGGCATCAAAAGTTAAAGTCGGAGTTACTACTGGTACTTGGTTGTTTCCATGAACTCTAGACTCCATTCCTCTGTCTCCACCCCTGTTAGAGCTAGAAATCAACCAAGCAAGATTGGTGACCCCTTAGCCTAGATCGGGCTTGAACTAAGCAATACGAACTCGAGAATCAAGTAAAAAGAATGCGAAAATTGTATTGAACTCGTATGTATCCAATTGTATTAATGTATGAAAGTGTATGTGCGTGTATCCTACAATGTATGACCCCCTCTATATATATATAGGGGCCTAAAAGATAGAGTGCTCTACAAGATATAAAGATAACTAGATAGATACACGTTTTCTAGATAATCTATACCTAAATATGATGTAATTTTCGTTACATAGGATAGAAATAATCTTTACAAGATATAATGTAGATATATCTTATACTTAAGTGGGCGAATCATCATGCTTCGATACCCACTTACTCGATCAACCTTCTAGAAGCTCACCGCTGGGCTATGTGGGCTACTCACAGGCCGTTCCAGTGTGCTCCGTGGGCTTCTGGTCATTAGGGTCCAACAATCCCCGTTTGGGAAATTGATATTCGGGTTGATATTTCTTCGAGTGTTCACCATCTGTAGTGAAGAACAATTGTTTTCATTAATCACAATCGTTGCACTAGGCGTGGATTAACTTATAGACGTAGAAGTAGAATATTTGTAATTCTATATTGCTTGATGAAGGAACTTGGAAGGAAGTTATTTATAAAACAAAATCACTCCTTGAAGTCTGTTACAAGAAGGTTTTAATAAAATCAACTTCTCGAATTCTGTTACGAGAAGATTCAGTAAAAGCCAACTCCTTGAATTCTGTTACAAGGAGATTCGATAAAATCAACTTCTCGAATTCTGTTACGAGAAGATTTAGTAAACGTCAACTCCTTGAATTCTGTTACAAGGAGATTCGAAAATTCAAAGGAAGTAATAATTTTTTTTTTTACTACTTAAAAGTAGGAATATTAGTAAATAAGAAAAATCACTATTGATATTTCTTATAAAAGCAACGTTTTTGATGTAAATCTCGCATTTCAAAAGTCACGGAGAAAAAAAAACTTAACTCGGAGTAAAGTATATTCCTATTATTTTTCTATAGGAATAGTATTTCAAAACTTAAATCGTTTAAGCTCTAATACCATAACTGGTATCAGTCTTGGGTAAAACTCAATTCTAAAGGTAGTAAAATGCTATAAAATTCGGAAAAGGAAATTTTAGCTCTGATACCACTTCTGGTATCAGTGTTTAGTTAAGCTCGATTGTAAAGGTTTTAAGAATAATTCCAAATTCCGAAAACAAAACTTTTAGCTCTGATACCACTAATGTAACACCCCGATTTCACAAGCATAAGGGTATTACCGCCAACGACCTCGGATTTTACGGTCCGAAGCCGTTTAAGGCTTTTGGGTAACACAACACGATAATAACAAAACCAATTCATATATTTATAACAAAAGATGAATTCGGTTACAAAGGCTCATGCGTCCTTAATTGTTTGATAATGCAAAACTAAAGAGTTTTGCAGCGGAAATACAAGTCTCGGAGAGAGACAAAAGCATGTGGAAACCATAAAGTAAACAAAATATTTTAAAACGTCTTGCATCCTTGTTTCCTTCCTTCCTTCCTTCCTAGGTCTTCGGTTACTCCTGGATAGCCTTACCTTTCCTATCTGATATCCCTATAGAAACAAGGAATACCAGCCAACAGAGTTGGGAAGATAGAAGGGATGTTAGTCTAACGCAAGACTAAACAGGTGGGAGAATAATATTTCGGTTATGAGAAAAGGTCGGACATAACGGCGATCCTTAACCATATGATAACTGGTAGGTGTGCGGTAGTCGAGGTTCAACATGACGATAGCGAAGCAGCAATCTGAGCGAGAGGCTTTGAGGTGTTTGGTACGATGTACGAAGAGAAGATAGAGTTTTCTCGGGAATAGGACGTTATTAGGAGATAACGCCTAAGAAAAAAATGTGATTATTGATTTGTTGGGAACTTTTAATCATTCAAGAGTTTGAAAAGCATCCAACATAAATAAAATCGTATCAACCTCATCACAACTCGATGATGCCGACAGGGAGGTGGCCACAAGGACGCTTAAACACCTGAACCCATCTTGCCATTTTATAGGCGTTTTAACAACTCGAGTCATGCATTGAGATTGGATAGACGATTATCAATAATGTGGACCCGAAGTGATTTTCCAAGTTGTACTAATCACCCCGTATTCATTGATTACTATGCACGATGCACTAATCTTTCATTGATGATAAATCATTGCACTTCACTTAATGACTTTTTAGAGATAGGCAAGCCCTACTGAGGGACTAACCAAAGTGAGAAACCTAATCCTCAACACTTTGCAAGAGTGTTTACCTCTCTATTCGGAGAGAGGCAGAGTTATGACCCAGTATCAGGAGCCGATAACGAGATATACCTCCTAATACGTTATAAAGAGACAACGGATCATTAAACCGGCAATCCCTAACCTAAGCTAATCCAGAGAAAAGTCTCGAAAGGAGACTTGAACAATCAAAGGCCACACATCATCGGAGTCCTAAGTTCAAGTCTAATATTAGCTAATAATAAATATATAATAACAATGGTCATTATTTCTAAGCATAATAATCCTAATCAAATTATTAGCAAACAAGTTCGTTCCCAACGTAACGGAAAGCAATTTCACGATTATCGAGTATTGAAAAAGGAGAACCATCCACTTGCCTTAAAACGAGATTAAGAACGCTAATCGAGGCGAGAAGACGAGGCTAGCAAGGCACTAGATAAGGCTTAAGGCAAGGCAAAACACAAGGCACGAGCGAGGAATGGCCCGGGCAATGGCTTAGAACGAAGCTCGGACACAAAGTGCAAGAAGTGCACTGGCGGCGGGCGATGCCTGCTGGCGGCGGTCGCTGCCTCCTGCAGTGACGACGGCGCGATTTTGCAAGCGTCCTCCGATCGACTCCGGCCACCTTTTGACGAGCTTTTGCCAATAGTAGAAAGAAGAACACTTGAACTTTGTGATGGAAGAGGTTTCAGAGGGAGAGAGGAGAGATTTGTGTGTGATTTTCCTTCACCAACACAGCTCTATTCATAGAGTTTCTCAGCTGACTTTGAATCCAAAAATCATGATGATCTTGGTGCTAATGATGCCAAAAATTAATGGTGAAGTGAGGTATAGGTGAGGAGAATTGACCCAAAGTGAAACTCTTGGAGAAGGTGAAACCACGGCGCCCACAATGAAAGAGTCCCATCGAGCAACTTGCGTCTGTAGAAGGCGGCGGTCGCTGCCTCTGTTGACGGCGCCCACTGCCACCCTAGGACTGCGTAGTGCATCGGTAAAATTGGCATAACGTTCTCGATAGTTATCGGAATGACTTCAAATGTTTAGGAATGAAACTAGACTCCTTTATCTACATTTAGGCTTTGGAATCACTCGATTCGGAGCTCTAACGAAGGTTTTATGAATTTTTGAGATTAAAGGTTCCGTTTAACGTTATCCAACGTTATACGGTTAATCGGGTAACCTTTGTCCTTTCGCATGTCGTTCCAAAGACAAAGTTGATTCATAAAACTAAGGAGAATTTCATAATCCATTTTATAAAATTTGCGGATATTACAATCACCCTCAAACCTGAAGCCTCCATGAACCTCTTGAAACCCGTCCCTAGCCTTACCAATATGACCGTTGAAGTCCCCCCAATAACTAGACGCTTTGCGCTTGGAATACTTCTCATCAAGGCATCCTAGTCCTCCCAAAACCTTTTTTTTTCTTCTGAGATCAAACCCCTATACGGACCATACACACTGATAATACTCATAAGCTTCTTCCCCAATACAGCCTTTAATAACATCAAACGGTCACTAGTGTGTTCCATCTACACTACATGATCTCTTAGCGTCCTGTCGATTAAAATACCGACCCCATTCTTACAACAATCGCCCCTGAGTACCACATTTTCCAACCATCGACCTCCCGAGCCTTCCTACCTTTCCACTTGGTCTCTTGAAGGCTCGTAATCGAAACTCTCCAGCATTGGAGGATCTTAACCAACTCAATAGACTTCCTTGTAAGGGTACCCACATTCCAAGAACCTATTCTCACATCACCACACACCTTGCTAGGCACTCCATTCCTCTGAGACTGACCATTCTAACACTACACCCCAAACACTAGAAATCACGTAGAAAAAGGGATTGCCTGTAAAGAAAAACACAGAGCCAAGAACATACAGAACCACACTACCTTACCCCAAGAGGAAATGGACCCAGCACAATCCGCTTTCTTAAAAGACTAACAACCACCAATAGAAACTCCACTAGACAGAAATAAACCCACCGCGAGAACACTCTCAAAAGGGATGGGGATAAGACGGAGCAACAAATCAAGGTCAAACACCAGTAAACAACAAGCTCACACCAGCAACAAAACTTTAGGGAAAAGGGAAGAAAACAACAAAAGCAAGCAAACACAAGTTAACTCAAAAAAAAAACAAAACACAATGAAGAAATCAGGGATGATAATATCAAGCCCTACGCGAAGGCCAAACCAAACAGCCTCTCAAGCCCTCAAATCAGATCACAACAGACTTAAACACCAGCAAACAAATTAAGAAAAGGATTAAACAAAACGGCAAAAGGGGGCAAAAAGCAAATCAGATAAGAGATGATACTTGGCGTTGAAACGGAGCCATGTCGTCGGAAACTGCAGACACCGCTGGCACTGGACGCCAACGGAGGGGACTAAGAGCAGCCTGACAATGACAGGCCATTAGGCATCGTAGGGGCTTGAAGCGAGGCCCGACCATGATGTCGATCGGCGAGATGAGGGGGTCGGTCTCCGTTGAATGTGGACCAACAATCAGACCGGCGAGCCGGTAAGTACCAGTCGAGGGCCAGTCGAGGGGACCACGACCGGGCCCCGGGTCTGTCGATGAAGGGAAACCGACAAGGGGATACACACCGGCGAAGTCCGACAGGAATGGGAAGGGGGGGGCAAACTCTGATGCGGTTCACAGAGTGGGGCGGCGAGGGAGGGGGGCACAGTACGACGGTGACGAGAAACATCGAGAAACCACGAGCAGAAGGTCCGGATTTGGGGTGGCTCTGGGGGGCTATGCGACGGATCTGGAGAAGGGATCCGGTCGGGGTAGGGTGCGAGACAGGGGCGATGGGTGGTCGATGGAAACCTCCCCGGAGAAGAGTGGTGCTAGCGTACACGAGTGGCGAACACGAACGTTAGGTGTGTCTGATGGCGAATGTTAGCGTAGGAGAAGAGGAAATCGAAATATTTTGATGAAATTGAAATTTAATTGAAATATTATGTGCAAAAACCTTATAAACGACATTATTTATTTATTTAGATGGTTATCATTCTTCTATAATTGTGGATATTGTGAATATAATATTTTGATGAAATTGAAATTTAATGAAATGATGAGCATTTATTAGGCTCTGCCTTTGTAGTGTATATGTTTATTTGTACGTAGAAGCTTTTTGGATTCATATGTTTATAAGGTTTTTGAATACATGGAAGTTTTTTGGATTCATATGTTTATAAGGTTTTTGCACATAATTTTGTATAAATTATGGCACATAATTATTTTATTTATTATAGATTTTAGATTTTTTGAGATATAAAACATATACACACACCTTAACTTGTCCATTTTTGTTATTTGGATACCTGACCTTTGAAACGGACCTATTGAGCACCCCAACTTGTCAAAGTGTACCTATTAAACACATCGCCCCTAACGTGGCATTGGGGTGTGATGTACAATGGATTTGGGAGTCTTTTCATTAAAATCCAGAAAATTTTCAGCTTACGTGTATAAAGAAATTTGACCTTCAATGTAGTATAGTGACGGGTTAAGGTGATAATAAATTAAACGAAGAGGCCTTATTTCAATAAGTGACCTTTTTTTGCTTAATCATGTTCACGTAATGGTGTGTACATATTACGGTACTCCGTGATTAGGAACGACGTGCTTAGTAGGTATGTTTCGACAATTTAGGGTCCTCAATAATTCCGTTTCAAAGGTCAGGTATCCAAATGACCAAAATGGGCAGGTTCAGGTGTCTATATGTTTGAGTGTCAAATATTATACTTTGAGTGTGTTAAGATGAGCTGTAAATGTTGGGTTTATAAATTAGGAAAATTTTCAATTTTATATGTTTTATTGGATATATAGATCTTAGATTTTTTAAGATACTAAATTATCCTTTGAGTGTGTGGTAAGATGAGCTTTTAATGTAGGCAGTCAAAAATAAACAAAAGTTTCAATTTTACGTGTTTTATAGATTTTAGTTAACAAAATATTGTAGATTAAAAGATTGCTCAAAGAAAATCAAATTCTCTTACATATTGTCTAGCAAATAGAAAAATATAAATATTGAATCTAAAATGATAAAATCGTATTAAATGAATCACATGTAACTATGTAAGTATGTAACTGACTCGGCTAAAGTCGTGGTGCCAACATTAAAGATAATCTCTAAACTAACAAAGCTAGTATAGCATGTAACAAACGGGTCGAACCCAAGAGAACTGAGGCGTCTAGTATTAATATATTTATCAACTAAATATATGGGGGGAAATTAAAGAGAAATATCTAAACTAAACTAATCTATGAAACAAATCTAATAAACAAATAAGTCAAATAAATCAAACAAGTTCATTCAAAAGATCCACTCTGAAATAGTCACTCGATCATAGATTCATCCAGGATACATGGATAACAAGGATATGCAGGACCTTGAATTAGCATTCAAAAGTTCATTCAAAAGAACCTAGTTGCATAGACAACATGTCTAGGTTAAGTTGTTTTCACATATCAGGTTTGTCCACGATCCAAGTAATTCTTCATATTGAAATCTGACTTCGGTGTAAAAAGATGAATTCAAGCTCTTCGAGTTAGCTTTCCAATGACACCGGATTCAGCTCAATTCGACCACTGTAGCTCTAGATATAACCTTTACAAGCAAGAGGTGTCGGGTACACAACTCAAAACATCTTGAAAACTCTTGAAACTTGAATCCTAGTGTCTTCGGCCTAGATATTACAGTTACGCACAAACTCTAACCTAAACACACTCAATATAGCCCTAAAATACAAGACTTAACTTATACTAAAGAGAGCATATCAGTAACGATGAATTCTTTCTATACAATACTTTCACAACATATAAATCTATGTTATTTGAACAAAAACTCTTAGTTTAAATATAAATAAACATTGTAAAAGTTGTTTATATTCCAAATATTATTTATTCATAAAATTAATACTGTGTCTAAACAATTTTTCCATCTAGATTCAAAAATATACAAGTGTTAATAAATTTATGACATAGTTAAAATAAACATGTTATGATAGATCAAATGTGTATTAGTTATTTAAATTGATGTCAATTATGTGCTCATTTTAATTAAAATTTTCTAACCCAATGAATATCTTTATTTTATTATTATTATTTTAAACTCATCTTAAGATATATTAAATTTATCTCTTTTAACATATAAATATTTCACCATTTGAAGCTCTAGAGGTCAAGACAATTTAATCTTTTTGCAAAATAGATTTCTCTGTTCAAAATAGAAAAAAAAATTATATGTGAGAATTTTTTTTCTAAATACTTAATTACATATATTTTACTTAAGAATATAATGTTATAAAATCTAAAGATTTAGCAGCCTATGATATAAAATAGTAACAATTCCATAAGTAAATATCTTAAAGACACTTTTAGTAATATACAATATATAATTAGCACAAAATATATAGTGTTTTATATTGCAATTCAATTAAGTGTTTAGTATGTTTAATCACATAAGATGATATTCAAAAACATAAACACATACGCTAATACCTATAAAATACAAATTTTGTCTCGTCTAACAGACGGACTTGACACAATAGGATATTAATAGTTTATAAGTGAGCTTGACAACAAATGCGCCGAAAAGAGCTCGGACATAATCATTTGACCTTTCAACAGAGAGGGATTGGGGTGGAGAGGGTTGGTTTGGGGTGAAATTGAGGAGCCTAGGCTCCCGTAAAAAAAAAATAGCTAAATAGGCTATCCCCCTATATGAAACCCCCCCTCTCTTTCATTTTCTCTCTCTTCCTCATTTTTTTTCTCTCATCTCTCATCTCTCTCTCTCTCTCTCTCTCTCTCTCTCTCTCTCTCTCTCTCTCTCTCTCTCTCTCTCTCTCTCTCTCTCTCTCTCTCTCTCTCTCTCTCTCTCTCTCTCTCTCTCCTTCTCCCTCTCCAAATCTCCCTCTATCTCCTCTCCTCCCTTTCTCCTTCGATTTTAATTTCTCAGATCTACGCCTGTACAAGTCAAATCTAAGCTCGTGTATGCAAGATCTAGAATCGTACGAGCTAGATCTACGCTCCAACCACCTCGACGAGCCATTCCGCAGCCGCCCTCTTCGACGACTTCTACCACCGCCTCCGTCGCTACCGCCGCCAGATTTGACGGATTTCAGGTATTTTTTTCTTTTTCGACTCCTTTCGGTTTCTTTTCATCCTCAATCTCCCTTTTTTTGGTTTCGACCCAGATCTAGACTCATACGAGCAAGATCTAGGCTCCTATGAGCCAGATCTGGGCTCGTTCGAGCCAGATCTAGCTAGATCTCGGCTTCAACGAGCTAGATCTGGGCTTGTTCGAGCCAGATCTAGGCTCGTACGAGCTAGATCTAGGGTTGGGTTTTTTGGTTTTTAGCTTTTTGGTTTTTTGGATGATAAGTTCATTTTTGGGGGTTTGGGATGATTTCATGATTTTGGGTGATGACAAGTGGTTTTTTATGAGTTTTGAGCAATTTAAGTTTGTTCTACGGATCTGACTGATGACAAGTTTTTTTTAGGGTTTTTGGGATGATTTTATGAGACTGGGTGATGACAAGTTGTTTTTAATATGTTTTAGCGATGACAAGTTTTTTTTTGTGTTTTGGTGATTATAAGTTTGTTTTACAAATCTGAGTGATGACAAGTTTGTTTTAATGTTTAATTTTGGGATGATTTTGGGTGATGACAAGTTAGTTTTACGGATCTGACTGATGACAAGGTTTTTAAAGGGGTTTGTAATGATTTTATGGGACTGGGTGATGACAAGTTGTTTTTAATGGGTTTTAGCGATGACAAGTTTGTTTTTTATGTGTTTTGGTGATTATAAGTTTGTTTTACGAATTTGGGTGATGATGAGTTTGTTTTAAGGTTTTTGGGATGATTTCATGGTTCTAGGTGATGACAAGTTCGTTTTTATGGATTTTGGCGATGACAAGTTCGTTTTTAATGTGTTTTGGTGATGACAAGTTGTTTTACGGATCTGGGGGTGATGACAGGTTTGTTTTAATGTTTTTTGGATGATTTTATGGGTTTGGGTATGTTTTTGAGTGATGACAAGTTTGTTTTACGAGTTCGGGTGGTGACATGTTTTATTTTGCATTGTTAAATTTGTATATATATATTACTTATAATTATGGCCCATTAGCTCAAATGGTAGAGCAATGTGCTTGATGCACAATAATGTGGGTTCAAATCCCACATAGGTCAATCACTGATGACAACGTGAATGATGGGGTTTACCTCAACTTGTCATCAGATGACAAGTTGAGTACGTGAATGGTGAGTTTTATTTAAACTGGTCATCACTGATGACAAGTGTTTTGTACGTGGACTGATGACAAGTAACTTGTCATCTGATGACATGTTACTTGGCATCACTAATGACAAGACGGTCAACGCTTGATGGTGATAAGGGTGCTGACGTCATCAATGACATATGATGACGTCATCTTGTAAATTTAAAAAAAGGTAGGGGCAAAATTGGAAAAAATCCTATGGGGGCTCAATTTTTTTTCCTTGTAGCCTATTTTGCTCAATATTTTCCCCCATGGGTTCGAAACCCATTTTCTTCTTCAACAGACAAGCCAAACCCCCTAGCCATTATTCAATTTCGCTAATTCAAGTAGTAAGATTTGGAGTCATTAAATTAGAGAAATTTGTCGAAAACCATCCGTATGATAGGCCATGTTACCCTAAACCATACGGATTATCAAATATTATTTTGAACCACCTGTATGATGGGTTTCGTTAAAAAAACCACCCCAACCTATATTCCGTTTAAAAATCGTCAGCTACGGGTGGCCACGTGGAATTAAATATTTTTCCTTTTCTTATAAACACTTTAACAACTAAAAAATATAAATAACCCAAAAACATCAATTCCACCCCAAAACAAAATTTCTGCCCTAATTCGAACCACCCACGACTACACTCTTAGGTGATGGTTAAAAGCAACGAAGAAGCTGGCGACTGAGGTGCAATTCAAGTTTCAATCGAAGGTCAACAAGAACGGACAAAGCGATTGAGCTTGGGCGAGCATTGATGCGACCTGGTCCCGAGCCCGGATCAATCATGGCTAGCCCAGGACCATGGCGTCCACCTTGGGTCCCGACATGCTCATTTATTATATATATTTCCCTACTTAGCATTGTTTATTTATATCATGTTTCCGTATTATTACTATTCTGCGCGTATGTCTTCTTATGCTTAAGAGACCGGCCCATTTAGCTAGAATAAATCCCATTAGGTTTAGCTTTGCTTCCATTCGATTTCTATTTAAACCATTGATGTAATCTTTATTTCTCACGTTAATAATGAAATCCAAAGCTTGAGTCCAAGATGTGTTTCCTCCTCCCATTGTGTCCGACGTGACCTGACTCGGCTAAAGTTGTCGTGCCAATATCAAAAATAATCCATAAACTAGCAAAACTAGTATAGCATGCAAGTAGAGGTCGAACCCAAGAGAATCTAGTTTCCTATGCAGTTTCAGTTCAATCACAAAGCACAATCAGGGGGAGTTGCAAAGAGTTTTGTTATCAATATTAAGAAAACAGAGTTCATTCAGACAATTCCACTTTTGTAATCAATCGATCATCAATTCATCCACTTCTTTATATTCCCTGGTCAATTTTAATCCTTTTCTTAATTATTCACTAGTCCATGGTCATAGAGAAACTATGATATGACCAAGGACGCTTAATTCAAATCATGAAATGAATACAAGGATAGTAGGAAATTGAATCATGCAATCAAGCCACGCATCTCATGCATAAAACAACCATTGAATACTCTTCTTAAACCTAGTTCACAGTCCTAGATAAGAGTTGTTTCAAGAATAGGAAAGATGCATAGACAACAACCGATCCTAATTCAAAGTATAGTTCTAAGTCACATAAACAAGGTGATCAGGCTTATAACATCAAACAAAGATCATGGGATGAAGAACAAGAGTATCAATAATGACCTAAGGATAAAGAAGTTACAAGAATTTCACGATTTCATAATAGGGCTTCCTTGATTGAATAAACTCTAAGGGAGATTAGTTCTCCATAATACAAGAGAGCTAAACAATTAAGTTCTAAGAATATTGGATCCCTAAAACCTAGGACATAGATCCCCTTATATAGACCCAAGGAACATTGTTGGATCGTTAATATAACAGAGGGACGTCCTTTACTTAGGTAAAGGCGTCCTTTGGTCAGGCGTCCTTACGAGGTGTAAGGGCGCCCTTTAGTTGTGCAGCGGAAATGAAAACTAAACAGGTGAACTTAGTATAAAATGAACACAATGATTTATAGAGGAACCACTCAAGACCAAGTAGTCCTTGAGTGTAAACCTCTACCTCCTTGGAGGATTTTTGAATAGATTTTTCCTTTCTTATTAAACGTCCTTACGTTGTACTGGCGAGTTCTTTACACTTCTCTGGCACTTAGACAGCGTCCTAAGTCCACTAGTAAAGTCCTCCTTTAAGCTTACAACCTAAGCGAGTTTAATCTTCTAAAGGACTTCTATCCCTACGTCTTATAGTACGTTGTAGGACTCTCTCTCTTTCTTTTTGGGTTTTATGAGTTACAAACAAGTTGTGGTTTGGGTTACAATTCTCACTCGATCTAACACAAGCCTAGAACTTTTCTTGAGTGTTCTTGAGCTTGTTCTTCGTGTTCTTGAGTGAGTCGCTTTCCTCTGATTCTCTCTGAATATTCTCTGAAAGCGTTGATGTCACAATAAATGCTTTTGGCTATTTATAGGACTTGGGGAAGGGCGTCTTTCATCTTCTGACGATCATGCCCTTCATGGACGTGGCTACAGAATCTTCCTCTACGTAGTATGGCGGTGATGAGGAAGCTTCCTGTATCCAGCTGTGTGGGATGGACTCCGCTACACGATCTGCCGCCACATGTTGATGAACTCTGCTACAAGATCGTCCGCCACGTAGTGTTGGACTCTGCTACAGGATCGGTCTCCACATGTCCTGGATGATAAAATGTTGTCGAGTGATGTCATCTTGTCGGCTGGTGAGTAAGGACGCTTTGCTTGCGTTCCTACTTGCTTGGGACTCCGTCCTTGCTCAAGTAGTCTCTTGCTGGTACTTACTTCCTAGTAGCTAGCGTCCCTAAGCCTAGGGAACGCTTCACACACTTGTTGTCCTTTTTGTCACTAGCGTTCCTGAACACTTGGACAAATTTATTAGAATCAAAGTGAGTTTGTCATATCAAAACTAAGGGACGGTTGTGTGGTACACTAACAAGTACACAAGCATCCTTGATAGCGTCCCAACAATTTCCCCCTTTTTGATGATGACAAACTCTTCAGCAAAATAGTATTGGCATTGGAACTTAGCATGCATGAAAACTTAGAAGCGTCCTCTAACACTTAGAAGAATTTTTGTGAGCACAAGTTTTCATTCTTTGATTCTCTCACTTTTGGATCTTAAGGAGAGAGTAGTGTCTTAGAAAACTTTCTAAGCGTCCTCTTATTTATTCTAGCACGGAGTTCCTTAGACCTTTCACTAATAGTTCCCCCTTAACACTTGCTTATTCTAGATAACTATTTTATAGCGCATCTCTGCAAAACTACACTTACCCCTTTTGGCATCATCGAAAAGGATAACAAGTGATAAGGACGTTAGCATAAAAACACAACTATAGGCAGTGGAACGCTTAAACAAACACAATGCAAGCAAACAGTGGAACTTCCATTCAAACAAAAGTAGATTAAAGTCATTACAGACCCAGAGTTAAGTGTTTGAAATAAAAGAAGCATAGGCAAAACATGAGTTGGAATAAAGAGGATGGGGCGGCGATCACTGGGGACGACGGCTTTGATCTTGGTAGAACTTGAGAAGCTTCTCATGTAGTTCCGCAGACTTAGTGAAAGCCGTTGACAAGTCCTTGAGAGAATTTAGAATGAGGCACTGATTCTGAAGTATTGCAGCCATGAGTTCTGAAGGAGGGTACTGCTCTGGATGGTCTGGGCAGGAATAGGCGCAAGACCAGTGCTTGAGGAAGGGGCGTCCATATGAGGAGGAGGAGGAGAGTTTGCCATCAATAGCTGATTAAGAGCTCCAAAGTTGACGACGGGCTCTTCTTCAGAAGCTGGCTCTTTACTCATAGAAGCAAGACGTTCTTGTTCGGCCTATAGAGCGAGCCGTTCTTGCTCTTTCTTCTTGGCTTCAGCTTTTGCCTCTAACTGTTTCTTAATGGATGGCAGCTCCTCATTATATCTGATCTCAACAAGTCCCTTCTTTGGATTCCAATTAAGTCCCAGCTGCTCAGTGGGGGCAGAGTCATCATAAGCATT
Organism: Polygonum maritimum; assembly: GCA_963924305.1. NCBI lineage: Eukaryota > Viridiplantae > Streptophyta > Magnoliopsida > Caryophyllales > Polygonaceae > Polygonum > Polygonum maritimum. The sequence goes on from OZ002734.1 coordinate 10,377,153, forward strand.
TTGAGACTTAAGAATCAGCTTGACTAGGCCAGGGTACGGCAAAGCATGACGCTTCCTCCCACACTTGCCATTTGTTGCATAGCAATTTTGGCAAGTTAATGGGGTGGTGATTGAGAAAGGCGTCCAACAATATGCAGTCATGAGTTTGAGCCACTGAACGCTTCTCTTGCCTAAGAAGGACGGCACGGCATATAAAGTAGTGTGCAATAGCTCCAACCTTGGACATAACATGAGCCACTCTGTTCGTCCCATAGGGTCTTTTGCCTTTGAATATCCTTTCAAGGAGAGCAATCTCTTCGTCGTCTGTCATCTCAAATCCATTTTCAGGGAGAGAGCTAAGAGCATTGGACGGCGGCTTCTGAGTGCTCAGTCCCATAAAAGCACGGACTTGGCGTTCATTTACAAAGGTAGGCTCATCATGTATTTTAAAGTGCAGCATACCGGCCTTGGATTTGAATCGAAGGCTCTTGAAGAAGGCTCAAATCTGGTCATTATTTATTTCTGTTGGAGTAGGACCAATATTCAGCCATCGTTGGAAACGTAAGAGCTCAAGGAATTTCTGTACTTCTTCATCATCGAAGGATGCAAGCCATTCTTCTGAGTAGGCCAAGGGGCCTAGAATGTTTACGGGCCCGTCGTCCTCCTTTCTCTTTTTGGAGCGCTTTGGGGACTCAGGCTCTTCTTCATCATCATCAGAACTGTCCTCAGAGTCCTTAGCGTCCTCTATTTCTTTTTCAGCGTCCTTGGCACCAGCGTCCTCTGTGCCTCGGACTGATTCAGCATTACCACCAACAGTGGTCTATTTAGCTTGGGAGGGGGCTTTGCTTGGGGACGGCTCTCCTGCGTCCTGAGCTTTTGTTTCTTTGTTAGGGGAAGGTTCAGCGTCCGCAGGGACTTAAGATTCTGTTTGGATTGTGGGGGAGGGTTGATTTTGTGGGGTTGGTTGGGGGTTGAGGATGAGAAGGTTTTGGTCATAGGTAGGGATTTCTGTAGCGTCACGCTCAAGCTCATCAGATAGAGTAGGCTCGGCGTCCTTTTGTTGAGCGACTTGGTGCTCACCAACGTCCTCAATTAATTCGACATTTTTAGCTTCTTCGACAGCAGGAGCACTCTCAACACCTTCTGCCTCATCATTGGAGTCCGTTGTGATATCAACAAAAGGGAAGGACTCACCGGCAGGCGTTCGTAGACTCTTCTCAGAAGAACTTGATGAAGAGGAACTTGAGGTGGAGATGTGCTCTGGCTCAACAACTTCTTGGACCAGAACCCTTGGTGTTTCACCGGTTTTACGGCGTCTGAAGGTATGCTCAAGGGTAGGACGTTTCTCTGCGTCCTCTAGGCCAGACTCAGATGAAGGACGGCGGGACCTGGGAGTCTCGGGGTCCTTGGGGGGAGAGATGTGAATAGGGGCTGAAGGGAAGTTGGCTAGATTTAGTGGGGAAGGACAAAAGGGAATGAGAGTGTTGGCCTTTGAGGGTTTTGGGGAAGGTGGAGGAGTTGGAAGTTGAGTAATTTTAAGAGCGGGTTGGGGGGCAAGATTTGATTTCTTGGAGGGTTTGGACGGGCCTTTTGAGGAGCTTGGCCTTTTAGTAGAGGAGGGGACGGTGGAAGACTTAGCCTTTTTGAGAGGCCTTGGGTCATGTTTTCTTTTGGAGCGTCCCTCCGACAAGTCTTTGGGGAACTTGTCCACTATTTTGGTAGGCTTGGAAGGGGCGATTGATTTGGAGGTTTTAGAGAGAGGGGAAGGAGGAGCAGGGCGTTTAGCTGGCAAAATTGACTTTGTTGGATTTTGAGGAGGTGGGGGAGAAGGACTAGGTAAACGGTTTCTCAGCATTTGGAAGGCTGGGGAGTCCTTAGGGTACATGGGCAAATCTGGCAGAGTAGCATTATGTAGATCTGGAATTAGATGAAGAAGAGGAGCAAGATTCTCACCACCGTACTACGAGAAGAAAAGTACGTCCTCCATTCTCCCTGGCAAGTCCTTGTAGTTGTTCTTGTGGAGGCCATGAATAACAAACCGTTCCACGAACTTCTCAAAGTTCCTTGTTTTTACGGCGTCCTACTTGACGTCCTTTGTGTCCATTCGCTCTCTGATAAGCATGTAGAGCGTCTTGGGTTTCTTATGATGAAGTCCACCAGAGATTCATTGCGAACGATCTGTTTTGGCTTTTCAAGCGTATGGGACTTCACAAGCTTTCTTCTCTTGCCACCGGCAGAAGATCCGGCCACGTTCCCTAGAAGTTGAGACATTTTTTGATGATTTCTAGAGTGAGAAAGTCGTCGGAAAACTAGAGAGAGGGCAGAGCGATTTGAGAGCAGGGAAGTTGGTGAGAATAATAAATGACTGAGAGCAACTGTTGCGGCCTTATATAGAGGAAGCGGTGGCACAAGCTGTAATTAAAACTGATATCATGTGCGACATGTGGCATAACTTCCCTCTTAAGATTTGAGCAAGTACAACGGTCACTGTTCAAAAGTTCAAATTTTCAAATTTCTGACACTTCAACTTCTTCTCAAAACAGAACTGGCATCCTCTTTTACAAACAACTTGCGTCCTCACATACTTAGCAAAAATCACCTCTTTTAGCAAACCAAGAGCCTTAGCAACCGTCCTTGTGATCACCTTGCGAACCATTTGAGAACAAAGCAAGTACGTCCCGTAAAAGAAAATATGATGCTCATAGGACGCTTTTGGAGAGTTCTCGGCTAGGGTAAGCTTAGAGTTCCCATCATTTTGGCTTATGATGCGGGTTGGGTGATCAGGTATACTCTTTTCAAGACAAATAGAGAAATTAAATGGCGTTCCAAAGTAGCAAACACATGAAGTTTTAGACTAGCGTCCTTGCAAATATGAATTCAATGCATGATAGTCCTTAAACACTTGGAATCTACTAAACATAGCCAATCACTGAGGGAATAGTAGAACGGGACTTGCTACTTAAAAGTTATCATCCCCAAGAGCAACCTGAGATGCTCATAGGGACGTCTATCAAGCGCCTTAGTGAAAATATCAGCGATTTGGTCTTCAGTCCTTACATGCTCCATACTAATAAGTCATAGTTCAACATTATCACGCAAGAAATGATGCCTTATATGAATATGCTCTGTGCGTGAATGAAAAACAAGATTCTTAGAGATTTCAATAGCACTTTTATTATCACAACGAATGGGAATAGTTTCAAGATTGATACTGTAGCCCTCAAATTGATATTTGGTCCAGATGACTTGTGAACAACACGAGGCAGCAGCAACGTATGCAGCTTCCGCAGTTGAAAGCGCCACAGAGTTCTGTTTCTTAGATCCCCAAGAGACTAAGCATGAACCAAGGAACTGTGCTATTCCTGAAGTGCTTTTCCTATCGTTCACATGACCAGCATAATCAGCGTCCGAGTAGCCAACGAGCTTAAAGGACGTCTTCCTAGGGTACCAAAGGCAAAGAACATCGCGTCCCTTGAGATAGCGAAAGATCCTCTTGACTTCTTGCATGTGGGACTCGTCTGGACTCGCTTGGAAGCGTGCACACAAGCCAACGGCGAACATGATGTCGGGACGGCTTGCGGTCAAATAAAGCAAAGATCCAATCATTCCTCTGTAAAGCTTTTGATCAACGTCCTTTCCTTGTTCATCTGCGTAAAGACGCGAATTGGGAGAACAAGGAATAGCAACTGGCTTGGACGTATTCATCTCGTACTTCTCAAGCATTTCATGAACGTACTTCTGTTGGTGAATACGCGTCCCTTCCTTAAATTGATTTATTTGAAGTCCCAAGAAGAAATTGAGTTCTCCGATGAGGGACATCTCAAACTCACTACTCATTAAGGACTTGAACTCATCTACAAGTTTCATGTTAGTACTACCAAAGGCTATATCATCAACATAGACTTGGGCAATCAAAATGTCCTTGTGAACTTTCGTAATGAACAAAGTTTTATCAATTGAACCTCTTGTGTATCCATGAGACAAAAGAAAGGATGCAAACCTGTCGAACCATGCACAAGGGGCTTGCTTGAGTCTAAAAAGAGCTTTGTCTAAGTAGTTTACATGATCTGGGCGAGAGGCGTCCTCGAAGCCAGGCGGCTGAGCAACATACACTTCCTCTTTGAGTTTTCCATTGAGAAAGGCAGTTTTGACGTCCATCTGAAATAACTTGAATCCCTTGTGCGCGGCAAAGGCAATAAGGAGACGGACGGCCTCAATTCTAGCAACAGGAGCAAAGGTCTCATCATAGTCGATCAATTCCTTCCCCTTGCTTGAATCCTTGAGCCACCAGTCTTGCCTTGTTCCTAGACACATGCCCACTTTCATCAAGTTTGTTTCTGAACACCCAGCGCGTCCCAATGATGTTTTTGCTTTTTTGGATGAGGGACGAGAGTCCAAACTTTGTTCCTTTCAAACTGATTGAGCTCTTATTGCATTGCTTGAATCCAGTTAGCGTCCTGGAGTGCTTCCTTGATGTTTTTTGGTTCCACCATAGACACAAAAGCATGGAAAGAACAGAAAGCCAAATTTGCACTCTGGGACATGCTTGCAGCTGACCTTGTTTGAACACCTTGAGAAATATCTGAGACAATCTGAGAAGTTGGGTGGTCCCTAGAGAAGCGGGACTCCCGTTGAAATAATTGAACAAATCTTGGATCAATGTCTCCATCAGAATCATTACTATCATTTGAGCATCGTCCTCAGTGTGTTCCCCCTCAAAGAGAGCGTCCACACCTTGACGTTGCTCACCTTGTTGACTTGATTCAACCACATCTTGTTGAACTGGGGATTCACTACGAGAGGGAACTCCCTGAGCAACACTCGGAGCGTCCACTGAGACTTCTTCTGGATTTGGAGTAGCGTCCTTAGGAACATAGTATTTTCCAGAGGACCATTCTTCAACTTCGTCTTCAGAGTCGTCCTGTTGTTGTGACGATGAGCGTTCTTTCTTACTTTGTTTTTCTTTATGAGAAGAACTCTCTTTGAACACAACATGAATACTCTCCTCAAGCTTAAGAGTCCTTTTGTTGAAAACTCTATATGCTTTGCTTGTGAGGGAGTACCCAAGGAATATGGCTTCATCACTCCTTGCATCAAACTGTCCAAGTCTTTCTTTGTCGTTGTTGTGGACGAAGCACTTGCAACCAAAAACTCTAAGATAGTCGATGCGAGGCTTCCTTCCATTCAACAAATCATAGGACGTCTTCTTTAGTAGGGGACGGATCATGGCACGATTGATGATGTAGCAAGCTGTAGCAATAGCTTCCGCCCAGAAGTACTTGGGGACGCTATTCGCTAAAAGCATAGTCCTTGCCATATCCTCCAGCGTCCTGTTCTTTCTTTCCACAACTCCATTTTGTTGAGGAGTTCTTGGAGCTGAGAAGTTGTGGGAGACGCCATGTTGATCACAGTAGGCCAAGGGCAAGTTCCACTTGTTTGATGAAGACTTTGAATGCATTGAAACAATCTGCTTTTGACACCAAGAAAAGAACCCAAGTGAATCGAGAAAAATCATCTACGAGAACGTAAATGTACCTTTTTCCACCGTAGCTCAGCGTCTTCATTGGTCCACAAAGATCCATATGGAGAATTCCAAAGGCTTCTTCGTACTGGCTTCATTTTTGGACTTGAAGGACGTTCTTGTTTGCTTCCCTTTGATACAGGCTTCGCACTGTTCAACTTTTTCAGGATCAATTCGGGGAAGTCCTTTCACAAGATTTCTTTGGTGTAGCTTAAGGATTGTGCTTAGTCCAGCATGGCTAAGACGGCGATGCCAGAGGTCAGCGTCCTCCTTTGAAACAGATAGACACAACTCTGATTTGGGCTTGAACTCTTGGTTGAAGATGTAGACATTGATCTAGCGTACTCCTTTGAGAACAACTTTGTTTGATTTCTTGTTGAGAACGAGGCACTCCTTTGAGTCAAATGTGACTAGGTTTTCACCTTGATCACACATTTGAGAGACACTAAGAAGGTTAAAGCCAAGTCCTTCAACAAGACTGACATTTGAAGCTTTGATGGACGAATTGAGAATAGCAGTTCCAGTCCCTTTGATCTTTCCCTTGGCCTTGTTGCCAAACGAGACAGTTCCTCCCGTGGCACTACTTTTGATAGAAGTGAGATGGATCTGGCTTCCTGTCATGTGATTTGAGGCACCACTATCAATGATCCATGGGCATCCCCTCACTCCCACCTGCCAAAACAAAGTTAGTGTTTGGCGACCCAGGCAAGGTGTTCCTTTCCTGGTTCGTTACAGAAATAGAACTCCGGTTCTGGCATGTAGTCATTTATATTAACATCATTTGAGATAGCATGCTTTCAGAAAGAACTTCTAGAACGTCTAGGACGCCTAGCATTAGTCTTAGGGACGGACTCAACATTTTCATTGTTAGTCCTAGCAGCTTTTCCACTTTCAATGTCTTCCTTCAGTTTTACACAATCATATTTGAAGTGGTCTCCTTGTCCACAATACCAGCACGTCCTGTAGTAAGTACCAAGGTAGTACTTCTTATTGGGACGTTGGATCTTGTTCTCTTTCATCTTTTGAGGGTTACAAACTTTAGAACCTTCCCCCTTAGCAATTTTTTTATAGATCCTATGACTTGTGGAGTTAGTGTAGTAGTCCTCTTGACCTTTCTCTCCACTCTCTAGGACTCTAATCCGCTCAAGAAGGTTCTTAGTTTTCTCCCTTTCTAGTTCAAGTTCTGAAGTTTTGCTTGCCTCAAAGTCGCTTGGGAAAGAGTTCCTAGAGTCAGACTCATAGCCTAGTCCTCTTTTGGCTGGGACAAAAACTATTGGCCTGACTTCCTCAATGATAGGACTCTTTCCGAACACTTTCACTTCTTTCCAAAGCTTTGTGTTCTCCAGTTTAAGACACATCACTTCAGTTTTCAGGGATTTACTTGCTTCACATGAGGACTCTAGTTGTAAAGACACTGTAGCATAGTTCTGACATTCAACTACTATGTTTTCATCTTCAAGTTTATCCATTCTATGTTTCATTGCAAGACTTTCTTCCATAATTTTACCAATGAGTTTAATAAGCTTTCATTTTGAACAATTCTCTAAGGAACGCATTATGGAATCGTGTGTTACCTCTGGTTCATTTTCTGAGGCGTTCTCTTCAACAGTTGGGGCGTCCTCCATTGCCATGTACGCGACTTGATCTTCTTGTTCCTCATCACTTGAACTAAGATCATCCCATGCAGCTACGCACGCTCCAATGAGAGCTTTCTACTTCATTTCCTTAGAGGACATTCCCGTGGTACACTTCTTAGCAAAATGTCCTTTCCTGTTACATTTGTAACAAGTGAGTTCTTTCATTTCTGCCTCTGTGCACTTGGGGCTTTCCTTCTTGTAAGGCATTTTGTGCTTGTTGAAGTACTTGTTCCTTTTACCATAGGAACGGAGAGCTTTATGAATAAGGGAAAGTTCTTCCTCCTCATCAAGCAGTTCCTTTGACTTGCTTTCTTTCTCCTTTAAAGCTTGGACACGCATCTTCTCACGGTTCTCATTCTTATTGGCGTCCACCATCAATGCTAGTTCCTTTTGGCGACGTAGGTACTCAGCGTACTCTGGTGTTGTTGATGCCAAAGCAAGATCTGTTTGAGGGTTCCGTCCTAGCTCAGCCATGTCAGAGTTCCTTCTTGACTCATACTGCCTCAGCTTCCCATAGATCACTTCCATGTCAAGCGTCTTGTTGGCTTGATTCTCCGTGAAAGTAGTTCTATCGAAGTTCCAAATTCCTGTTAGTCCATCAATGAATACTTGAACTCTGTTCCTCATTGAGACTTCAGCTTCTGGAATACCCAAGTTCTTCATCTTGGTGACAAGAGCTTCAAAACGGTATGAGTAGTCCTTAACCGTTTCATTGGGCAGCATTCTGAAAGCATATAACTCTCTTTTGATTTCGAGCTAAACGTCCTCCTTCATCTCAACAGTTCCTACGTGGTACTTCTCCAGAGCTTCCAACTGTAGTTTGGCTGTTGCCAAATTGCTAACTCTGGTGGTGTCCCTTTCGCAGAGGGACGCTTGGAGAAAACATATTGCAGTAGCATTTGTTTCTATCAGCTTGAATTCATCAGGACCCCACTCGTCCTCTTTGTCAGCTTTGTCAGCAGGGACTTTGAGGTCACCCTTCATGATCACTTTCCAACATTGATAATTCTGACTCTTGCAGAAGTTCTCGAACCTTATCTTCCAGCGATTGAAGTTGCCGTCCGTCAGGCGTGGAGGCTTCACAAAAGAGATTCCTATTGGTTCCATGTCCATTTTTCACCTGCAACTCAACAAAATCTAGAGCGCCTACTCTGATACCAATTGTAGGATCGTTAGTATAACAGAGGGACATCCTTTACTTAGGTAAAGGCGTCCTTTGGTCAGGCGTCCTTACGAGGTGTAAGGGCGTCCTTTAGTTATGTAGCGGAAATGAAAACTAAATAGGTGAACTTAGTTTAAAATGAACATAATGATTTATAGAGGAACCACTCAAGACCAAGTAGTCCTTGAGTGTAAAGCTCTACCTCCTTGGAGGATTTTTGAATAGATTCTTCCTTTCTTATTAAACGTCCTTACATTGTATTGGCGAGTTCTTTACACTGCTCTGGCACTTAGACAACGTCCTATGTCCACTAGTAAAGTCCTCCTTTAAGCCTACAACCTAAGCGAGTTTAATCTTCTAAAGGACTTCTATCCCTACGTCCTACAGTACGTTGTAGGATTCTCTCTCTTTCTTTTTGGGTTTTTTGAGTTACAAACAATTTGTGGTTTGGGTTACAATTCTCACTCGATTTAACATAAGCCTAGAACTGTTCTTGAGTGTTCTTGAGCTTGTTCTTCGTGTTCTTGAGTGAGTCGCTTTCCTCTGATTCTCTTTGAATATTCTCTAAAAGCGTTGATGTCACAATAAATGCCTTTGGCTATTTATAGGACTTGGGGAAGGGCGTCTTTCGTATTTTGATGATCATGCCCTTCATGCACGTGGCTATAGGATCTTCCTCCACGTAGTATGGCGGTGATGAGGAAGCTTCCTGTATCTAGCTGTGTGGGATGGACTCCGCTACAGGATCTGCCGCCACGTGTTGATGAACTCTGCTACAGGATCGTCCGCCACGTAGTGTTGGACTCTGCTACAGGATCGGTCTCCACGTGTCCTGGATGATCAAATGTTGTCGAGTGATGTCATCCTGTCGGCTGGTGAGTAAGGACGCTCTGCTTGCGTTCCTACTTGCTTGGGACTCCGTCCTTGCTCAAGTAGTCTCTTGTTAGTCCTTACTTCCTGGTATCTAGCGTCCCTAAGCCTAGGGAACGCTTCACACACTTGTTGTCCTTTTTGTCACTGGCGTTCCTGAACACTTGGACAAATTTATTAGAATCAAAGTGAGTTTGTCATATCAAAACTAAGGGACGGTTGTGTGGTACACTAACAAGTATGCAAGCGTACTTGATAGCGTCCCAACAAACATGCTCTCCGAACTACATAAGGTAAGAGGCAAAGATAAGAAAAAGAAGGCCATACCCATCATCGAAGCAGACAAAGAAGGTCCATCGAGTATAAGAAGCTATAGTGGAAAAGGAGGTGCATGTGTTGTTGGCATGTGAGAAAATGAGTGCATTTTAATTTTTGTAATGCCTTCATGCTATCATAGCACATCTTTTTGGTAAAATAACTTTTTGTTTCTTGACCAAACAAAGAGGTCATACCCACTTACGTTCTCTATAGATTTTTGAATACTACATTCTAAGAATCTCATGGTATCCATATTTGGCTATTTTGAATGAGTTGTATCTAGAGCTATCTGATGCCTCTCTTAGTGTTGGTTTCTTCTTGAGCTTGATTTGTTCAAAACAAAGGTAGGCCACCAAATGCGGGAAATCCTACAAAGAGAGCAAACATATCAAAGAGAGAAGACAATTTAAATTACATTATCTTCCTTATTGTTTTCTCCTTTGAAATCACAATTTAGTTCTAAATTTAGAATGTTTTTCAATTCATCTTCCTCTAACATCCACCTTTAGACCCTTGAATGAACAAAACAATATCGTTTCTCGGGGATTTTGCATCCCCCCACAAATGCATCATATTTGTTCCTTATCATCGTCTCCTCATTATGCTTTAATTTTAAAATCCTCCTTATATGTGCAGCCATAAATCTATTTCAAATTCATATTCTTCATGTGCATATAGGAATTGACGTCAAATACCAATAACTCATTCTTCACCTTGTCAATTACTCATTCAGGTATCTTACACATGCGCATTTGAATTTTCCACCTTGTCACATACTCCTCATGAAATCCTTAATTTTCCTTTTTATATGAATTTCGATTGATTTGTTCATATTATAGAAAATACCATCTTCATCTACGACTGCGACATCCAGTCATGGCAGAAGTAGACTTGGAGATTAATAAGCCAAAACAACACCACAACAAAATCCACAATGAGCTTGAGGATATGAAAGTGGCATCAGAAACTGCAAGCCTCAGATGTAGGATTGATAGCAATTTCTCTGGTAGGATATCGTGGTCCACCTTAGATCTTGAAAGCCTATTAGAGCCCCAAGAGGTCACTAAGGAAAACAATATAAATATCGAGAATGGCAAGTTGAAGCATTTGGATAACAAGTTCTCAAATAAAGACACGCTCATTGACATAATAAACATGGATTCCAACAAATTAAAACCTACAAAAGGTCAAACAGAAAAACAATTGGTAGAGAGCGAAAAGATGGTGGAACAATTGAAGGCGGAAGTTCAAAGGCAGAAGGATTCTGAGAAAAGGTTGTATGATTTATTCACGACACAAACATTGCAACTAGAGCAGGCACATATATTCATTGATAAGTGGAAGCATAGGATGGGATTTGTCGATGATAGACCTGGAATAACTAGTTATGAGGAGAATTCATGGTTACGATTACAGGTTGAGAGGTTAGAGAATGAGCTAGGGATCTTGAGAAATGGACAAAATCCATGGGATGAGGTTATGAGGCTTAGGAAGGAGCTGGAGCAGGCAATTGAGGCAGAGGACAAGAGCAAGAGGGCCATGGATGATCTTGCTGTGGTGATCAAAGAAGTGGCTGTAGAAGCCAATCAAGCTAAAGAGAGGCTTGCAACAACAAAGCAACAACTTGGAATTATGAAAGAGGAAACAAAGAATTTGAAGTCCATGATCACGATCAAAGAGAAGGCACATCACCTAGCTTTAACTGAAGCAAAGAGTATAGAGGAGAAGCATCAAGCTGCTTTAGGTGAAGCAAAGAGGGAGAATGAATCATTGAAAGCGACCATTGATCGCCTTAAGATAGAGTTCAAAGGATCACAACCTGAAAAAGAGATTGGATTTGTGGACTTTATAAATAAGGAGGAACAAGAGAAAGCCAATATGCAACAAGAGAAAAATAAGCTTCTTGACTCTTTGAATGAGGCAAAAGACGAGTCCCGGACACTAAGAGACATTCTTAAGAAAGCAAAGGTTGAAATTGCCCAACTCAAGGAGTCTCAGGTAGAGAAGGAGAAGGAATTCATTGCTCTTGCTCAAGAGACGGAATACCTTAAGAAAAACGAGGCTCCAATTGACAAAGAGAACATCAAGGAGTCAAAGAAACAAATCCGGTCCCAATCAAGGAAGGATCCAAAGGTAGAGGAAAAGGAGCAGAGGAAGGGCAGGAAAGAGAATTGTTGCGAAAAGGACACAAAAGGAGGTGGACGATCCAGTGGGGAGTTGATAGGAAGGTGGAGATCAACCGGGGATTTAAAATCATATGGAAAGTCAATAGGATCATTTGGTTCATTAAATGCTCTTTTGTTGTCATCAAAGAACAAGGAGTTGGAAAAAGAGGAGCATGAGACGGATGAGAGACTTACAGATTCAATATTTGATATTGTACATCCGGTTGCAACCAAGTCTCATCACACAAGATCAGTATCTGCAATCACATTCACCGATGATGAGAGTTCAATCACCTCAGAGGAGTTTGACAGCTTGGAAAGGCCACAAGTTGATGATCTAGACACTGAGAGAGGATCTAACACTAAGAAGAAAGTATTGTTGAAGAAGTTTAGCGAGCTCTGGAGGAAAAAGGGTCACCATCGTAGTAATAGCCTTGTTAGTCATAGTTAGGTTCAATCACATAATTATTAACAAAAAGGTCCAAAATCAAATGGAGGTGGCAATTGATTAATGCATTGGAGATGATGTTTATTTATTTTCTTGCTTTCTACAATTGGCGAAGTTGTTTCCTCATGCAAGCTCTATTTGCTTCCGTGCAACATTTGTTTCATCCATTGTATTATGACCTCATTGATGATTTGTTATAGCTAAGTATTAGGAAATGGTACAAACATGATACAAATTTGTAAAATGCAATATATAGCTCAAAGCTTACAACTCAAAAGCATGAAGTGAAATCAATACAATAAAGCCCAAGTAAATATAAAAAATTAGTTGATAGGTAAGCAACACAAATTTACAAGACCGTCGGTGAAAAATAGTTATAAAGATTGGAAATAAAGAAAAATGTATGTTAAGATGACATAGCAAGCAAGCAAAAGAAAAGCACACAAAAATACATAATAGTGTAGAATCATAGCAAGAGTTCTACATAATGAAAGAGGTAAATTCATAAAGTATTAACTCAAGAAAAGTTGAAATTGTAGCCTAATACTTGTAAATTACAAGCATTAGTTTTGCCCATCATCTTTGGAGGGTGCTTCTTTGACCTCATGGACCCCATCCTTCTTTGACCTCATGGACTCTAGTGGCGGAGCTAAAAACAAATGTAAGTGGAGAGACAATTGAGTTATGCGGATTGACAAGGAATGACAAATATGATCATACATTTCTATATTTTTTGAATGTGAAAGATACAAATTTAGCTAAGCAAAAGAACATTGGCAGAAGAAAATATATTTCAACCACGAATTAAAATAAATTCGTATAAAATATATCAAAGGTCATTCATAAGTTAGATTATCGGTCCAAATGTCAAACCAAACATGTGATAAAGGGGCAACCACTAGTATCTTACTGGTACTAGATTGGAAATAAATTTATTATATCAAGTATAGCCTATAAGTAAAAAGGAAAAGAGTTGTACCATCTACAAGATTCGAACACGAGTTTTTCCGAATGGTGAGATCGATTACCGATTTCTCTAGGATTATCATATCTATAAAAAGGACTGAATATGTAAAATATTTCATATCCACTTAAAGGGAGATAGGTGTCACTGCCCCCATTTGCCCCCTCGCTCTGTCGTTGATGATAATTTCCCTCCATCTCGAAGTAGAAGACCTTGGAATCGAAGTTTGGTGTCAAACAGCTTGGGAATGCCATTGTAGGTGGAGGAGAGCTCGGATTCAATCTAGGATTAGTATCCTCTAATTGTGGAGACGTAGTTATCATTGCCAAGAGCCACGACTGTTGCCGATGATGTTCTAGTAGGCTACCCACAAATGAGTCAACTCCTTGATTTTTAAGTCATCCTTGGCTACGACCATCTCTTCCTACCGTTCTACTTGCTCTCCCAACTTCCCTAAGTATACAAACTCTCAATGCTTTTCATTCATACTAATTATTGCTAACATTTGGACAAAGAAACCTTAACTTATATGCAAGAAGAAGGCATGTTGATTGAAATTTTGAACCTCCATGCCAACAGCAGTAGAAACAAATTGTCCATTTGACCTTTCGAAGTTTTATTTGTTTTCCTTTTAAAATTATTATCTTTGTTTGACCAATATGTTGAATTAGAGTGGAAGCTGATGTGTCCACGCCTAGGCCACATCAAGGAACAAGGCCAAACTCAAGTCAAGGCATGCCCGTGCTCGCGTAAGTGATCACGTCACGATCTGAGGTCCAAAACTTGGCTCCATCACCTCCCATGGCCTATGGCCAAGGCCAAGCACCCCACACACCCGTGCAACATGTGGCCCAATCACCACGCGCAACTACACTTCTTCCGGTGCCATGGCCTTTAGCCGTGCCTACGCCTGTGCCCATGCCTTAGCCCGTCTCAATACCTGTCATGGCCGTGTCCTAGCCGGCGCCGAAACCCATATCACTAAAGCCACAACTGTAACATCCCCGACCAAAGTGCATACATCATTGTGCATTCATTGCATACAATTACACGTAGTATATTTGCATAGCACATGGGGATTTTAAAAGTAATACTGGTTTTCAAACTAAAGTTATTTATGCTTTAAAAATTTTAAAAATAGAGTTAATCAATTGAAGTTTCTAGATTAGATTTACAATAAAGAGAAATTAAGGGTCAAAATTATGTTGTTCCAAATGGAGTTTTTCCGACTTCCTTTGGTGATCGACTTTGAGGTTCTTCATTGTATATATATATACACGTGTGTGTGTGGTGTATGATTTTACTATATATGTAGTGTGGTAGTGTGTGAGTGAAGGGGAACGAGAAGAAATCCGAGGGAGCTCAGAGAGTGAGAGAGAAGGAGGAGGGGAGTTAAGCTGACTTCATCATATAGAAGTTTCGCGTTTGAGGGATGTGGAGTATAAGGATTATTATTTCGTAAGTTTTAATTAGTAAGTTTAATATGATTTAACTAGTTATTGATTTATTTGGGTTTGTTAATTTCCAGATATAGGTTTATAATTGATATTGATCTAGAAATCGGTTGATTTATTGTCGTCAATGGGCGCTTTCAATGGTGGTTATATAGTTATTTAAGAAGTCTTTCTTAGAGGTGAGTATAGACCGGAGATTAAACCTTATATGTTATATGATGTGCTATATATATATATTATGTGTTACATATGTTATATGAATGTGTGTGTGATATATGTTTTCTCCAAAAAAAACCCATGATTGTTTGCATGGAAACTACATTTGCAAATGATATATTATATATGATTGCATGATGCATTTGAGCATATCATATTGACATGAGATCAAAGGATCTATGATTGTCTTGCCTTGAATTTGTAATCACATGAGACCTAAAAGGTCATTTCACATGGGACCTACAAGGTCATATTGCAAGAGGCCTAAAAGGTTATCTCATAGAAGACCTTCGGGTCTATATCACATGGGACCATACGAGTCCATTCACAGGAAGCCCGGGGCTGATTCAGGCTTGAACAATTCACAAAATAATAAACAGGACACATTGGCCTTTACATATGCATAAGTTTATTCATATGGGATTTATAAATATTATATGCATATGAACAGGGATTAATTGTTTGGTTATGAATGAAATAGTTGATGATGATTTATAGTGGGTGAGGTAGGATTCCTCTCCTATGACCCATTTGTTCTTCTAGTGTCCTCAGATACAGGCTCAAAGATTCGATTTCTCCATGTTGTACAACATTGCCTACATCAGAAAGTCAGCTGCTTTCTTCATTGGGGAGCTTCCACGTGGTCTCTTGGGATGAGATGGAAAAGTGACGTCCTCATAAGGACTGTGCCGCCGATGATGTCATCCTTATCGAGCAGCCTTTTTATTTGAATTTGAACGTTGCCATTTTGGCATGCGTTCCTACTCGATAGGGACGACTCCCTTATCTTGGAGAAACTCATTCTTATTCATTATCATGACATTTTTGGTGTCCCTATTCCATTGGGATGGCTATTGTTAGGCCATTAGAAATCCGAGCCCACACCGCAATAGAGGAGAAGCCCATCATCAGAATTATCGCCAACAACCGATTGAGAGAATCCGTTAATTTCGCATATCATTAATGCTGCAACGGTACTGTAGCAACGGGATGATTATAGCGTACAAAATCATAATGGCATGGGCGAGATCTCCGGGATTTGGCCATTAATTGCCAACGGTCAAGTCAAAGGCGAGATCTTAGGGATTGCCTCATTGACTGCCAACGGCTTGATTAAAGCAATAATCTTGAGCATTTATGACAAATATTCTAGCAATTACACCATGAAGATTGAGGGCGAAATCCTTGGGATTTCCTTAATCAATGGGCAACGGCTAATTTGAGGAAGGCAACGCTATAAAAGGCAAGGAAGGCACTCAAGAGAAGAGGGAGGAATACAACTCTCGAACACAATTCTCTACACCCACAAAACACTCTCAAATTCATATGTTCTAGCTATTTCTTTTCTTCTAAGGAGAAAGACGATCTCTTGTAACAATCGAGGAGTTCATATACATACACACGAGCAATACAAACGATCCTAAGCATTCTTCACATTTCTTTGATTATATCTGTTTTGCATTCGTTTATTCAATTTATGTTTGTTATTTCTTCTCGATTTACATCTTATTCATAACTTGTAACGCGTTACGACTTTGTGACTAGGATTCCCTCATCATAGCGAAGTAACACGTTTACGTGGTTAATTCGCCCAAGACAGCTATCACTTGTTGTCCCTTTCTCTTGATGATCGTCCCTGGAAGGATTCCTGGTATATATACTCGGACAACTTATTAAAAAACATTGAGTTTGTAATTATCAAAACTAGGGACGAAAATCGTTGATCCGGTGTTAATAACTGACGTCCCATAACACCATCTCAACAATTTCCCCAATTTTGATGATGGCAAACCCTTAGCAAAATAAGCACAGTTAAAGCTTAAAGATAATGAGAGAAAACTTTTGAACGTACTTTAGACTTAGCATTTTTCAATATGATCAAGGTTTTCTCTAGTTCTCAAGTCATTCAAGGTTTTCAGTTTTCTCAAGAGAATCATTTTTTGTTGAGCGTTCTTATGACTTACCTTAATTCCTCCTTAACACTTGCATATTCTAGGATAACTTTCAACTACGCATCTATGCAGATACTATACTTCTCCCTTTAGGCATCGTCCAAAAGCAAAACAAGTGTTAGAAACGTTAACACAAAAGCATCATTAAAGTTAGGAATGCTTGAATACAAAGTATGCAAAACAATGGGACTTCATTCATGAAATCGATTGTTACAAAATACATAAATGAAGTGAAGTACAACAAAAGAGTGAGGGGGAGGGGGTATAAAAGGATGAAGAAGTGATCAGTTTAGATTCTTGAGGAGGCCGTCCTTAAGAGCCTTGAGCATCTTCGTTTGGTCGGTCATAGATCTGGACAGGGAACCATGTGCTGAGCAAGAGCTTCCTGATTCTAACCATACTCTCGGAGACGATCAATGATGATGCAATGGTTGTAAATCATCATCCCCAATTGTTCCCTTGTAAAGCATTCATTCAAGTTGTCTAGCGTAGGGAACGGTTGAGCCTAGGAAGTCTCCGGAGGAGTCGTCCGTAAAACTTAAGCATATTTTGCCAACTTTTCTTGCTCTTCAGCCTCGGTAGCAGCCTCAGCAGCGGCATGCTTGTCCAAAGCTCTTTGCCTCTTTTTCAGATGGGAGTTCTTCATCACACCTGATGTGTGTCAGTTGGCGAACGTCCTAGTGAAGCCTGAATTGTTCTTCCTTTGAGGCCTCATAGACATCTTCCTTTTTCATGATGTATTTGACGAGGTCTGGGAACGACAATGAGTGATCCTTCCTTGTGTACATAGTGATGGATTCCGGATCGGAAGGTCAAAATTTAAATTTATAAACCGAACCCCTATTGTAGTATAAGGGTAGGGTGTCGAACACACGGAAGTTCGTGCTTTGAGTGTACCAAAAAGACTAAAAAGGGGAAAAGAAAGGCAAAAACAAGGAAAATCAAAGGGAACTCCTCGGGACCAACTTTGGTCACCTCGGTCCGAGGAGGATCGATGAGAGTTTAGGACGGGACCGACACAGGGGAAGTCGGGCCCGACGTTCTGGGTAACTCGGTCTTGTTAAATAGTAGATCGGTCTTGGGTTTTTGGGTTCCTTCCCTAACTAGACTTGGGTAATTCCACCCCAATTCAGCCAATAAGTGTTGATCCTTATGAGATCGAGGTTGTTTGCCTACGATCCCTCCACTCTACACATCGACCATAGAGGGATTTTCACCTTCCCTCCGATGCAAGGTCAAGTGATGGGCTCGAGATCGCTTTCGCTTACTCTTACCAACCACAAGCCCTTGATCCCTTGTTCTCACAACAGAATTGAAGATCAATGTAGAGAGGATTCATAGATCAAGCACTCAAGGCTATGGAATTAGGGGTTCACACCCAATCCTAGCTAGGGGTTTCCCCCATAGCCCAAGACTATGGAATCTACTCCATCAAGTAAGAGTAAAAAGCAATCAAATAGCAAAGCAAGCAAATCTCAATCATCAAACTCAAATCAAAGCCAAATTGCATTCAAATCAAAGGGGTTCACAAGATCCAAATCTCAAATCCACTAAACACAAGCAAAACAAGTTCAAACTCACTAATTTCTCCTAGATCCCACCGATTTCTCTCTTCTTCTCCTCTTCCTTTCTCCTTCTTGCTCTCCAAGCCTTCCTAGAGCCTTTGAGAGTGATTAGATGTGGATTAGCATCCCCTCCAAGTTGTCTTCTCTCTCTAATTATCTTCCCTCTTAATTAGGGACCAAGGAATTCCAAAAAATAGAAGAAGGGCAAAAGTGGTAGATCACAATTATGTGCCTTGGAGCCCAATCCTCTCTTAAGCCGACTTGGACCGACACGGACACAGCTCGGGCCCGACGTTGATGATCTCGGTCCTGGCCTCCATCGCTCCATCTCGGGCCCGACAAGCTGGGTACATCGTTCCAAACCTGGATCCTCTTCTTTTCGTGGTTTTCCTTGAGTTCCTCTTCGTTCCTTGCTTGGCTCTTCCGCTCCTTTGCTCCTTAGCTTTGCTCCTCCTTAGAATCTCCTTCCAAATGTCCTCAAAACGTGCCAACTTACCTACAAAACACAACAAATTCGCATAGTCTCCGAATCTCATAGAAAATCGGAATCTAAGCTAAAAAGGGACAAAACTAACAAAGAAGGGAATGAAAAACACATATTTACAAGGGAAATCAACTACTAAAACACCACCAAAATGAGAGACATCAGAATACCCCATACTTAAACTTGCTTGTCCTCAAGCAATAACAATTTAAATAAGACCGAAGCACAATCTTCAAGTAAAGCCTCAGATGAAAAATCAAGTAAGCACAAGTGATAGACATGCTAGCAAGATTACGTCATCACACATGATCAAGTGTTCAAGGAATAAAGTCGATTGCAACAAAGCCTCACTTTAGGGACATGAAATGTGTATCACTCATCATGTGTTTAGGTATAGCAATGAACACTCATACTCAACAATCATGCAAGTAAAGACTTTGCCATTGAAGCTAATATCACCAATTCCTCCACCTAGAGATGCCTATTACAATGCACACAAAGAATGTGAACTTGGCTCAATGGAGATCCTCAAAGAGGTTCCATTCGGCCGGGTTGTAATGGGGCTTTTGGTATTTCTCAAGGTAGGAATCACTTTGGTCTTGTGGTGCTTACAAGGGGATTGAACTTTCTAGTCTCTCACCAAACTCACAAAATTCTTCCACTTTCAATTTCACACTTCCAAAAGACTTTGATTTTTCTCTTTTCAACCCACTTTTCGCTAAATATTCCACTTCATCTTTGCACTTTACTTTTTGTTGGATTTTTCACACTTTTTTCACTTTGGATCGACTTGCACCTTAACTCGGGCCCGATGTGCACTTGAACTCGGTCGGAACCGTTTTCTTACACTTAAGCACTTTGCTTTCAATCCACTACTTTTTCCAACTTTTCTTTTTTTTCTTTTTCACTTTAAGCTTCATAAAGATGCACTACCCACTTGATTTATAACTCCATTTCTTGCCCTTCACCAAAGAGAATCTCAACTCTCCAAATATACTTCAAAACCTCTCACTAGAGTCCAATCCCATAAGGGTCAAGTCATATAGGCTAGGAATCACATTTTTGAGGAGTTTCAAACAAAGGTCTAAGGCTAAAACGGGGCTACAAACAACGGTTTATCTTCAAGGTAGGATATGGAATATTTTGTGACTACATGAAACAAACTTCAAATCAATGTGACAAAGCATAAAACAATTCTCATATTGGCCTTGGAAAATAAATAAACACCTCAATAGCAAGTATTACTTAGCATGCTTGAGCTAATTCACACAAGAAAATGAGGGATATGCAATATGAACAAACATCCCTAAAATGGCCAAAAATAATCTCACAAGGTTCACTCTAGCTTAGTTGCATCAAAACTCATCCAAAAACTCATGTGCTCCATAAAAACATGCAAGATATCATATTACATCAAAAGCAACATCCATTTAGAGGCTAAACTATCCAAAAATATGCAAAGGACTTTACATGCTCACATCATCATTAGCCTTCTTTAGACATCTAAGATGGGAATTCCTAGTCCAAAACAAAATCTTTTTGACATTTTTCACACGACATTTTCACATTTTTATGGATTTTTTGAAAATTTTTCTTAGAAGCAAAACAAACTCATCCATACAAACCATTAAATTCAATCATCATTCATGCAACATCATGCCACTATCCAAAAGAAACATCCCTTAACAAAACAAGAACAAACACAAGAAACCTACACATGAAACTATGAGCAACTAACCCCACCCCATACTTAGAATTTTGATGTCCTCATCAAAACAAAGAAATCAAAACTCAAAAATAAAAGACTAAGAGTTAAGAAAGCTCACAATTTCTTATTTCTTGATTGGCATGTTGAGGCTTAGTTTGCTAGAAGGAGAGCCCACGAGGCTCTTACTTCTTCGCTTGGGTCAATCTTGTCATAGAACTTCTTTACTCGATGACCATTCACTTGAAAGATCCATCCATCTTCACTAACCAAATCTACCGCTCCTTGAGAATGAATTTGATGAACCACAAATGGTCCACTCCACCTTGTTCGAATCTTTCCGGGGAAGAATCTAAGCCTTGCATTGAAAAGAAGGACCTTGTCACCAACTTGATAGGTTTTTGGAATCAATTTCCTATCATGCCACCTCTTGGTCTTCTCCTTATACAACTTAGCATTCTCATAAGCTTTTAACCTCAACTCCCCTAATTCATGGAGATCTAAGAATCTCTTTTCACCGGCCAAGTTTACATCCCAATTCATTTCTTTGAGTGCCCACTTGGATTTGTGCTCCAACTCCACCGGAAGATGACATGCTTTGCCATACACTAAATTGAAAGGTGTAGTCCCCAAAGGTGTCTTGTAAGCGGTTCTATAGGCCCAAAGTGCATCATCAAGCTTAGATGCCCAATCTTTTCTCGACTTAGACACCGTCTTCTCCAAGATAGCCTTGATTTGACGATTGGAAACCTCAACTAGCCCACTTGTTTGAGGGTGATAAGGAGTAGCAACTCGGTGAGACACCCCATACTTGATCAACACATTCTCAAAGCATTTTTCAATGAAGTGAGGGCCGCCATCACTAATGAGAACTCTAGGCACGCCAAATCTTGCAAAGATGTTGCTTTTCAAGAACTTCATCACAACCCTTGCATCATTGGTCCTTGTTGGAATGGCTTCCACCCACTTAGAGACATAATCCACGGCCACCAAGATGTATTTATATGGGCCCGACGTGGGAAATGGTCCCATGAAGTCGATCCTCCATACATCAAAGAGCTGCACCTCTAGCATTCCGGTTTGCGGAGTCTCATTTCTCCTTGACAAGTTCCCCTCTCTTTGGAACTCTTGACATCTCTTCACGTACTCATTCACATCCTTAAACATGTTTGGCCAATAGAAACCACAATGTAGAATCTTTGTCGTGGTTTTCGAACTCTTGGCATGACCTCCGGTTGGCGAGGAATGGCAATGGCGAATGACGCTCTCGATCTCCTCACTTGGAATGCACCGTCTATAGATTCTATCACTCCCTTCCTTGTATAGGTATGGATCGTCCCAATAATATTTCCTAGCATCATGTAAGAA
The DNA here is from genome assembly GCA_963924305.1 of Polygonum maritimum. Classification (NCBI taxonomy): domain Eukaryota; kingdom Viridiplantae; phylum Streptophyta; class Magnoliopsida; order Caryophyllales; family Polygonaceae; genus Polygonum; species Polygonum maritimum. Next base: position 10,398,961 of record OZ002734.1, read on the forward strand.
TTTCTTCCTAGCCGAATAAGACAAATTTGGTGGGATCACTCCCCCTACAACAAAGTTAGCAAAATCCGCAAACCAAGGAGTAATCCCTCGTTTTACGGTATCAATAGATAGGAGACAAGTGGGAGGTGAAGATTTAATTAATTGAGAGCGGGATGGAATAGAGACCGAGTGGAGAATCTTACTTGATTTCATGGACCGACATTGCAAGGTATTGAGCCCGACATGTGTGGACGTCGATCGGGTCGTACAAGTGCACAAATCCCTTTGGCCCGACATTACAGACCTCGGTCCCGAGTTACTGGGTACCTCGGTCCGACGTTGAACGCTTCGGGCCCGATGCACCATCTTGGTCGATCCTTCTTTTCCTTCTTCCCACTCAATAGCCCTTCATCTGCCCTCATATTATCTATTGCCACACCATCCTCCATCTCCATCATGTACTCCATGGGCAACCGAGATAGATGATCGGCCACCACATTCTCCGCACCGACTTTATCCTTGATCTCATGGTCAAACTCTTGAAGGAGAAGCATCCACCTCAAGAGCCTTGGCTTAGCATCCTTCTTTTTCATGAGGTACTTGATTGCCGCGTGATCCGTATAGACTACCACCTTAGATCCCACAAGGTATGACCGGAATTTCTCAATGTTTTACTTGCATAATAGATGGCGTGCAACTTTCCCTCCTTTCTTTGCCCAAGAACGGCTCCTATGGCGAAATCACTTGCATCACACATCACTTCGAACGGAAGATTCCAATCGGGTGACGCCATGATAGGAGCCGAAACCAAAGCATCTCTCAACCTACAAAAAGCACTCATGCAATCCTCGGAAAATTCGAAGGGAACATCCTTCATCAAGAGGTTAGACAAAGGTTTTGAAATTTTAGAGAAGTCTTTGATGAAGCGTCTATAAAAACCCGCATGACCTAAGAAACTCCTAACATCACGCACACAAGTAGGTGGGGGAAGTTTTTCAATTATTTCAATCTTGGCCCTATCAACTTCTATCCCTCTACTAGAGATAAGATGTCCTAAAACTATTCCCTCTTTAACCATGAAATGACATTTCTCCCAATTAAGCACAAGGTTAGTCTCCTCACATCTAGCTAGGACCCTATCCAAATTAGCCAAACAAGCATCAAAAGAGGAACCATAGACCGAAAAATCATCCATGAATACTTCCACTATTTCCTCCACCATATCGGAGAAGATAGACATCATGTACCTTTGAAACGTCGCCGGAGCATTACACAAACCGAAAGGTATGCTTCTATAGGCAAATGTTCCATAGGGACATGTAAAAGTCGTCTTCTCTTGGTCATCAGGGTGAATAGGGATTTGCCAAAATCCGCTATACCCATCAAGGTAGCAAAAGTATTCATGTTGTGCTAATCTTTCAAGAACTTGGTCTATAAAAGGAAGGGGGAAATGATCCTTATGAGTACCACTATTCAAGTTTCGGTAATCAATGCACATGCGCCATTTTGTAGTGGTTCTAGTAGGAATCATTTCTCCTTTCTCATTTTGCACTACGGTTAACCTACCCTTCTTAGGCACTACATGCACGGGACTAACATATTTGCTATCCGAAATTGGGAAGATGATTCCCGCATCCAACATCCTAAGTATCTCACTCTTAACCACTTCTTTCATGTTAGGATTTAATCTTCTTTGTGGTTCAATAGTGGGTTTATGATTGTCCTCCATGTAGATCCTATGCATGCAAATTGATGGTGAAATTCCCTTTAGTTCCTCTAATGAATACCCTAAAGCTCCTCTATGCTTCCTTAAGACCGCTAACAACTTAGACTCTTCCTCATCATTCAAATTAGCATTGATAATTACGGGTAATGAAGAGTTAGGGCCAAGGAAAGCATACCTCAAGTCCTTTGGAAGCTCCTTGATCTCATGAGAAGGCTCCGGTGGTGCTTGGGCTTCCTCCGTTTCGGCCTTGAACACCTCCAAGTAAGACATCCCACTCTCCACTTTCTCATTTTCCTCTAGATTGGTAGCTAAACCTTCATTTGTTACTTCAACTCCATAAGGTGGTGGGATGGCTTTCAACTCTAGCTTCCTTGTACTTGGCTTGTTGGATATAGCTTCCCATTGCACTCCTCTTTGTAAGGTTTGGATCATCTTGGCTTCTTTATGCAAAGCTTCTTTCGGAGTTGGCTTAAAGGAGAAATCGAGCTCTACTCCTCCAAATTCAAGGGACAAGTGACCTTTCTTTACATCTATAATAGCTCCAACCGTGGCAAGGAATGGTCTTCCCAAAATGATAGGCCCACCCGGCACCTCTAACATGTCAACCACAACAAAGTCCGTCGGGACGTAATGCCCCTCTACACACAATGGATAGTCCTCCACCACTCCAATCGGCTCGATTGATGTTCCATCGGCTATGGTCAACCTCATGTTAACCGGAGCAATGAGTCCCATGGCGGTAGACTTCCATATCGTGTACGGAATAACACTAGTTCTTGCTCCAAGGTCACACAAAGCTTGAAACTTTCGAGACCCAATGCCAATGGTGATTGCGAATCTCCCGGGATCACCCAATTTTTGAGGTAGCTCCAAGATTTTCACCTCATCTTGCATCTTCACAATCGACCTCTTCTTGCTCAAAATTTTCTTCAAGAACTTAGCATATGATGGCATCTCACTTAGAGCGTCGGTGAACGGTATCGTGATGTTCAAACCTTGCAAGAGCTTCAAGAACCTCTTAAACTTGCCCTCCACAACTTCCTTGGGCTTCTTCAAAGGATAAGGAAGAGATGTGCCACCTTGTTTCTAGGTTGAATCCACTTCC